>JASUAB010000008.1:367500-400000 GCA_037013595.1 Dicorynia guianensis
TGTCGTTGGTAGGTTGTTAAAAGAATTGATTGCGCCAATGCCAACGGGTGCGATCATACTAGCACTAATGCACCGGATCCCATCAGAACTCCGCAGTTAAGCGTGCTTGGGCGAGAGTAGTACTAGGATGGGTGACCTCCTGGGAAGTCCTCGTGTTGCACCCCTCTTTTTGAAATTAGGCACACGCGAGATCAAATTTTGTTTGGTTGGGTAGAATCCTGTAGACGCAAGGTAAACTTTTGTTTCGTTGACAAAAATTGTCGTTGGTAGGTTGTTAAAAGAATTGATTGCGCCAATGCCAACGGGTGCGATCATACCAGCACTAATGTACCGGATCCCATCAGAACTCCGCAGTTACGCGTGCTTGGGCGAGAGTAGTACTAGGATGGGTGACCTCCTGGGAAGTCCTCGTGTTGCACCCCTCTTTTTGAAATTAGGCACACGCGAGATCAAATTTTGTTTGGTTGGGTAGAATCCTGTAGACGCAAGGTAAACTTTCGTTTCGTTGACAAAAATTGTCGTTGGTAGGTTGTTAAAAGAATTGATTGCGCCAATGCCAACGGGTGCGATCATACCAGCACTAATGCACCGGATCCCATCAGAACTCCGCAGTTAAGCGTGCTTGGGCGAGAGTAGTACTAGGATGGGTGACCTCCTGGGAAGTCCTCGTGTTGCACCCCTCTTTTTGAAATTAGGCACACGCGAGATCAAATTTTGTTTGGTTGGGTAGAATCCTGTAGACGCAAGGTAAACTTTCGTTTCGTTCACAAAAATTGTCGTTGGTAGGTTGTTAAAAGAATTGATTGCGCCAATGCCAACGAGTGCGATCATACCAGCACTAATGCACCGGATCCCATCAGAACTCCGCAGTTAAGCGTGCTTGGGCGAGAGTAGTACTAGGATGGGTGACCTCCTGGGAAGTCCTCGTGTTGCACCCCTCTTTTTGATATTAGGCACACGCGAGATCAAATTTTGTTTGGTTGGGTAGAATCCTGTAGACGCAAGGTAAACTTTCGTTTCGTTGACAAAAATTGTCGTTGGTAGGTTGTTAAAAGAATTGATTGCGCCACTGCCAACGGGTGCGATCATACCAGCACTAATGCACCGGATCCCATCAGAACTCCGCAGTTAAGCGTGCTTGGGCGAGAGTAGTACTAGGATGGGTGACCTCCTGGGAAGTCCTCGTGTTGCACCCCTCTTTTTGAAATTAGGCACACGCGAGATCAAATTTTGTTTGGTTCTCTTTTTGAAATTAGGCACACGCGAGATCAAATTTTGTTTGGTTGGGTAGAATCCTGTAGACGCAAGGTGAACTTTCGTTTCGTTGACAAAAATTGTCGTTTGTAGGTTGTTAAAAGAATTGATTGCGCCAATGCCAACGGGTGCGATCACACCAGCACTAATGCACCGGATCCCATCAGAACTCCACAGTTAAGCGTGCTTGGGCGAGAGTAGTACTAGGATGGGTGACCTCCTGGGAAGTCCTCGTGTTGCACCCCTCTTTTTGAAATTAGGCACACGCGAGATCAAATTTTGTTTGGTTCTCTTTTTGAAATTAGGCACACGCGAGATCAAATTTTGTTTGGTTGGGTAGAATCCTGTAGACGCAAGGTAAACTTTCGTTTCGTTGACAAAAATTGTCGTTGGTAGGTTGTTAAAAGAATTGATTGCGCCAATGCCAACGGGTGCGATCATACCAGCACTAATGCACCGGATCCCATCAGAACTCCGCAGTTAAGCGTGCTTCGGCGAGAGTAGTACTAGGATGGGTGACCTCCTGGGAAGTCCTCGTGTTGCACCCCTCTTTTTGAAATTAGGCACACGCGAGATCAAATTTTGTTTGGTTCTCTTTTTGAAATTAGGCACACGCGGGATCAAATTTTGTTTGGTTGGGTAGAATCCTGTAGACGCAAGGTAAACTTTCGTTTCGTTGACAAAAATTGCCGTTGGTAGGTTGTAAAAAGAATTGATTGCGCCAATGCCAACGGGTGCGATCATACCAGCACTAATGCACCGGATCCCATCAGAACTCCGCAGTTAAGCGTGCTTGGGCGAGAGTAGTACTAGGATGGGTGACCTCCTGGGAAGTCCTCGTGTTGCACCCCTCTTTTTGAAATTAGGCACACGCGAGATCAAATTTTGTTTGGTTGGGTAGAATCCTGTAGACGCAAGGTAAACTTTTGTTTCGTTGACAAAAATTGTCGTTGGTAGGTTGTTAAAAGAATTGATTGCGCCAATGCCAACGGGTGCGATCATACCAGCACTAATGTACCGGATCCCATCAGAACTCCGCAGTTACGCGTGCTTGGGCGAGAGTAGTACTAGGATGGGTGACCTCCTGGGAAGTCCTCGTGTTGCACCCCTCTTTTTGAAATTAGGCACACGCGAGATCAAATTTTGTTTGGTTGGGTAGAATCCTGTAGACGCAAGGTAAACTTTCGTTTCGTTGACAAAAATTGTCGTTGGTAGGTTGTTAAAAGAATTGATTGCGCCAATGCCAACGGGTGCGATCATACCAGCACTAATGCACCGGATCCCATCAGAACTCCGCAGTTAAGCGTGCTTGGGCGAGAGTAGTACTAGGATGGGTGACCTCCTGGGAAGTCCTCGTGTTGCACCCCTCTTTTTGAAATTAGGCACACGCGAGATCAAATTTTGTTTGGTTGGGTAGAATCCTGTAGACGCAAGGTAAACTTTCGTTTCGTTCACAAAAATTGTCGTTGGTAGGTTGTTAAAAGAATTGATTGCGCCAATGCCAACGAGTGCGATCATACCAGCACTAATGCACCGGATCCCATCAGAACTCCGCAGTTAAGCGTGCTTGGGCGAGAGTAGTACTAGGATGGGTGACCTCCTGGGAAGTCCTCGTGTTGCACCCCTCTTTTTGATATTAGGCACACGCGAGATCAAATTTTGTTTGGTTGGGTAGAATCCTGTAGACGCAAGGTAAACTTTCGTTTCGTTGACAAAAATTGTCGTTGGTAGGTTGTTAAAAGAATTGATTGCGCCACTGCCAACGGGTGCGATCATACCAGCACTAATGCACCGGATCCCATCAGAACTCCGCAGTTAAGCGTGCTTGGGCGAGAGTAGTACTAGGATGGGTGACCTCCTGGGAAGTCCTCGTGTTGCACCCCTCTTTTTGAAATTAGGCACACGCGAGATCAAATTTTGTTTGGTTCTCTTTTTGAAATTAGGCACACGCGAGATCAAATTTTGTTTGGTTGGGTAGAATCCTGTAGACGCAAGGTGAACTTTCGTTTCGTTGACAAAAATTGTCGTTTGTAGGTTGTTAAAAGAATTGATTGCGCCAATGCCAACGGGTGCGATCACACCAGCACTAATGCACCGGATCCCATCAGAACTCCACAGTTAAGCGTGCTTGGGCGAGAGTAGTACTAGGATGGGTGACCTCCTGGGAAGTCCTCGTGTTGCACCCCTCTTTTTGAAATTAGGCACACGCGAGATCAAATTTTGTTTGGTTCTCTTTTTGAAATTAGGCACACGCGAGATCAAATTTTGTTTGGTTGGGTAGAATCCTGTAGACGCAAGGTAAACTTTCGTTTCGTTGACAAAAATTGTCGTTGGTAGGTTGTTAAAAGAATTGATTGCGCCAATGCCAACGGGTGCGATCATACCAGCACTAATGCACCGGATCCCATCAGAACTCCGCAGTTAAGCGTGCTTCGGCGAGAGTAGTACTAGGATGGGTGACCTCCTGGGAAGTCCTCGTGTTGCACCCCTCTTTTTGAAATTAGGCACACGCGAGATCAAATTTTGTTTGGTTCTCTTTTTGAAATTAGGCACACGCGGGATCAAATTTTGTTTGGTTGGGTAGAATCCTGTAGACGCAAGGTAAACTTTCGTTTCGTTGACAAAAATTGCCGTTGGTAGGTTGTAAAAAGAATTGATTGCGCCAATGCCAACGGGTGCGATCATACCAGCACTAATGCACCGGATCCCATCAGAACTCCGCAGTTAAGCGTGCTTGGGCGAGAGTAGTACTAGGATGGGTGACCTCCTGGGAAGTCCTCGTGTTGCACCCCTCTTTTTGAAATTAGGCACACGCGAGATCAAATTTTGTTTGGTTGGGTAGAATCCTGTAGACGCAAGGTAAACTTTCGTTTCGTTGACAAAAATTGTCGTTGGTAGGTTGTTAAAAGAATTGATTGCGCCACTGCCAACGGGTGCGATCATACCAGCACTAATGCACCGGATCCCATCAGAACTCCGCAATTAAGCGTGCTTGGGCGAGAGTAGTACTAGGATGGATGACCTCCTGGGAAGTCCTCGTGTTGCACCCCTCTTTTTGAAATTAGGCACACGCGAGATCAAATTTTGTTTGGTTCTCTTTTTGAAATTAGGCACACGCGAGATCAAATTTTGTTTGGTTGGGTAGAATCCTGTAGACGCAAGGTGAACTTTCGTTTCGTTGACAAAAATTGTCGTTGGTAGGTTGTTAAAAGAATTGATTGCGCCAATGCCAACGGGTGCGATCATACCAGCACTAATGCACCGGATCCCATCAGAACTCCGTAGTTAAGCGTGCTTGGGCGAGAGTAGTACTAGGATGGGTGACCTCCTGGGAAGTCCTCGTGTTGCACCCCTCTTTTTGAAATTAGGCACACGCGAGATCAAATTTTGTTTGGTTGGGTAGAATCCTGTAGACGCAAGGTAAACTTTCGTTTCGTTGACAAAAATTGTCGTTGGTAGGTTGTTAAAAGAATTGATTGCGCCAATGCCAACGGGTGCGATCATACCAGCACTAATGCACCGGATCCCATCAGAACTCCGCAGTTAAGCGTGCTTGGGCGAGAGTAGTACTAGGATGGGTGACCTCTTGGGAAGTCCTCGTGTTGCACCCCTCTTTTTGAAATTAGGCACACGCGAGATCAAATTTTGTTTGGTTGGGTAGAATCCTGTAGACGCAAGGTAAACTTTCGTTTCGTTGACAAAAATTGTCGTTGGTAGGTTGTTAAAAGAATTGATTGCGCCAATGCCAACGGGTGCGATCATACCAGCACTAATGTACCGGATCCCATCAGAACTCCGCAGTTAAGCGTGCTTGGGCGAGAGTAGTACTAGGATGGGTGACCTCCTGGGAAGTCCTCGTGTTGCACCCCTCTTTTTGAAATTAGGCACACGCGAGATCAAATTTTGTTTGGTTCTCTTTTTGAAATTAGGCACACGCGAGATCAAATTTTGTTTGGTTGGGTAGAATCCTGTAGACGCAAGGTAAACTTTCGTTTCGTTGACAAAAATTGTCGTTGGTAGGTTGTAAAAAGAATTGATTGCGCCAATGCCAACGGGTGCGATCATACCAGCACTAATGCACCGGATCCCATCAGAACTCCGCAGTTAAGCGTGCTTGGGCGAGAGTAGTACTAGGATGGGTGACCTCCTGGGAAGTCCTCGTGTTGCACCCCTCTTTTTGAAATTAGGCACACGCGAGATCAAATTTTGTTTGGTTGGGTAGAATCCTGTAGACGCAAGGTAAACTTTCGTTTCGTTGACAAAAATTGTCGTTGGTAGGTTGTTAAAAGAATTGATTGCGCCAATGCCAACGGGTGCGATCATACCAGCACTAATGCACCGGATCCCATCAGAACTCCGCAGTTAAGCGTGCTTGGGCGAGAGTAGTACTAGGATGGGTGACCTCCTGGGAAGTCCTCGTGTTGCACCCCTCTTTTTGAAATTAGGCACACGCGAGATCAAATTTTGTTTGGTTGGGTAGAATCCTGTAGACGCAAGGTAAACTTTCGTTTCGTTGACAAAAATTGTCGTTGGTAGGTTGTTAAAAGAATTGATTGCGCCAATGCCAACGGGTGCGATCATACCAGCACTAATGCACCGGATCCCATCAGAACTCCGCAGTTAAGCGTGCTTGGGCGAGAGTAGTACTAGGATGGGTGACCTCCTGGGAAGTCCTCGTGGTGCACCCCTCTTTTTGAAATTAGGCACACGCGAGATCAAATTTTGTTTGGTTGGGTAGAATCCTGTAGACGCAAGGTAAACTTTCGTTTCGTTGACAAAAATTGTCGTTGGTAGGTTGTTAAAAGAATTGATTGCGCCAATGCCAACGGGTGCGATCATACCAGCACTAATGCACCGGATCCCATCAGAACTCCGCAGTTAAGCGTGCTTGGGCGAGAGTAGTACTAGGATGGGTGACCTCCTGGGAAGTCCTCGTGTTGCACCCCTCTTTTTGAAATTAGGCACACGCGAGATCAAATTTTGTTTGGTTGGGTAGAATCCTGTAGACGCAAGGTAAACTTTCGTTTCGTTGACAAAAATTGTCGTTGGTAGGTTGTTAAAAGAATTGATTGCGCCAATGCCAACGGGTGCGATCATACCAGCACTAATGCACCGGATACCATCAGAACTCCGCAGTTAAGCGTGCTTGGGCGAGAGTAGTACTAGGATGGGTGACCTCCTGGGAAGTCCTCGTGGTGCACCCCTCTTTTTGAAATTAGGCACACGCGAGATCAAATTTTGTTTGGTTGGGTAGAATCCTGTAGACGCAAGGTAAACTTTCGTTTCGTTGACAAAAATTGTCGTTGGTAGGTTGTTAAAAGAATTGATTGCGCCAATGCCAACGGGTGCGATCATACCAGCACTAATGCACCGGATCCCATCAGAACTCCGCAGTTAAGCGTGCTTGGGCGAGAGTAGTACTAGGATGGGTGACCTCCTGGGAAGTCCTCGTGTTGCACCCCTCTTTTTGAAATTAGGCACACGCGAGATCAAATTTTGTTTGGTTGGGTAGAATCCTGTAGACGCAAGGTAAACTTTCGTTTCGTTGACAAAAATTGTCGTTGGTAGGTTGTTAAAAGAATTGATTGCGCCAATGCCAACGGGTGCGATCATACCAGCACTAATGCACCGGATCCCATCAGAACTCCGCAGGTAAGCGTGCTTGGGCGAGAGTAGTACTAGGATGGGTGACCTCCTGGGAAGTCCTCGTGTTGCACCCCTCTTTTTGAAATTAGGCACACGCGAGATCAAATTTTGTTTGGTTGGGTAGAATCCTGTAGACGCAAGGTAAACTTTCGTTTCGTTGACAAAAATTGTCGTTGGTAGGTTGTTAAAAGAATTGATTGCGCCAATGCCAACGGGTGCGATCATACCAGCACTAATGCACCGGATCCCATCAGAACTCCGCAGTTAAGCGTGCTTGGGCGAGAGTAGTACTAGGATGGGTGACCTCCTGGGAAGTCCTCGTGTTGCACCCCTCTTTTTGAAATTAGGCACACGCGAGATCAAATTTTGTTTGGTTCTCTTTTTGAAATTAGGCACACGCGAGATCAAATTTTGTTTGGTTGGGTAGAATCCTGTAGACGCAAGGTAAACTTTCGTTTCGTTGACAAAAATTGTCGTTGGTAGGTTGTAAAAAGAATTGATTGCGCCAATGCCAACGGGTGCGATCATACCAGCACTAATGCACCGGATCCCATCAGAACTCCGCAGTTAAGCGTGCTTGGGCGAGAGTAGTACTAGGATGGGTGACCTCCTGGGAAGTCCTCGTGTTGCACCCCTCTTTTTGAAATTAGGCACACGCGAGATCAAATTTTGTTTGGTTGGGTAGAATCCTGTAGACGCAAGGTAAACTTTCGTTTCGTTGACAAAAATTGTCGTTGGTAGGTTGTTAAAAGAATTGATTGCGCCAATGCCAACGGGTGCGATCATACCAGCACTAATGCACCGGATCCCATCAGAACTCCGCAGTTAAGCGTGCTTGGGCGAGAGTAGTACTAGGATGGGTGACCTCCTGGGAAGTCCTCGTGTTGCACCCCTCTTTTTGAAATTAGGCACACGCGAGATCAAATTTTGTTTGGTTGGGTAGAATCCTGTAGACGCAAGGTAAACTTTCGTTTCGTTGACAAAAATTGTCGTTGGTAGGTTGTTAAAAGAATTGATTGCGCCAATGCCAACGGGTGCGATCATACCAGCACTAATGCACCGGATCCCATCAGAACTCCGCAGTTAAGCGTGCTTGGGCGAGAGTAGTACTAGGATGGGTGACCTCCTGGGAAGTCCTCGTGGTGCACCCCTCTTTTTGAAATTAGGCACACGCGAGATCAAATTTTGTTTGGTTGGGTAGAATCCTGTAGACGCAAGGTAAACTTTCGTTTCGTTGACAAAAATTGTCGTTGGTAGGTTGTTAAAAGAATTGATTGCGCCAATGCCAACGGGTGCGATCATACCAGCACTAATGCACCGGATCCCATCAGAACTCCGCAGTTAAGCGTGCTTGGGCGAGAGTAGTACTAGGATGGGTGACCTCCTGGGAAGTCCTCGTGTTGCACCCCTCTTTTTGAAATTAGGCACACGCGAGATCAAATTTTGTTTGGTTGGGTAGAATCCTGTAGACGCAAGGTAAACTTTCGTTTCGTTGACAAAAATTGTCGTTGGTAGGTTGTTAAAAGAATTGATTGCGCCAATGCCAACGGGTGCGATCATACCAGCACTAATGCACCGGATCCCATCAGAACTCCGCAGTTAAGCGTGCTTGGGCGAGAGTAGTACTAGGATGGGTGACCTCCTGGGAAGTCCTCGTGTTGCACCCCTCTTTTTGAAATTAGGCACACGCGAGATCAAATTTTGTTTGGTTCTCTTTTTGAAATTAGGCACACGCGAGATCAAATTTTGTTTGGTTGGGTAGAATCCTGTAGACGCAAGGTAAACTTTCGTTTCGTTGACAAAAATTGTCGTTGGTAGGTTGTTAAAAGAATTGATTGCGCCAATGCCAACGGGTGCGATCATACCAGCACTAATGCACCGGATCCCATCAGAACTCCGCAGTTAAGCGTGCTTGGGCGAGAGTAGTACTAGGATAGGTGACCTCCTGGGAAGTCCTCGTGTTGCACCCCTCTTTTTGAAATTAGGCACACGCGAGATCAAATTTTGTTTGGTTGGGTAGAATCCTGTAGACGCAAGGTAAACTTTCGTTTCGTTGACAAAAATTGTCGTTGGTAGGTTGTTAAAAGAATTGATTGCGCCAATGCCAACGGGTGCGATCATACCAGCACTAATGCACCGGATCCCATCAGAACTCCGCAGGTAAGCGTGCTTGGGCGAGAGTAGTACTAGGATGGGTGACCTCCTGGGAAGTCCTCGTGTTGCACCCCTCTTTTTGAAATTAGGCACACGCGAGATCAAATTTTGTTTGGTTGGGTAGAATCCTGTAGACGCAAGGTAAACTTTCGTTTCGTTGACAAAAATTGTCGTTGGTAGGTTGTTAAAAGAATTGATTGCGCCAATGCCAACGGGTGCGATCATACCAGCACTAATGCACCGGATCCCATCAGAACTCCGCAGTTAAGCGTGCTTGGGCGAGAGTAGTACTAGGATAGGTGACCTCCTGGGAAGTCCTCGTGTTGCACCCCTCTTTTTGAAATTAGGCACACGCGAGATCAAATTTTGTTTGGTTGGGTAGAATCCTGTAGACGCAAGGTAAACTTTCGTTTCGTTGACAAAAATTGTCGTTGGTAGGTTGTTAAAAGAATTGATTGCGCCAATGCCAACGGGTGCGATCATACCAGCACTAATGCACCGGATCCCATCAGAACTCCGCAGTTAAGCGTGCTTGGGCGAGAGTAGTACTAGGATGGGTGACCTCCTGGGAAGTCCTCGTGTTGCACCCCTCTTTTTGAAATTAGGCACACGCGAGATCAAATTTTGTTTGGTTGGGTAGAATCCTGTAGACGCAAGGTAAACTTTCGTTTCGTTAACAAAAATTGTCGTTGGTAGGTTGTTAAAAGAATTGATTGCGCCAATGCCAACGGGTGCGATCATACCAGCACTAATGCACCGGATCCCATCAGAACTCCGCAGTTAAGCGTGCTTGGGCGAGAGTAGTACTAGGATGGGTGACCTCCTGGGAAGTCCTCGTGTTGCACCCCTCTTTTTGAAATTAGGCACACGCGAGATCAAATTTTGTTTGGTTGGGTAGAATCCTGTAGACGCAAGGTAAACTTTCGTTTCGTTGACAAAAATTGTCGTTGGTAGGTTGTTAAAAGAATTGATTGCGCCAATGCCAACGGGTGCGATCATACCAGCACTAATGCACCGGATCCCATCAGAACTCCGCAGTTAAGCGTGCTTGGGCGAGAGTAGTACTAGGATGGGTGACCTCCTGGGAAGTCCTCGTGTTGCACCCCTCTTTTTGAAATTAGGCACACGCGAGATCAAATTTTGTTTGGTTCTCTTTTTGAAATTAGGCACACGCGAGATCAAATTTTGTTTGGTTGGGTAGAATCCTGTAGACGCAAGGTAAACTTTCGTTTCGTTGACAAAAATTGTCGTTGGTAGGTTGTAAAAAGAATTGATTGCGCCAATGCCAACGGGTGCGATCATACCAGCACTAATGCACCGGATCCCATCAGAACTCCGCAGATAAGCGTGCTTGGGCGAGAGTAGTACTAGGATGGGTGACCTCCTGGGAAGTCCTCGTGTTGCACCCCTCTTTTTGAAATTAGGCACACGCGAGATCAAATTTTGTTTGGTTGGGTAGAATCCTGTAGACGCAAGGTAAACTTTCGTTTCGTTGACAAAAATTGTCGTTGGTAGGTTGTTAAAAGAATTGATTGCGCCAATGCCAACGGGTGCGATCATACCAGCACTAATGCACCGGATCCCATCAGAACTCCGCAGTTAAGCGTGCTTGGGCGAGAGTAGTACTAGGATGGGTGACCTCCTGGGAAGTCCTCGTGTTGCACCCCTCTTTTTGAAATTAGGCACACGCGAGATCAAATTTTGTTTGGTTGGGTAGAATCCTGTAGACGCAAGGTAAACTTTCGTTTCGTTGACAAAAATTGTCGTTGGTAGGTTGTTAAAAGAATTGATTGCGCCAATGCCAACGGGTGCGATCATACCAGCACTAATGCACCGGATCCCATCAGAACTCCGCAGTTAAGCGTGCTTGGGCGAGAGTAGTACTAGGATGGGTGACCTCCTGGGAAGTCCTCGTGTTGCACCCTTCTTTTTGAAATTAGGCACACGCGAGATCAAATTTTGTTTGGTTGGGTAGAATCCTGTAGACGCAAGGTAAACTTTCGTTTCGTTGACAAAAATTGTCGTTGGTAGGTTGTTAAAAGAATTGATTGCGCCAATGCCAACGGGTGCGATCATACCAGCACTAATGCACCGGATCCCATCAGAACTCCGCAGTTAAGCGTGCTTGGGTGAGAGTAGTACTAGGATGGGTGACCTCCTGTGAAGTCCTCGTGTTGCACCCCTCTTTTTGAAATTAGGCACACGCGAGATCAAATTTTGTTTGGTTGGGTAGAATCCTGTAGACGCAAGGTAAACTTTCGTTTCGTTGACAAAAATTGTCGTTGGTAGGTTGTTAAAAGAATTGATTGCGCCAATGCCAACGGGTGCGATCATACCAGCACTAATGCACCGGATCCCATCAGAACTCCGCAGTTAAGCGTGCTTGGGCGAGAGTAGTACTAGGATGGGTGACCTCCTGGGAAGTCCTCGTGTTGCACCCCTCTTTTTGAAATTAGGCACACGCGAGATCAAATTTTGTTTGGTTCTCTTTTTGAAATTAGGCACACGCGAGATCAAATTTTGTTTGGTTGGGTAGAATCCTGTAGACGCAAGGTAAACTTTCGTTTCGTTGACAAAAATTGTCGTTGGTAGGTTGTTAAAAGAATTGATTGCGCCAATGCCAACGGGTGCGATCATACCAGCACTAATGCACCGGATCCCATCAGAACTCCGCAATTAAGCGTGCTTGGGCGAGAGTAGTACTAGGATGGGTGACCTCCTGGGAAGTCCTCGTGTTGCACCCCTCTTTTTGAAATTAGGCACACGCGAGATCAAATTTTGTTTGGTTGGGTAGAATCCTGTAGACGCAAGGTAAACTTTCGTTTCGTTGACAAAAATTGTCGTTGGTAGGTTGTTAAAAGAATTGATTGCGCCAATGCCAACGGGTGCGATCATACCAGCACTAATGCACCGGATCCCATCAGAACTCCGCAGTTAAGCGTGCTTGGGCGAGAGTAGTACTAGGATGGGTGACCTCCTGGGAAGTCCTCGTGTTGCACCCCTCTTTTTGAAATTAGGCACACGCGAGATCAAATTTTGTTTGGTTGGGTAGAATCCTGTAGACGCAAGGTAAACTTTCGTTTCGTTGACAAAAATTGTCGTTGGTAGGTTGTTAAAAGAATTGATTGCGCCAATGCCAACGGGTGCGATCATACCAGCACTAATGCACCGGATCCCATCAGAACTCCGCAGTTAAGCGTGCTTGGGCGAGAGTAGTACTAGGATGGGTGACCTCCTGGGAAGTCCTCGTGTTGCACCCCTCTTTTTGAAATTAGGCACACGCGAGATCAAATTTTGTTTGGTTCTCTTTTTGAAATTAGGCACACGCGAGATCAAATTTTGTTTGGTTGGGTAGAATCCTGTAGACGCAAGGTAAACTTTCGTTTCGTTGACAAAAATTGTCGTTGGTAGGTTGTAAAAAGAATTGATTGCGCCAATGCCAACGGGTGCGATCATACCAGCACTAATGCACCGGATCCCATCAGAACTCCGCAGTTAAGCGTGCTTGGGCGAGAGTAGTACTAGGATGGGTGACCACCTGGGAAGTCCTCGTGTTGCACCCCTCTTTTTGAAATTAGGCACACGCGAGATCAAATTTTGTTTGGTTGGGTAGAATCCTGTAGACGCAAGGTAAACTTTCGTTTCGTTGACAAAAATTGTCGTTGGTAGGTTGTTAAAAGAATTGATTGCGCCAATGCCAACGGGTGCGATCATACCAGCACTAATGCACCGGATCCCATCAGAACTCCGCAGTTAAGCGTGCTTGGGCGAGAGTAGTACTAGGATGGGTGACCTCCTGGGAAGTCCTCGTCTTGCACCCCTCTTTTTGAAATTAGGCACACTCGAGATCAAATTTTGTTTGGTTCTCTTTTTGAAATTAGGCACACGCGAGATCAAATTTTGTTTTGTTGGGTAGAATCCTGTAGACGCAAGGTAAACTTTCGTTTCGTTGACAAAAATTGTCGTTGGTAGGTTGTTAAAAGAATTGATTGCGCCAATGCCAACGGGTGCGATCATACCAGCACTAATGCACCGGATCCCATCAGAACTCCGCAGATAAGCGTGCTTGGGCGAGAGTAGTACTAGGATGGGTGACCTCCTGGGAAGTCCTCGTGTTGCACCCCTCTTTTTGAAATTAGGCACACGCGAGATCAAATTTTGTTTGGTTGGGTAGAATCCTGTAGACGCAAGGTAAACTTTCGTTTCGTTGACAAAAATTGTCGTTGGTAGGTTGTTAAAAGAATTGATTGCGCCAATGCCAACGGGTGCGATCATACCAGCACTAATGCACCGGATCCCATCAGAACTCCGCAGTTAAGCGTGCTTGGGCGAGAGTAGTACTAGGATGGGTGACCTCCTGGGAAGTCCTCGTGTTGCACCCCTCTTTTTGAAATTAGGCACACGCGAGATTAAATTTTGTTTGGTTGGGTAGAATCCTGTAGACGCAAGGTAAACTTTCGTTTCGTTGACAAAAATTGTCGTTGGTAGGTTGTTAAAAGAATTGATTGCGCCAATGCCAACGGGTGCGATCATACCAGCACTAATGCACCGGATCCCATCAGAACTCCGCAGTTAAGCGTGCTTGGGCGAGAGTAGTACTAGGATGGGTGACCTCCTGGGAAGTCCTCGTGTTGCACCCCTCTTTTTGAAAT
The DNA here is from genome assembly GCA_037013595.1 of Dicorynia guianensis. Lineage (NCBI taxonomy): Eukaryota > Viridiplantae > Streptophyta > Magnoliopsida > Fabales > Fabaceae > Dicorynia > Dicorynia guianensis. The sequence continues at coordinate 381,207 of JASUAB010000008.1, forward strand.
TAGGCACACGCGAGATCAAATTTTGTTTGGTTCTCTTTTTGAAATTAGGCACACGCGAGATCAAATTTTGTTTGGTTGGGTAGAATCCTGTAGACGCAAGGTAAACTTTCGTTTCGTTGACAAAAATTGTCGTTGGTAGGTTGTAAAAAGAATTGATTGCGCCAATGCCAACGGGTGCGATCATACCAGCACTAATGCACCGGATCCCATCAGAACTCCGCAGTTAAGCGTGCTTGGGCGAGAGTAGTACTAGGATGGGTGACCTCCTGGGAAGTCCTCGTGTTGCACCCCTCTTTTTGAAATTAGGCACACGCGAGATCAAATTTTGTTTGGTTGGGTAGAATCCTGTAGACGCAAGGTAAACTTTCGTTTCGTTGACAAAAATTGTCGTTGGTAGGTTGTTAAAAGAATTGATTGCGCCAATGCCAACGGGTGCGATCATACCAGCACTAATGCACCGGATCCCATCAGAACTCCGCAGTTAAGCGTGCTTGGGCGAGAGTAGTACGAGGATGGGTGACCTCCTGGGAAGTCCTCGTGTTGCACTCCTCTTTTTGAAATTAGGCACACGCGAGATCAAATTTTGTTTGGTTCTCTTTTTGAAATTAGGAACACGCGAGATCAAATTTTGTTTGGTTGGGTAGAATCCTGTAGACGCAAGGTAAACTTTCGTTTCGTTGACAAAAATTGTCGTTGGTAGGTTGTTAAAAGAATTGATTGCGCCAATGCCAACGGGTGCGATCATACCAGCACTAATGCACCGGATCCCATCAGAACTCCGCAGTTAAGCGTGCTTGGGCGAGAGTAGTACTAGGATGGGTGACCTCCTGGGAAGTCCTCGTGTTGCACCCCTCTTTTTGAAATTAGGCACACGCGAGATCAAATTTTGTTTGGTTGGGTAGAATCCTGTAGACGCAAGGTAAACTTTCGTTTCGTTGACAAAAATTGTCGTTGGTAGGTTGTTAAAAGAATTGATTGCGCCAATGCCAACGGGTGCGATCATACCAGCACTAATGCACCGGATCCCATCAGAACTCCGCAGTTAAGCGTGCTTGGGCGAGAGTAGTACTAGGATGGGTGACCTCCTGGGAAGTCCTCGTGTTGCACCCCTCTTTTTGAAATTAGGCACACGCGAGATCAAATTTTGTTTGGTTCTCTTTTTGAAATTAGGCACACGCGAGATCAAATTTTGTTTGGTTGGGTAGAATCCTGTAGACGCAAGGTAAACTTTCGTTTCGTTGACAAAAATTGTCGTTGGTAGGTTGTAAAAAGAATTGATTGCGCCAATGCCAACGGGTGCGATCATACCAGCACTAATGCACCGGATCCCATCAGAACTCCGCAGTTAAGCGTGCTTGGGCGAGAGTAGTACTAGGATGGGTGACCTCCTGGGAAGTCCTCGTGTTGCACCCCTCTTTTTGAAATTAGGCACACGCGAGATCAAATTTTGTTTGGTTGGGTAGAATCCTGTAGACGCAAGGTAAACTTTCGTTTCGTTGACAAAAATTGTCGTTGGTAGGTTGTTAAAAGAATTGATTGCGCCAATGCCAACGGGTGCGATCATACCAGCACTAATGCACCGGATCCCATCAGAACTCCGCAGTTAAGCGTGCTTGGGCGAGAGTAGTACGAGGATGGGTGACCTCCTGGGAAGTCCTCGTGTTGCACTCCTCTTTTTGAAATTAGGCACACGCGAGATCAAATTTTGTTTGGTTCTCTTTTTGAAATTAGGAACACGCGAGATCAAATTTTGTTTGGTTGGGAAGAATCCTGTAGACGCAAGGTAAACTTTTGTTTCGTTGACAAAAATTGTCGTTGGTAGGTTGTTAAAAGAATTGATTGCGCCAATGCCAACGGGTGCGATCATACCAGCACTAATGCATCGGATCCCATCAGAACTCCGCAGTTAAGCGTGCTTGGGCGAGAGTAGTACTAGGATGGGTGACCTCCTGGGAAGTCCTCGTGTTGCACCCCTCTTTTTGAAATTAGGCACACGCGAGATCAAATTTTGTTTGGTTGGGTAGAATCCTGTAGACGCAAGGTAAACTTTCGTTTCGTTGACAAAAATTGTCGTTGGTAGGTTGTTAAAAGAATTGATTGCGCCAATGCCAACGGGTGCGATCATACCAGCACTAATGCACCGGATCCCATCAGAACTCCGCAGTTAAGCGTGCTTGGGCGAGAGTAGTACTAGGATGGGTGACCTCCTGGGAAGTCCTCGTGTTGCACCCCTCTTTTTGAAATTAGGCACACGCGAGATCAAATTTTGTTTGGTTCTCTTTTTGAAATTAGGCACACGCGAGATCAAATTTTGTTTGGTTGGGTAGAATCCTGTAGACGCAAGGTAAACTTTCGTTTCGTTGACAAAAATTGTTGTTGGTAGGTTGTTAAAAGAATTGATTGCGCCAATGCCAACGGGTGCGATCATACCAGCACTAATGCACCGGATCCCATCAGAACTCCGCAGTTAAGCGTGCTTGGGCGAGAGTAGTACTAGGATGGGTGACCTCCTGGGAAGTCCTCGTGTTGTACCCCTCTTTTTGAAATTAGGCACACGCGAGATCAAATTTTGTTTGGTTGGGTAGAATCCTGTAGACGCAAGGTAAACTTTCGTTTCGTTGACAAAAATTGTCGTTGGTAAGTTGTTAAAAGAATTGATTGCGCCAATGCCAACGGGTGCGATCATACCAGAACTAATGCACCGGATCCCATCAGAACTCCGCAGTTAAGCGTGCTTGGGCGAGAGTAGTACTAGGATGGGTGACCTCCTGGGAAGTCCTCGTGTTGCACCCCTCTTTTTGAAATTAGGCACACGCGAGATCAAATTTTGTTTGGTTGGGTAGAATCCTATAGACGCAAGGTAAACTTTCGTTTCGTTGACAAAAATTGTCGTTGGTAGGTTGTTAAAAGAATTGATTGCGCCAATGCCAACGGGTGCGATCATACCAGCACTAATGCACCGGATCCCATCAGAACTCCGCAGTTAAGCGTGCTTGGGCGAGAGTAGTACTAGGATGGGTGACCTCCTGGGAAGTCCTCGTGTTGCACCCCTCTTTTTGAAATTAGGCACACGCGAGATCAAATTTTGTTTGGTTGGGTAGAATCCTGTAGACGCAAGGTAAACTTTCGTTTCGTTGACAAAAATTGTCGTTGGTAGGTTGTTAAAAGAATTGATTGCGCCAATGCCAACGGGTGCGATCATACCAGCACTAATGCACCGGATCCCATCAGAACTACGCAGTTATGCGTGCTTGGGCGAGAGTAGTACTAGGATGGGTGACCTCCTGGGAAGTCCTCGTGTTGCACCCCTCTTTTTGAAATTAGGCACACGCGAGATCAAATTTTGTTTGGTTCTCTTTTTGAAATTAGGCACACGCGAGAACAAATTTTGTTTGGTTGGGTAGAATCCTGTAGACGCAAGGTAAACTTTCGTTTCGTTGACAAAAATTGTCGTTGGTAGGTTGTTAAAAGAATTGATTGCGCCAATGCCAACGGGTGCGATCATACCAGCACTAATGCACCGGATCCCATCAGAACTCCGCAGTTAAGCGTGCTTGGGCGAGAGTAGTACTAGGATGGGTGACCTCCTGGGAAGTCCTCGTGTTGCACCCCTCTTTTTGAAATGAGGCACACGCGAGATCAAATTTTGTTTGGTTGGGTAGAATCCTGTAGACGCAAGGTAAACTTTCGTTTCGTTGACAAAAATTGTCGTTGGTAGGTTGTTAAAAGAATTGATTGCGCCAATGCCAACGGGTGCGATCATACCAGCACTAATGCACCGGATCCCATCAGAACTCCGCAGTTAAGCGTGCTTGGGCGAGAGTAGTACTAGGATGGGTGACCTCCTGGGAAGTCCTCGTGTTGCACCCCTCTTTTTGAAATGAGGCACACGCGAGATCAAATTTTGTTTGGTTGGGTAGAATCCTGTAGACGCAAGGTAAACTTTCGTTTCGTTGACAAAAATTGTCGTTGGTAGGTTGTTAAAAGAATTGATTGCGCCAATGCCAACGGGTGCGATCATACCAGCACTAATGCACCGGATCCCATCAGAACTCCGCAGTTAAGCGTGCTTGGGCGAGAGTAGTACTAGGATGGGTGACCTCCTGGGAAGTCCTCGTGTTGCACCCCTCTTTTTGAAATTAGGCACACACGAGATCAAATTTTGTTTGGTTGGGTAGAATCCTATAGACGCAAGGTAAACTTTCGTTTCGTTGACAAAAATTGTCGTTGGTAGGTTGTTAAAAGAATTGATTGCGCCAATGCCAACGGGTGCGATCATACCAGCACTAATGCACCGGATCCCATCAGAACTCCGCAGTTAAGCGTGCTTGGGCGAGAGTAGTACTAGGATGGGTGACCTCCTGGGAAGTCCTCGTGTTGCACCCCTCTTTTTGAAATTAGGCACACGCGAGATCAAATTTTGTTTGGTTGGGTAGAATCCTGTAGACGCAAGGTAAACTTTCGTTTCGTTGACAAAAATTGTCGTTGGTAGGTTGTTAAAAGAATTGATTGCGCCAATGCCAACGGGTGCGATCATACCAGCACTAATGCACCGGATCCCATCAGAACTCCGCAGTTAAGCGTGCTTGGGCGAGAGTAGTACTAGGATGGGTGACCTCCTGGGAAGTCCTCGTGTTGCACCCCTCTTTTTGAAATGAGGCACACGCGAGATCAAATTTTGTTTGGTTGGGTAGAATCCTGTAGACGCAAGGTAAACTTTCGTTTCGTTGACAAAAATTGTCGTTGGTAGGTTGTTAAAAGAATTGATTGCGCCAATGCCAACGGGTGCGATCATACCAGCACTAATGCACCGGATCCCATCAGAACTCCGCAGTTAAGCGTGCTTGGGCGAGAGTAGTACTAGGATGGGTGACCTCCTGGGAAGTCCTCGTGTTGCACCCCTCTTTTTGAAATTAGGCACACGCGAGATCAAATTTTGTTTGGTTGGGTAGAATCCTATAGACGCAAGGTAAACTTTCGTTTCGTTGACAAAAATTGTCGTTGGTAGGTTGTTAAAAGAATTGATTGCGCCAATGCCAACGGGTGCGATCATACCAGCACTAATGCACCGGATCCCATCAGAACTCCGCAGTTAAGCGTGCTTGGGCGAGAGTAGTACTAGGATGGGTGACCTCCTGGGAAGTCCTCGTGTTGCACCCCTCTTTTTGAAATTAGGCACACGCGAGATCAAATTTTGTTTGGTTGGGTAGAATCCTGTAGACGCAAGGTAAACTTTCGTTTCGTTGACAAAAATTGTCGTTGGTAGGTTGTTAAAAGAATTGATTGCGCCAATGCCAACGGGTGCGATCATACCAGCACTAATGCACCGGATCCCATCAGAACTACGCAGTTATGCGTGCTTGGGCGAGAGTAGTACTAGGATGGGTGACCTCCTGGGAAGTCCTCGTGTTGCACCCCTCTTTTTGAAATTAGGCGCACGCGAGATCAAATTTTGTTTGGTTCTCTTTTTGAAATTAGGCACACGCGAGAACAAATTTTGTTTGGTTGGGTAGAATCCTGTAGACGCAAGGTAAACTTTCGTTTCGTTGACAAAAATTGTCGTTGGTAGGTTGTTAAAAGAATTGATTGCGCCAATGCCAACGGGTGCGATCATACCAGCACTAATGCACCGGATCCCATCAGAACTCCGCAGTTAAGCGTGCTTGGGCGAGAGTAGTACTAGGATGGGTGACCTCCTGGGAAGTCCTCGTGTTGCACCCCTCTTTTTGAAATGAGGCACACGCGAGATCAAATTTTGTTTGGTTGGGTAGAATCCTGTAGACGCAAGGTAAACTTTCGTTTCGTTGACAAAAATTGTCGTTGGTAGGTTGTTAAAAGAATTGATTGCGCCAATGCCAACGGGTGCGATCATACCAGCACTAATGCACCGGATCCCATCAGAACTCCGCAGTTAAGCGTGCTTGGGCGAGAGTAGTACTAGGATGGGTGACCTCCTGGGAAGTCCTCGTGTTGCACCCCTCTTTTTGAAATGAGGCACACGCGAGATCAAATTTTGTTTGGTTGGGTAGAATCCTGTAGACGCAAGGTAAACTTTCGTTTCGTTGACAAAAATTGTCGTTGGTAGGTTGTTAAAAGAATTGATTGCGCCAATGCCAACGGGTGCGATCATACCAGCACTAATGCACCGGATCCCATCAGAACTCCGCAGTTAAGCGTGCTTGGGCGAGAGTAGTACTAGGATGGGTGACCTCCTGGGAAGTCCTCGTGTTGCACCCCTCTTTTTGAAATTAGGCACACACGAGATCAAATTTTGTTTGGTTGGGTAGAATCCTATAGACGCAAGGTAAACTTTCGTTTCGTTGACAAAAATTGTCGTTGGTAGGTTGTTAAAAGAATTGATTGCGCCAATGCCAACGGGTGCGATCATACCAGCACTAATGCACCGGATCCCATCAGAACTCCGCAGTTAAGCGTGCTTGGGCGAGAGTAGTACTAGGATGGGTGACCTCCTGGGAAGTCCTCGTGTTGCACCCCTCTTTTTGAAATTAGGCACACGCGAGATCAAATTTTGTTTGGTTGGGTAGAATCCTGTAGACGCAAGGTAAACTTTCGTTTCGTTGACAAAAATTGTCGTTGGTAGGTTGTTAAAAGAATTGATTGCGCCAATGCCAACGGGTGCGATCATACCAGCACTAATGCACCGGATCCCATCAGAACTCCGCAGTTAAGCGTGCTTGGGCGAGAGTAGTACTAGGATGGGTGACCTCCTGGGAAGTCCTCGTGTTGCACCCCTCTTTTTGAAATGAGGCACACGCGAGATCAAATTTTGTTTGGTTGGGTAGAATCCTGTAGACGCAAGGTAAACTTTCGTTTCGTTGACAAAAATTGTCGTTGGTAGGTTGTTAAAAGAATTGATTGCGCCAATGCCAACGGGTGCGATCATACCAGCACTAATGCACCGGATCCCATCAGAACTCCGCAGTTAAGCGTGCTTGGGCGAGAGTAGTACTAGGATGGGTGACCTCCTGGGAAGTCCTCGTGTTGCACCCCTCTTTTTGAAATTAGGCACACGCGAGATCAAATTTTGTTTGGTTCTCTTTTTGAAATTAGGCACACGCGAGATCAAATTTTGTTTGGTTGGGTAGAATCCTGTAGACGCAAGGTAAACTTTCGTTTCGTTGACAAAAATTGTTGTTGGTAGGTTGTAAAAAGAATTGATTGCGCCAATGCCAACGGGTGCGATCATACCAGCACTAATGCACCGGATCCCATCAGAACTCCGCAGTTAAGCGTGCTTGGGCGAGAGTAGTACTAGGATGGGTGACCTCCTGGGAAGTCCTCGTGTTGCACCCCTCTTTTTGAAATTAGGCACACGCGAGATCAAATTTTGTTTGGTTGGGTAGAATCCTGTAGACGCAAGGTAAACTTTCGTTTCGTTGACAAAAATTGTCGTTGGTAGGTTGTTAAAAGAATTGATTGCGCCAATGCCAACGGGTGCGATCATACCAGCACTAATGCACCGGATCCCATCAGAACTCCGCAGTTAAGCGTGCTTGGGCGAGAGTAGTACTAGGATGGGTGACCTCCTGGGAAGTCCTCGTGTTGCACCCCTTTTTTTGAAATTAGGCACACGCGAGATCAAATTTTGTTTGGTTCTCTTTTTGAAATTAGGCACACGCAAGATCAAATTTTGTTTGGTTGGGTAGAATCCTGTAGACGCAAGGTGAACTTTCGTTTCGTTGACAAAAATTGTCGTTGGTAGGTTGTTAAAAGAATTGATTGCGCCAATGCCAACGGGTGCGATCATACCAGCACTAATGCACCGGATCCCATCAGAACTCCGCAGTTAAGCGTGCTTGGGCGAGAGTAGTACTAGGATGGGTGACCACCTGGGAAGTCCTCGTGTTGCACCCCTCTTTTTGAAATTAGGCACACGCGAGATCAAATTTTGTTTGGTTGGGTAGAATCCTGTAGGCGCAAGGTAAACTTTCGTTTCGTTGACAAAAATTGTCGTTGGTAGGTTGTTAAAAGAATTGATTGCGCCAATGCCAACGGGTGCGATCATACCAGCACTAATGCACCGGATCCCATCAGAACTCCGCAGTTAAGCGTGCTTGGGTGAGAGTAGTACTAGGATGGGTGACCTCCTGGGAAGTCCTCGTGTTGCACCCCTCTTTTTGAAATTAGGCACACGCGAGATCAAATTTTGTTTGGTTGGGTAGAATCCTGTAGACGCAAGGTAAACTTTCGTTTCGTTGACAAAAATTGTCGTTGGTAGGTTGTTAAAAGAATTGATTGCGCCAATGCCAACGGGTGCGATCATACCAGCACTAATGCACCGGATCCCATCAGAACTACGCAGTTATGCGTGCTTGGGCGAGAGTAGTACTAGGATGGGAGACCTCCTGCGAAGTCCTCGTGTTGCATCCCTCTTTTTGAAATTAGGCACACGCGAGATCAAATTTTGTTTGGTTCTCTTTTTGAAATTAGGCACACGCGAGATCAAATTTTGTTTGGTTGGGTAGAATCCTGTAGACGCAAGGTAAACTTTCGTTTCGTTGACAAAAATTGTCGTTGGTAGGTTGTTAAAAGAATTGATTGCGCCAATGCCAACGGGTGCGATCATACCAGCACTAATGCACCGGATCCCATCAGAACTCCGCAGTTAAGCGTGCTTGGGCGAGAGTAGTACTAGGATGGGTGACCTCCTGGGAAGTCCTCGTGTTGCACCCCTCTTTTTGAAATGAGGCACACGCGAGATCAAATTTTGTTTGGTTGGGTAGAATCCTGTAGACGCAAGGTAAACTTTCGTTTCGTTGACAAAAATTGTCGTTGGTAGGTTGTTAAAAGAATTGATTGCGCCAATGCCAACGGGTGCGATCATACCAGCACTAATGCACCGGATCCCATCAGAACTCCGCAGTTAAGCGTGCTTGGGCGAGAGTAGTACTAGGATGGGTGACCTCCTGGGAAGTCCTCGTGTTGCACCCCTCTTTTTGAAATTAGGCACACGCGAGATCAAATTTTGTTTGGTTGGGTAGAATCCTGTAGACGCAAGGTAAACTTTCGTTTCGTTGACAAAAATTGTCGTTGGTAGGTTGTTAAAAGAATTGATTGCGCCAATGCCAACGGGTGCGATCATACCAGCACTAATGCACCGGATCCCATCAGAACTCCGCAGTTAAGCGTGCTTGGGCGAGAGTAGTACTAGGATGGGTGACCTCCTGGGAAGTCCTCGTGTTGCACCCCTCTTTTTGAAATTAGGCACACGCGAGATCAAATTTTGTTTGGTTGGGTAGAATCCTGTAGACGCAAGGTAAACTTTCGTTTCGTTGACAAAAATTGTCGTTGGTAGGTTGTTAAAAGAATTGATTGCGCCAATGCCAACGGGTGCGATCATACCAGCACTAATGCACCGGATCCCATCAGAACTCCGCAGTTAAGCGTGCTTGGGCGAGAGTAGTACTAGGATGGGTGACCTCCTGGGAAGTCCTCGTGTTGCACCCCTCTTTTTGAAATTAGGCACACGCGAGATCAAATTTTGTTTGGTTGGGTAGAATCCTGTAGACGCAAGGTAAACTTTCGTTTCGTTGACAAAAATTGTCGTTGGTAGGTTGTTAAAAGAATTGATTGCGCCAATGCCAACGGGTGCGATCATACCAGCACTAATGCACCGGATCCCATCAGAACTCCGCAGTTAAGCGTGCTTGGGCGAGAGTAGTACTAGGATGGGTGACCTCCTGGGAAGTCCTCGTGTTGCACCCCTCTTTTTGAAATGAGGCACACGCGAGATCAAATTTTGTTTGGTTGGGTAGAATCCTGTAGACGCAAGGTAAACTTTCGTTTCGTTGACAAAAATTGTCGTTGGTAGGTTGTTAAAAGAATTGATTGCGCCAATGCCAACGGGTGCGATCATACCAGCACTAATGCACCGGATCCCATCAGAACTACGCAGTTATGCGTGCTTGGGCGAGAGTAGTACTAGGATGGGTGACCTCCTGGGAAGTCCTCGTGTTGCATCCCTCTTTTTGAAATTAGGCACACGCGAGATCAAATTTTGTTTGGTTCTCTTTTTGAAATTAGGCACACGCGAGATCAAATTTTGTTTGGTTGGGTAGAATCCTGTAGACGCAAGGTAAACTTTCGTTTCGTTGACAAAAATTGTCGTTGGTAGGTTGTTAAAAGAATTGATTGCGCCAATGCCAACGGGTGCGATCATACCAGCACTAATGCACCGGATCCCATCAGAACTCCGCAGTTAAGCGTGCTTGGGCGAGAGTAGTACTAGGATGGGTGACCTCCTGGGAAGTCCTCGTGTTGCACCCCTCTTTTTGAAATGAGGCACACGCGAGATCAAATTTTGTTTGGTTGGGTAGAATCCTGTAGACGCAAGGTAAACTTTCGTTTCGTTGACAAAAATTGTCGTTGGTAGGTTGTTAAAAGAATTGATTGCGCCAATGCCAACGGGTGCGATCATACCAGCACTAATGCACCGGATCCCATCAGAACTCCGCAGTTAAGCGTGCTTGGGCGAGAGTAGTACTAGGATGGGTGACCTCCTGGGAAGTCCTCGTGTTGCACCCCTCTTTTTGAAATTAGGCACACACGAGATCAAATTTTGTTTGGTTGGGTAGAATCCTATAGACGCAAGGTAAACTTTCGTTTCGTTGACAAAAATTGTCGTTGGTAGGTTGTTAAAAGAATTGATTGCGCCAATGCCAACGGGTGCGATCATACCAGCACTAATGCACCGGATCCCATCAGAACTCCGCAGTTAAGCGTGCTTGGGCGAGAGTAGTACTAGGATGGGTGACCTCCTGGGAAGTCCTCGTGTTGCACCCCTCTTTTTGAAATTAGGCACACGCGAGATCAAATTTTGTTTGGTTGGGTAGAATCCTGTAGACGCAAGGTAAACTTTCGTTTCGTTGACAAAAATTGTCGTTGGTAGGTTGTTAAAAGAATTGATTGCGCCAATGCCAACGGGTGCGATCATACCAGCACTAATGCACCGGATCCCATCAGAACTCCGCAGTTAAGCGTGCTTGGGCGAGAGTAGTACTAGGATGGGTGACCTCCTGGGAAGTCCTCGTGTTGCACCCCTCTTTTTGAAATGAGGCACACGCGAGATCAAATTTTGTTTGGTTGGGTAGAATCCTGTAGACGCAAGGTAAACTTTCGTTTCGTTGACAAAAATTGTCGTTGGTAGGTTGTTAAAAGAATTGATTGCGCCAATGCCAACGGGTGCGATCATACCAGCACTAATGCACCGGATCCCATCAGAACTCCGCAGTTAAGCGTGCTTGGGCGAGAGTAGTACTAGGATGGGTGACCTCCTGGGAAGTCCTCGTGTTGCACCCCTCTTTTTGAAATTAGGCACACGCGAGATCAAATTTTGTTTGGTTCTCTTTTTGAAATTAGGCACACGCGAGATCAAATTTTGTTTGGTTGGGTAGAATCCTGTAGACGCAAGGTAAACTTTCGTTTCGTTGACAAAAATTGTTGTTGGTAGGTTGTAAAAAGAATTGATTGCGCCAATGCCAACGGGTGCGATCATACCAGCACTAATGCACCGGATCCCATCAGAACTCCGCAGTTAAGCGTGCTTGGGCGAGAGTAGTACTAGGATGGGTGACCTCCTGGGAAGTCCTCGTGTTGCACCCCTCTTTTTGAAATTAGGCACACGCGAGATCAAATTTTGTTTGGTTGGGTAGAATCCTGTAGACGCAAGGTAAACTTTCGTTTCGTTGACAAAAATTGTCGTTGGTAGGTTGTTAAAAGAATTGATTGCGCCAATGCCAACGGGTGCGATCATACCAGCACTAATGCACCGGATCCCATCAGAACTCCGCAGTTAAGCGTGCTTGGGCGAGAGTAGTACTAGGATGGGTGACCTCCTGGGAAGTCCTCGTGTTGCACCCCTCTTTTTGAAATTAGGCACACGCGAGATCAAATTTTGTTTGGTTCTCTTTTTGAAATTAGGCACACGCAAGATCAAATTTTGTTTGGTTGGGTAGAATCCTGTAGACGCAAGGTGAACTTTCGTTTCGTTGACAAAAATTGTCGTTGGTAGGTTGTTAAAAGAATTGATTGCGCCAATGCCAACGGGTGCGATCATACCAGCACTAATGCACCGGATCCCATCAGAACTCCGCAGTTAAGCGTGCTTGGGCGAGAGTAGTACTAGGATGGGTGACCACCTGGGAAGTCCTCGTGTTGCACCCCTCTTTTTGAAATTAGGCACACGCGAGATCAAATTTTGTTTGGTTGGGTAGAATCCTGTAGGCGCAAGGTAAACTTTCGTTTCGTTGACAAAAATTGTCGTTGGTAGGTTGTTAAAAGAATTGATTGCGCCAATGCCAACGGGTGCGATCATACCAGCACTAATGCACCGGATCCCATCAGAACACCGCAGTTAAGCGTGCTTGGGTGAGAGTAGTACTAGGATGGGTGACCTCCTGGGAAGTCCTCGTGTTGCACCCCTCTTTTTGAAATTAGGCACACGCGAGATCAAATTTTGTTTGGTTGGGTAGAATCCTGTAGACGCAAGGTAAACTTTCGTTTCGTTGACAAAAATTGTCGTTGGTAGGTTGTTAAAAGAATTGATTGCGCCAATGCCAACGGGTGCGATCATACCAGCACTAATGCACCGGATCCCATCAGAACTACGCAGTTATGCGTGCTTGGGCGAGAGTAGTACTAGGATGGGTGACCTCCTGCGAAGTCCTCGTGTTGCATCCCTCTTTTTGAAATTAGGCACACGCGAGATCAAATTTTGTTTGGTTCTCTTTTTGAAATTAGGCACACGCGAGATCAAATTTTGTTTGGTTGGGTAGAATCCTGTAGACGCAAGGTAAACTTTCGTTTCGTTGACAAAAATTGTCGTTGGTAGGTTGTTAAAAGAATTGATTGCGCCAATGCCAACGGGTGCGATCATACCAGCACTAATGCACCGGATCCCATCAGAACTCCGCAGTTAAGCGTGCTTGGGCGAGAGTAGTACTAGGATGGGTGACCTCCTGGGAAGTCCTCGTGTTGCACCCCTCTTTTTGAAATGAGGCACACGCGAGATCAAATTTTGTTTGGTTGGGTAGAATCCTGTAGACGCAAGGTAAACTTTCGTTTCGTTGACAAAAATTGTCGTTGGTAGGTTGTTAAAAGAATTGATTGCGCCAATGCCAACGGGTGCGATCATACCAGCACTAATGCACCGGATCCCATCAGAACTCCGCAGTTAAGCGTGCTTGGGCGAGAGTAGTACTAGGATGGGTGACCTCCTGGGAAGTCCTCGTGTTGCACCCCTCTTTTTGAAATTAGGCACACGCGAGATCAAATTTTGTTTGGTTGGGTAGAATCCTGTAGACGCAAGGTAAACTTTCGTTTCGTTGACAAAAATTGTCGTTGGTAGGTTGTTAAAAGAATTGATTGCGCCAATGCCAACGGGTGCGATCATACCAGCACTAATGCACCGGATCCCATCAGAACTCCGCAGTTAAGCGTGCTTGGGCGAGAGTAGTACTAGGATGGGTGACCTCCTGGGAAGTCCTCGTGTTGCACCCCTCTTTTTGAAATTAGGCACACGCGAGATCAAATTTTGTTTGGTTGGGTAGAATCCTGTAGACGCAAGGTAAACTTTCGTTTCGTTGACAAAAATTGTCGTTGGTAGGTTGTTAAAAGAATTGATTGCGCCAATGCCAACGGGTGCGATCATACCAGCACTAATGCACCGGATCCCATCAGAACTCCGCAGTTAAGCGTGCTTGGGCGAGAGTAGTACTAGGATGGGTGACCTCCTGGGAAGTCCTCGTGTTGCACCCCTCTTTTTGAAATTAGGCACACGCGAGATCAAATTTTGTTTGGTTGGGTAGAATCCTGTAGACGCAAGGTAAACTTTCGTTTCGTTGACAAAAATTGTCGTTGGTAGGTTGTTAAAAGAATTGATTGCGCCAATGCCAACGGGTGCGATCATACCAGCACTAATGCACCGGATCCCATCAGAACTCCGCAGTTAAGCGTGCTTGGGCGAGAGTAGTACTAGGATGGGTGACCTCCTGGGAAGTCCTCGTGTTGCACCCCTCTTTTTGAAATGAGGCACACGCGAGATCAAATTTTGTTTGGTTGGGTAGAATCCTGTAGACGCAAGGTAAACTTTCGTTTCGTTGACAAAAATTGTCGTTGGTAGGTTGTTAAAAGAATTGATTGCGCCAATGCCAACGGGTGCGATCATACCAGCACTAATGCACCGGATCCCATCAGAACTACGCAGTTATGCGTGCTTGGGCGAGAGTAGTACTAGGATGGGTGACCTCCTGGGAAGTCCTCGTGTTGCATCCCTCTTTTTGAAATTAGGCACACGCGAGATCAAATTTTGTTTGGTTCTCTTTTTGAAATTAGGCACACGCGAGATCAAATTTTGTTTGGTTGGGTAGAATCCTGTAGACGCAAGGTAAACTTTCGTTTCGTTGACAAAAATTGTCGTTGGTAGGTTGTTAAAAGAATTGATTGCGCCAATGCCAACGGGTGCGATCATACCAGCACTAATGCACCGGATCCCATCAGAACTCCGCAGTTAAGCGTGCTTGGGCGAGAGTAGTACTAGGATGGGTGACCTCCTGGGAAGTCCTCGTGTTGCACCCCTCTTTTTGAAATTAGGCACACGCGAGATCAAATTTTGTTTGGTTGGGTAGAATCCTGTAGACGCAAGGTAAACTTTCGTTTCGTTGACAAAAATTGTCGTTGGTAGGTTGTTAAAAGAATTGATTGCGCCAATGCCAACGGGTGCGATCATACCAGCACTAATGCACCGGATCCCATCAGAACTCCGCAGTTAAGCGTGCTTGGGCGAGAGTAGTACTAGGATGGGTGACCTCCTGGGAAGTCCTCGTGTTGCACCCCTCTTTTTGAAATGAGGCACACGCGAGATCAAATTTTGTTTGGTTGGGTAGAATCCTGTAGACGCAAGGTAAACTTTCGTTTCGTTGACAAAAATTGTCGTTGGTAGGTTGTTAAAAGAATTGATTGCGCCAATGCCAACGGGTGCGATCATACCAGCACTAATGCACCGGATCCCATCAGAACTACGCAGTTATGCGTGCTTGGGCGAGAGTAGTACTAGGATGGGTGACCTCCTGGGAAGTCCTCGTGTTGCATCCCTCTTTTTGAAATTAGGCACACGCGAGATCAAATTTTGTTTGGTTCTCTTTTTGAAATTAGGCACACGCGAGATCAAATTTTGTTTGGTTGGGTAGAATCCTGTAGACGCAAGGTAAACTTTCGTTTCGTTGACAAAAATTGTCGTTGGTAGGTTGTTAAAAGAATTGATTGCGCCAATGCCAACGGGTGCGATCATACCAGCACTAATGCACCGGATCCCATCAGAACTCCGCAGTTAAGCGTGCTTGGGCGAGAGTAGTACTAGGATGGGTGACCTCCTGGGAAGTCCTCGTGTTGCACCCCTCTTTTTGAAATGAGGCACACGCGAGATCAAATTTTGTTTGGTTGGGTAGAATCCTGTAGACGCAAGGTAAACTTTCGTTTCGTTGACAAAAATTGTCGTTGGTAGGTTGTTAAAAGAATTGATTGCGCCAATGCCAACGGGTGCGATCATACCAGCACTAATGCACCGGATCCCATCAGAACTCCGCAGTTAAGCGTGCTTGGGCGAGAGTAGTACTAGGATGGGTGACCTCCTGGGAAGTCCTCGTGTTGCACCCCTCTTTTTGAAATTAGGCACACGCGAGATCAAATTTTGTTTGGTTGGGTAGAATCCTGTAGACGCAAGGTAAACTTTCGTTTCGTTGACAAAAATTGTCGTTGGTAGGTTGTTAAAAGAATTGATTGCGCCAATGCCAACGGGTGCGATCATACCAGCACTAATGCACCGGATCCCATCAGAACTCCGCAGTTAAGCGTGCTTGGGCGAGAGTAGTACTAGGATGGGTGACCTCCTGGGAAGTCCTCGTGTTGCACCCCTCTTTTTGAAATTAGGCACACGCGAGATCAAATTTTGTTTGGTTGGGTAGAATCCTGTAGACGCAAGGTAAACTTTCGTTTCGTTGACAAAAATTGTCGTTGGTAGGTTGTTAAAAGAATTGATTGCGCCAATGCCAACGGGTGCGATCATACCAGCACTAATGCACCGGATCCCATCAGAACTCCGCAGTTAAGCGTGCTTGGGCGAGAGTAGTACTAGGATGGGTGACCTCCTGGGAAGTCCTCGTGTTGCACCCCTCTTTTTGAAATGAGGCACACGCGAGATCAAATTTTGTTTGGTTGGGTAGAATCCTGTAGACGCAAGGTAAACTTTCGTTTCGTTGACAAAAATTGTCGTTCGTAGGTTGTTAAAAGAATTGATTGCGCCAATGCCAACGGGTGCGATCATACCAGCACTAATGCACCGGATCCCATCAGAACTCCGCAGTTAAGCGTGCTTGGGCGAGAGTAGTACTAGGATGGGTGACCTCCTGGGAAGTCCTCGTGTTGCACCCCTCTTTTTGAAATTAGGCACACGCGAGATCAAATTTTGTTTGGTTCTCTTTTTGAAATTAGGCACACGCGAGATCAAATTTTGTTTGGTTGGGTAGAATCCTGTAGACGCAAGGTAAACTTTCGTTTCGTTGACAAAAATTGTCGTTGGTAGGTTGTTAAAAGAATTGATTGCGCCAATGCCAACGGGTGCGATCATACCAGCACTAATGCACCGGATCCCATCAGAACTCCGCAGTTAAGCGTGCTTGGGCGAGAGTAGTACTAGGATGGGTGACCTCCTGGGAAGTCCTCGTGTTGCACCCCTCTTTTTGAAATTAGGCACACGCGAGATCAAATTTTGTTTGGTTGGGTAGAATCCTGTAGACGCAAGGTAAACTTTCGTTTCGTTGACAAAAATTGTCGTTGGTAGGTTGTTAAAAGAATTGATTGCGCCAATGCCAACGGGTGCGATCATACCAGCACTAATGCACCGGATCCCATCAGAACTCCGCAGTTAAGCGTGCTTGGGCGAGAGTAGTACTAGGATGGGTGACCTCCTGGGAAGTCCTCGTGTTGCACCCCTCTTTTTGAAATGAGGCACACGCGAGATCAAATTTTGTTTGGTTGGGTAGAATCCTGTAGACGCAAGGTAAACTTTCGTTTCGTTGACAAAAATTGTCGTTGGTAGGTTGTTAAAAGAATTGATTGCGCCAATGCCAACGGGTGCGATCATACCAGCACTAATGCACCGGATCCCATCAGAACTCCGCAGTTAAGCGTGCTTGGGCGAGAGTAGTACTAGGATGGGTGACCTCCTGGGAAGTCCTCGTGTTGCACCCCTCTTTTTGAAATTAGGCACACGCGAGATCAAATTTTGTTTGGTTGGGTAGAATCCTGTAGACGCAAGGTAAACTTTCGTTTCGTTGACAAAAATTGTCGTTGGTAGGTTGTTAAAAGAATTGATTGCGCCAATGCCAACGGGTGCGATCATACCAGCACTAATGCACCGGATCCCATCAGAACTCCGCAGTTAAGCGTGCTTGGGCGAGAGTAGTACTAGGATGGGTGACCTCCTGGGAAGTCCTCGTGTTGCACCCCTCTTTTTGAAATTAGGCACACGCGAGATCAAATTTTGTTTGGTTCTCTTTTTGAAATTAGGCACACGCGAGATCAAATTTTGTTTGGTTGGGTAGAATCCTGTAGACGCAAGGTAAACTTTCGTTTCGTTGACAAAAATTGTCGTTGGTAGGTTGTAAAAAGAATTGATTGCGCCAATGGCAACGGGTGCGATCATACCAGCACTAATGCACCGGATCCCATCAGAACTCCGCAGTTAAGCGTGCTTGGGCGAGAGTAGTACTAGGATGGGTGACCACCTGGGAAGTCCTCGTGTTGCACCCCTCTTTTTGAAATTAGGCACACGCGAGATCAAATTTTGTTTGGTTGGGTAGAATCCTGTAGACGCAAGGTAAACTTTCGTTTCGTTGACAAAAATTGTCGTTGGTAGGTTGTTAAAAGAATTGATTGCGCCAATGCCAACGGGTGCGATCATACCAGCACTAATGCACCGGATCCCATCAGAACTCCGCAGTTAAGCGTGCTTGGGCGAGAGTAGTACTAGGATGGGTGACCTCCTGGGAAGTCCTCGTGTTGCACCCCTCTTTTTGAAATTAGGCACACGCGAGATCAAATTTTGTTTGGTTGGGTAGAATCCTGTAGACGCAAGGTAAACTTTCGTTTCGTTGACAAAAATTGTCGTTGGTAGGTTGTTAAAAGAATTGATTGCGCCAATGCCAACGGGTGCGATCATACCAGCACTAATGCAACGGATCCCATCAGAACTCCGCAGCTAAGCGTGCTTGGGCGAGAGTAGTACTAGGATGGGTGACCTCCTGGGAAGTCCTCCTGTTGCACCCCTCTTTTTGAAATTAGGCACACGCGAGATCAAATTTTGTTTGGTTCTCTTTTTGAAATTAGGCACACGCGAGATCAAATTTTGTTTGGTTGGGTAGAATCCTGTAGACGCAAGGTAAACTTTCGTTTCGTTGACAAAAATTGTCGTTGGTAGGTTGTTAAAAGAATTGATTGCGCCAATGCCAACGGGTGCGATCATACCAGCACTAATGCACCGGATCCCATCAGAACTCCGCAGTTAAGCGTGCTTGGGCGAGAGTAGTACTAGGATGGGTGACCTCCTGGGAAGTCCTCGTGTTGCACCGCACTTTTTGAAATTAGGCACACGCGAGATCAAATTTTGTTTGGTTGGGTAGAATCCTGTAGACGCAAGGTAAACTTTCGTTTCGTTGACAAAAATTGTCGTTGGTAGGTTGTTAAAAGAATTGATTGCGCCAATGCCAACGGGTGCGATC
>JASUAB010000008.1:402500-567500 GCA_037013595.1 Dicorynia guianensis
AAGCGTGCTTGGGCGAGAGTAGTACTAGGATGGGTGACCTCCTGGGAAGTCCTCGTGTTGCACCCCTCTTTTTGAAATGAGGCACACGCGAGATAAAATTTTGTTTGGTTGGGTAGAATCCTGTAGACGCAAGGTAAACTTTCGTTTCGTTGACAAAAATTGTCGTTGGTAGGTTGTTAAAAGAATTGATTGCGCCAATGCCAACGGGTGCGATCATACCAGCACTAATGCACCGGATCCCATCAGAACTCCGCAGTTAAGCGTGCTTGGGCGAGAGTAGTACTAGGATGGGTGACCTCCTGGGAAGTCCTCGTGTTGCACCCCTCTTTTTGAAATTAGGCACACGCGAGATCAAATTTTGTTTGGTTCTCTTTTTGAAATTAGGCACACGCGAGATCAAATTTTGTTTGGTTGGGTAGAATCCTGTAGACGCAAGGTAAACTTTCGTTTCGTTGACAAAAATTGTCGTTGGTAGGTTGTAAAAAGAATTGATTGCGCCAATGCCAACGGGTGCGATCATACCAGCACTAATGCACCGGATCCCATCAGAACTCCGCAGTTAAGCGTGCTTGGGCGAGAGTAGTACTAGGATGGGTGACCTCCTGGGAAGTCCTCGTGTTGCACCCCTCTTTTTGAAATTAGGCAGACGCGTGATCAAATTTTGTTTGGTTGGGTAGAATCCTGTAGACGCAAGGTAAACTTTCGTTTCGTTGACAAAAATTGTCGTTGGTAGGTTGTTAAAAGAATTGATTGCGCCAATGCCAACGGGTGCGATCATACCAGCACTAATGCATCGGATCCCATCAGAACTCCGCAGTTAAGCGTGCTTGGGCGAGAGTAGTACTAGGATGGGTGACCTCCTGGAAAGTCCTCGTGTTGCACCCCTCTTTTTGAAATTAGGCACACGCGAGATCAAATTTTGTTTGGTTCTCTTTTTGAAATTAGGCACACGCGAGATCAAATTTTGTTTGGTTGGGTAGAATCCTGTAGACGCAAGGTAAACTTTCGTTTCGTTGACAAAAATTGTCGTTGGTAGGTTGTTAAAAGAATTGATTGCGCCAATGCCAACGGGTGCGATCATACCAGCACTAATGCACCGGATCCCATCAGAACTCCGCAGTTAAGCGTGCTTGGGCGAGAGTAGTACTAGGATGGGTGACCTCCTTGGAAGTCCTCGTGTTGCACCCCTCTTTTTGAAATTAGGCACACGCGAGATCAAATTTTGTTTGGTTGGGTAGAATCCTGTAGACGCAAGGTAAACTTTCGTTTCGTTGACAAAAATTGTCGTTGGTAGGTTGTTAAAAGAATTGATTGCGCCAATGCCAACGGGTGCGATCATACCAGCACTAATGCACCGGATCCCATCAGAACTCCGCAGTTAAGCGTGCTTGGGCGAGAGTAGTACTAGGATGGGTGACCTCCCGGGAAGTCCTCGTGTTGCACCCCTCTTTTTGAAATTAGGCACACGCGAGATCAAATTTTGTTTGGTTCTCTTTTTGAAATTAGGCACACGCGAGATCAAATTTTGTTTGGTTGGGTAGAATCCTGTAGACGCAAGGTAAACTTTCGTTTCGTTGACAAAAATTGTCGTTGGTAGGTTGTAAAAAGAATTGATTGCGCCAATGCCAACGGGTGCGATCATACCAGCACTAATGCACCGGATCCCATCAGAACTCCGCAGTTAAGCGTGCTTGGGCGAGAGTAGTACGAGGATGGGTGACCTCCTGGGAAGTCCTCGTGTTGCACCCCTCTTTTTGAAATTAGGCACACGCGAGATCAAATTTTGTTTGGTTGGGTAGAATCCTGTAGACGCAAGGTAAACTTTCGTTTCGTTGACAAAAATTGTCGTTGGTAGGTTGTTAAAAGAATTGATTGCGCCAATGCCAACGGGTGCGATCATACCAGCACTAATGCAACGGATCCCATCAGAACTCCGCAGCTAAGCGTGCTTGGGCGAGAGTAGTACTAGGATGGGTGACCTCCTGGGAAGTCCTCGTGTTGCACCCCTCTTTTTGAAATTAGGCACACGCGAGATCAAATTTTGTTTGGTTCTCTTTTTGAAATTAGGCACACGCGAGATCAAATTTTGTTTGGTTGGGTAGAATCCTGTAGACGCAAGGTAAACTTTCGTTTCGTTGACAAAAATTGTCGTTGGTAGGTTGTTAAAAGAATTGATTGCGCCAATGCCAACGGGTGCGATCATACCAGCACTAATGCACCGGATCCCATCAGAACTCCGCAGTTAAGCGTGCTTGGGCGAGAGTAGTACTAGGATGGGTGACCTCCTGGGAAGTCCTCGTGTTGCACCCCTCTTTTTGAAATTAGGCACACGCGAGATCAAATTTTGTTTGGTTGGGTAGAATCCTGTAGACGCAAGGTAAACTTTCGTTTCGTTGACAAAAATTGTCGTTGGTAGGTTGTTAAAAGAATTGATTGCGCCAATGCCAACGGGTGCGATCATACCAGCACTAATGCACCGGATCCCATCAGAACTCCGCAGTTAAGCGTGCTTGGGCGAGAGTAGTACTAGGATGGGTGACCTCCTGGGAAGTCCTCGTGTTGCACCCCTCTTTTTGAAATTAGGCACACGCGAGATCAAATTTTGTTTGGTTGGGTAGAATCCTGTAGACGCAAGGTAAACTTTCGTTTCGTTGACAAAAATTGTCGTTGGTAGGTTGTTAAAAGAATTGATTGCGCCAATGCCAACGGGTGCGATCATACCAGCACTAATGCACCGGATCCCATCAGAACTCCGCAGTTAAGCGTGCTTGGGCGAGAGTAGTACTAGGATGGGTGACCTCCTGGGAAGTCCTCGTGTTGCACCCCTCTTTTTGAAATTAGGCACACGCGAGATCAAATTTTGTTTGGTTGGGTAGAATCCTGTAGACGCAAGGTAAACTTTCGTTTCGTTGACAAAAATTGTCGTTGTTAGGTTGTAAAAAGAATTGATTGCGCCAATGCCAACGGGTGTGATCATACCAGCACTAATGCACCGGATCCCATCAGAACTCCGCAGTTAAGCGTGCTTGGGCGAGAGTAGTACTAGGATGGGTGACCTCCTGGGAAGTCCTCGTGTTGCACCCCTCTTTTTGAAATTAGGCACACACGAGATCAAATTTTGTTTGGTTGGGTAGAATCCTGTAGACGCAAGGTAAACTTTCGTTTCGTTGACAAAAATTGTCGTTGGTAGGTTGTTAAAAGAATTGATTGCGCCAATGCCAACGGGTGCGATCATACCAGCACTAATGCACCGGATCCCATCAGAACTCCGCAGCTAAGCGTGCTTGGGCGAGAGTAGTACTAGGATGGGTGACCTCCTGGGAAATCCTCGTGTTGCACCCCTCTTTTTGAAATTAGGCACACGCGAGATCAAATTTTGTTTGGTTGGGTAGAATCCTGTAGACGCAAGGTAAACTTTCGTTTCGTTGACAAAAATTGTCGTTGGTAGGTTGTTAAAAGAATTGATTGCGCCAATGCCAACGGGTGCGATCATACCAGCACTAATGCACCGGATCCCATCAGAACTCCGCAGTTAAGCGTGCTTGGGCGAGAGTAGTACTAGGATGGGTGACCTCCTGGGAAGTCCTCGTGTTGCACCCCTCTTTTTGAAATTAGGCACACGCGAGATCAAATTTTGTTTGGTTGGGTAGAATCCTGTAGACGCAAGGTAAACTTTCGTTTCGTTGACAAAAATTGTCGTTGGTAGGTTGTTAAAAGAATTGATTGCGGCAATGCCAACGGGTGCGATCATACCAGCACTAATGCACCGGATCCCATCAGAACTCCGCAGTTAAGCGTGCTTGGGCGAGAGTAGTACTAGGATGGGTGACCTCCTGGGAAGTCCTCGTGTTGCACCCCTCTTTTTGAAATTAGGCACACGCGAGATCAAATTTTGTTTGGTTGGGTAGAATCCTGTAGACGCAAGGTAAACTTTCGTTTCGTTGACAAAAATTGTCGTTGGTAGGTTGTTAAAAGAATTGATTGCGCCAATGCCAACGGGTGCGATCATACCAGCACTAATGCAACGGATCCCATCAGAACTCCGCAGCTAAGCGTGCTTGGGCGAGAGTAGTACTAGGATGGGTGACCTCCTGGGAAGTCCTCGTGTTGCACCCCTCTTTTTGAAATTAGGCACACGCGAGATCAAATTTTGTTTGGTTCTCTTTTTGAAATTAGGCACACGCGAGATCAAATTTTGTTTGGTTGGGTAGAATCCTGTAGACGCAAGGTAAACTTTCGTTTCGTTGACAAAAATTGTCGTTGGTAGGTTGTTAAAAGAATTGATTGCGCCAATGCCAACGGGTGCGATCATACCAGCACTAATGCACCGGATCCCATCAGAACTCCGCAGTTAAGCGTGCTTGGGCGAGAGTAGTACTAGGATGGGTGACCTCCTTGGAAGTCCTCGTGTTGCACCCCTCTTTTTGAAATTAGGCACACGCGAGATCAAATTTTGTTTGGTTGGGTAGAATCCTGTAGACGCAAGGTAAACTTTCGTTTCGTTGACAAAAATTGTCGTTGGTAGGTTGTTAAAAGAATTGATTGCGCCAATGCCAACGGGTGCGATCATACCAGCACTAATGCACCGGATCCCATCAGAACTCCGCAGTTAAGCGTGCTTGGGCGAGAGTAGTACTAGGATGGGTGACCTCCCGGGAAGTCCTCGTGTTGCACCCCTCTTTTTGAAATTAGGCACACGCGAGATCAAATTTTGTTTGGTTCTCTTTTTGAAATTAGGCACACGCGAGATCAAATTTTGTTTGGTTGGGTAGAATCCTGTAGACGCAAGGTAAACTTTCGTTTCGTTGACAAAAATTGTCGTTGGTAGGTTGTAAAAAGAATTGATTGCGCCAATGCCAACGGGTGCGATCATACCAGCACTAATGCACCGGATCCCATCAGAACTCCGCAGTTAAGCGTGCTTGGGCGAGAGTAGTACGAGGATGGGTGACCTCCTGGGAAGTCCTCGTGTTGCACCCCTCTTTTTGAAATTAGGCACACGCGAGATCAAATTTTGTTTGGTTGGGTAGAATCCTGTAGACGCAAGGTAAACTTTCGTTTCGTTGACAAAAATTGTCGTTGGTAGGTTGTTAAAAGAATTGATTGCGCCAATGCCAACGGGTGCGATCATACCAGCACTAATGCAACGGATCCCATCAGAACTCCGCAGCTAAGCGTGCTTGGGCGAGAGTAGTACTAGGATGGGTGACCTCCTGGGAAGTCCTCGTGTTGCACCCCTCTTTTTGAAATTAGGCACACGCGAGATCAAATTTTGTTTGGTTCTCTTTTTGAAATTAGGCACACGCGAGATCAAATTTTGTTTGGTTGGGTAGAATCCTGTAGACGCAAGGTAAACTTTCGTTTCGTTGACAAAAATTGTCGTTGGTAGGTTGTTAAAAGAATTGATTGCGCCAATGCCAACGGGTGCGATCATACCAGCACTAATGCACCGGATCCCATCAGAACTCCGCAGTTAAGCGTGCTTGGGCGAGAGTAGTACTAGGATGGGTGACCTCCTGGGAAGTCCTCGTGTTGCACCCCTCTTTTTGAAATTAGGCACACGCGAGATCAAATTTTGTTTGGTTGGGTAGAATCCTGTAGACGCAAGGTAAACTTTCGTTTCGTTGACAAAAATTGTCGTTGGTAGGTTGTTAAAAGAATTGATTGCGCCAATGCCAACGGGTGCGATCATACCAGCACTAATGCACCGGATCCCATCAGAACTCCGCAGTTAAGCGTGCTTGGGCGAGAGTAGTACTAGGATGGGTGACCTCCTGGGAAGTCCTCGTGTTGCACCCCTCTTTTTGAAATTAGGCACACGCGAGATCAAATTTTGTTTGGTTGGGTAGAATCCTGTAGACGCAAGGTAAACTTTCGTTTCGTTGACAAAAATTGTCGTTGGTAGGTTGTTAAAAGAATTGATTGCGCCAATGCCAACGGGTGCGATCATACCAGCACTAATGCACCGGATCCCATCAGAACTCCGCAGTTAAGCGTGCTTGGGCGAGAGTAGTACTAGGATGGGTGACCTCCTGGGAAGTCCTCGTGTTGCACCCCTCTTTTTGAAATTAGGCACACGCGAGATCAAATTTTGTTTGGTTCTCTTTTTGAAATTAGGCACACGCGAGATCAAATTTTGTTTGGTTGGGTAGAATCCTGTAGACGCAAGGTAAACTTTCGTTTCGTTGACAAAAATTGTCGTTGGTAGGTTGTAAAAAGAATTGATTGCGCCAATGCCAACGGGTGTGATCATACCAGCACTAATGCACCGGATCCCATCAGAACTCCGCAGTTAAGCGTGCTTGGGCGAGAGTAGTACTAGGATGGGTGACCTCCTGGGAAGTCCTCGTGTTGCACCCCTCTTTTTGAAATTAGGCACACACGAGATCAAATTTTGTTTGGTTGGGTAGAATCCTGTAGACGCAAGGTAAACTTTCGTTTCGTTGACAAAAATTGTCGTTGGTAGGTTGTTAAAAGAATTGATTGCGCCAATGCCAACGGGTGCGATCATACCAGCACTAATGCACCGGATCCCATCAGAACTCCGCAGCTAAGCGTGCTTGGGCGAGAGTAGTACTAGGATGGGTGACCTCCTGGGAAGTCCTCGTGTTGCACCCCTCTTTTTGAAATTAGGCACACGCGAGATCAAATTTTGTTTGGTTGGGTAGAATCCTGTAGACGCAAGGTAAACTTTCGTTTCGTTGACAAAAATTGTCGTTGGTAGGTTGTTAAAAGAATTGATTGCGCCAATGCCAACGGGTGCGATCATACCAGCACTAATGCACCGGATCCCATCAGAACTCCGCAGTTAAGCGTGCTTGGGCGAGAGTAGTACTAGGATGGGTGACCTCCTGGGAAGTCCTCGTGTTGCACCCCTCTTTTTGAAATTAGGCACACGCGAGATCAAATTTTGTTTGGTTGGGTAGAATCCTGTAGACGCAAGGTAAACTTTCGTTTCGTTGACAAAAATTGTCGTTGGTAGGTTGTTAAAAGAATTGATTGCGCCAATGCCAACGGGTGCGATCATACCAGCACTAATGCACCGGATCCCATCAGAACTCCGCAGTTAAGCGTGCTTGGGCGAGAGTAGTACTAGGATGGGTGACCTCCTGGGAAGTCCTCGTGTTGCACCCCTCTTTTTGAAATTAGGCACACGCGAGATCAAATTTTGTTTGGTTGGGTAGAATCCTGTAGACGCAAGGTAAACTTTCGTTTCGTTGACAAAAATTGTCGTTGGTAGGTTGTTAAAAGAATTGATTGCGCCAATGCCAACGGGTGCGATCATACCAGCACTAATGCACCGGATCCCATCAGAACTCCGCAGTTAAGCGTGCTTGGGCGAGAGTAGTACTAGGATGGGTGACCTCCTGGGAAGTCCTCGTGTTGCACCCCTCTTTTTGAAATTAGGCACACGCGAGATCAAATTTTGTTTGGTTCTCTTTTTGAAATTAGGCACACGCGAGATCAAATTTTGTTTGGTTGGGTAGAATCCTGTAGACGCAAGGTAAACTTTCGTTTCGTTGACAAAAATTGTCGTTGGTAGGTTGTTAAAAGAATTGATTGCGCCAATGCCAACGGGTGTGATCATACCAGCACTAATGCACCGGATCCCATCAGAACTCCGCAGTTAAGCGTGCTTGGGCGAGAGTAGTACTAGGATGGGTGACCTCCTGGGAAGTCCTCGTGTTGCACCCCTCTTTTTGAAATTAGGCACACACGAGATCAAATTTTGTTTGGTTGGGTAGAATCCTGTAGACGCAAGGTAAACTTTCGTTTCGTTGACAAAAATTGTCGTTGGTAGGTTGTTAAAAGAATTGATTGCGCCAATGCCAACGGGTGCGATCATACCAGCACTAATGCACCGGATCCCATCAGAACTCCGCAGCTAAGCGTGCTTGGGCGAGAGTAGTACTAGGATGGGTGACCTCCTGGGAAGTCCTCGTGTTGCACCCCTCTTTTTGAAATTAGGCACACGCGAGATCAAATTTTGTTTGGTTGGGTAGAATCCTGTAGACGCAAGGTAAACTTTCGTTTCGTTGACAAAAATTGTCGTTGGTAGGTTGTTAAAAGAATTGATTGCGCCAATGCCAACGGGTGCGATCATACCAGCACTAATGCACCGGATCCCATCAGAACTCCGCAGTTAAGCGTGCTTGGGCGAGAGTAGTACTAGGATGGGTGACCTCCTGGGAAGTCCTCGTGTTGCACCCCTCTTTTTGAAATTAGGCACACGCGAGATCAAATTTTGTTTGGTTGGGTAGAATCCTGTAGACGCAAGGTAAACTTTCGTTTCGTTGACAAAAATTGTCGTTGGTAGGTTGTTAAAAGAATTGATTGCGCCAATGCCAACGGGTGCGATCATACCAGCACTAATGCACCGGATCCCATCAGAACTCCGCAGTTAAGCGTGCTTGGGCGAGAGTAGTACTAGGATGGGTGACCTCCTGGGAAGTCCTCGTGTTGCACCCCTCTTTTTGAAATTAGGCACACGCGAGATCAAATTTTGTTTGGTTGGGTAGAATCCTGTAGACGCAAGGTAAACTTTCGTTTCGTTGACAAAAATTGTCGTTGGTAGGTTGTTAAAAGAATTGATTGCGCCAATGCCAACGGGTGCGATCATACCAGCACTAATGCACCGGATCCCATCAGAACTCCGCAGTTAAGCGTGCTTGGGCGAGAGTAGTACTAGGATGGGTGACCTCCTGGGAAGTCCTCGTGTTGCACCCCTCTTTTTGAAATTAGGCACACGCGAGATCAAATTTTGTTTGGTTCTCTTTTTGAAATTAGGCACACGCGAGATCAAATTTTGTTTGGTTGGGTAGAATCCTGTAGACGCAAGGTAAACTTTCGTTTCGTTGACAAAAATTGTCGTTGGTAGGTTGTAAAAAGAATTGATTGCGCCAATGCCAACGGGTGTGATCATACCAGCACTAATGCACCGGATCCCATCAGAACTCCGCAGTTAAGCGTGCTTGGGCGAGAGTAGTACTAGGATGGGTGACCTCCTGGGAAGTCCTCGTGTTGCACCCCTCTTTTTGAAATTAGGCACACACGAGATCAAATTTTGTTTGGTTGGGTAGAATCCTGTAGACGCAAGGTAAACTTTCGTTTCGTTGACAAAAATTGTCGTTGGTAGGTTGTAAAAAGAATTGATTGCGCCAATGCCAACGGGTGTGATCATACCAGCACTAATGCACCGGATCCCATCAGAACTCCGCAGTTAAGCGTGCTTGGGCGAGAGTAGTACTAGGATGGGTGACCTCCTGGGAAGTCCTCGTGTTGCACCCCTCTTTTTGAAATTAGGCACACACGAGATCAAATTTTGTTTGGTTGGGTAGAATCCTGTAGACGCAAGGTAAACTTTCGTTTCGTTGACAAAAATTGTCGTTGGTAGGTTGTTAAAAGAATTGATTGCGCCAATGCCAACGGGTGCGATCATACCAGCACTAATGCACCGGATCCCATCAGAACTCCGCAGCTAAGCGTGCTTGGGCGAGAGTAGTACTAGGATGGGTGACCTCCTGGGAAGTCCTCGTGTTGCACCCCTCTTTTTGAAATTAGGCACACGCGAGATCAAATTTTGTTTGGTTGGGTAGAATCCTGTAGACGCAAGGTAAACTTTCGTTTCGTTGACAAAAATTGTCGTTGGTAGGTTGTTAAAAGAATTGATTGCGCCAATGCCAACGGGTGCGATCATACCAGCACTAATGCACCGGATCCCATCAGAACTCCGCAGTTAAGCGTGCTTGGGCGAGAGTAGTACTAGGATGGGTGACCTCCTGGGAAGTCCTCGTGTTGCACCCCTCTTTTTGAAATTAGGCACACGCGAGATCAAATTTTGTTTGGTTGGGTAGAATCCTGTAGACGCAAGGTAAACTTTCGTTTCGTTGACAAAAATTGTCGTTGGTAGGTTGTTAAAAGAATTGATTGCGCCAATGCCAACGGGTGCGATCACACCAGCACTAATGCACCGGATCCCATCAGAACTCCGCAGTTAAGCGTGCTTGGGCGAGAGTAGTACTAGGATGGGTGACCTCCTGGGAAGTCCTCGTGTTGCACCCCTCTTTTTGAAATTAGGCACACGCGAGATCAAATTTTGTTTGGTTGGGTAGAATCCTGTAGACGCAAGGTAAACTTTCGTTTCGTTGACAAAAATTGTCGTTGGTAGGTTGTTAAAAGAATTGATTGCGCCAATGCCAACGGGTGCGATCATACCAGCACTAATGCACCGGATCCCATCAAAACACCGCAGCTAAGCGTGCTTGGGCGAGAGTAGTACTAGGATGGCTGACCTCCTGGGAAGTCCTCGTGTTGCACCCCTCCTTTTGAAATTAGGCACACGCGAGATCAAATTATGTTTGGTTGGGTAGAATCCTATTGACGCAAGGTAAACTTTTGTTTCGTTGACAAAAATTGTCGTTGGTAGGTTGTTAAAAGAATTGATTGCGCCAATGCCAACGGGTGCGATCATACCAGCACTAATGCACCGGATCCCATCAGAACTCCGCAGTTAAGCGTGCTCGGGCGAGAGTAGTACTAGGATGGGTGACCTCCTGGGAAGTCCTCGTGTTGCACCCCTCTTTTGAAATTAGGCACACGCGAGATCAAATTTTGTTTGGTTCTCTTTTTGAAATTAGGCACACGCGAGATCAAATTTTGTTTGGTTGGGTAGAATCCTGTAGACGCAAGGTAAACTTTCGTTTCGTTGACAAAAATTGTCGTTGGTAGGTTGTAAAAAGAATTGATTGCGCCAATGCCAACGGGTGCGATCATACCAGCACTAATGCACCGGATCCCATCAGAACTCCGCAGTTAAGCGTGCTTGGGCGAGAGTAGTACTAGGATGGGTGACCTCCTGGGAAGTCCTCGTGTTGCACCCCTCTTTTTGAAATTAGGCACACGCGAGATCAAATTTTGTTTGGTTGGGTAGAATCCTGTAGACGCAAGGTAAACTTTCGTTTCGTTGACAAAAATTGTCGTTGGTAGGTTGTTAAAAGAATTGATTGCGCCAATGCCAACGGGTGCGATCATACCAGCACTAATGCACCGGATCCCATCAGAACTCCGCAGTTAAGCGTGCTTGGGCGAGAGTAGTACTAGGATGGGTGACCTCCAGGGAAGTCCTCGTGTTGCACCCCTCTTTTTGAAATTAGGCACACGCGAGATCAAATTTTGTTTGGTTGGGTAGAATCCTGTAGACGCAAGGTAAACTTTCGTTTCGTTGACAAAAATTGTCGTTGGTAGGTTGTTAAAAGAATTGATTGCGCCAATGCCAACGGGTGCGATCATACCAGCACTAATGCACCGGATCCCATCAGAACTCCGCAGTTAAGCGTGCTTGGGCGAGAGTAGTACTAGGATGGGTGACCTCCTGGGAAGTCC
Source organism: Dicorynia guianensis (assembly GCA_037013595.1). Lineage (NCBI taxonomy): Eukaryota > Viridiplantae > Streptophyta > Magnoliopsida > Fabales > Fabaceae > Dicorynia > Dicorynia guianensis. The sequence continues at coordinate 413,883 of JASUAB010000008.1, forward strand.
TCGTGTTGCACCCCTCTTTTTGAAATTAGGCACACACGAGATCAAATTTTGTTTGGTTGGGTAGAATCCTATAGACGCAAGGTAAACTTTCGTTTCGTTGACAAAAATTGTCGTTGGTAGGTTGTTAAAAGAATTGATTGCGCCAATGCCAACGGGTGCGATCATACCAGCACTAATGCACCGGATCCCATCAGAACTCCGCAGTTAAGCGTGCTTGGGCGAGAGTAGTACTAGGATGGTTGACCTCCTGGGAAGTCCTCGTGTTGCACCCCTCTTTTTGAAATTAGGCACACGCGAGATCAAATTTTGTTTGGTTGGGTAGAATCCTGTAGACGCAAGGTAAACTTTCGTTTCGTTGACAAAAATTGTCGTTGGTAGGTTGTTAAAAGAATTGATTGCGCCAATGCCAACGGGTGCGATCATACCAGCACTAATGCACCGGATCCCATCAGAACTCTGCAGTTAAGCGTGCTTGGGCGAGAGTAGTACTAGGATGGGTGACCTCCTGGGAAGTCCTCGTGTTGCACCCCTCTTTTTGAAATTAGGCACACGCGAGATCAAATTTTGTTTGGTTGGGTAGAATCCTGTAGACGCAAGGTAAACTTTCGTTTCGTTGACAAAAATTGTCGTTGGTAGGTTGTTAAAAGAATTGATTGCGCCAATGCCAACGGGTGCGATCATACCAGCACTAATGCAACGGATCCCATCAGAACTCCGCAGCTAAGCGTGCTTGGGCGAGAGTAGTACTAGGATGGGTGACCTCCTGGGAAGTCCTCGTGTTGCACCCCTCTTTTTGAAATTAGGCACACGCGAGATCAAATTTTGTTTGGTTCTCTTTTTGAAATTAGGCACACGCGAGATCAAATTTTGTTTGGTTGGGTAGAATCCTGTAGACGCAAGGTAAACTTTCGTTTCGTTGACAAAAATTGTCGTTGGTAGGTTGTTAAAAGAATTGATTGCGCCAATGCCAACGGGTGCGATCATACCAGCACTAATGCACCGGATCCCATCAGAACTCCGCAGTTAAGCGTGCTTGGGCGAGAGTAGTACTAGGATGGGTGACCTCCTGGGAAGTCCTCGTGTTGCACCCCTCTTTTTGAAATTAGGCACACGCGAGATCAAATTTTGTTTGGTTGGGTAGAATCCTGTAGACGCAAGGTAAACTTTCGTTTCGTTGACAAAAATTGTCGTTGGTAGGTTGTTAAAAGAATTGATTGCGCCAATGCCAACGGGTGCGATCATACCAGCACTAATGCACCGGATCCCATCAGAACTCCGCAGTTAAGCGTGCTTGGGCGAGAGTAGTACTAGGATGGGTGACCTCCTGGGAAGTCCTCGTGTTGCACCCCTCTTTTTGAAATTAGGCGCACGCGAGATCAAATTTTGTTTGGTTCTCTTTTTGAAATTAGGCACACGCGAGATCAAATTTTGTTTGGTTGGGTAGAATCCTGTAGACGCAAGGTAAACTTTCGTTTCGTTGACAAAAATTGTCGTTGGTAGGTTGTAAAAAGAATTGATTGCGCCAATGCCAACGGGTGCGATCATACCAGCACTAATACACCGGATCCCATCAGAACTCCGCAGTTAAGCGTGCTTGGGCGAGAGTAGTACTAGGATGGGTGACCTCCTGGGAAGTACTCGTGTTGCACCCCTCTTTTTGAAATTAGGCACACGCGAGATCAAATTTTGTTTGGTTGGGTAGAATCCTGTAGACGCAAGGTAAACTTTCGTTTCGTTGACAAAAATTGTCGTTGGTAGGTTGTTAAAAGAATTGATTGCGCCAATGCCAACGGGTGCGATCATACCAGCACTAATGCACCGGATCCCATCAGAACTCCGCAGTTAAGCGTGCTTGGGCGAGAGTAGTACTAGGATGGGTGACCTCCTGGGAAGTCCTCGTGTTGCACCCCTCTTTTTGAAATTAGGCACACGCGAGATCAAATTTTGTTTGGTTGGGTAGAATCCTGTAGACGCAAGGTAAACTTTCGTTTCGTTGACAAAAATTGTCGTTGGTAGGTTGTTAAAAGAATTGATTGTGCCAATGCCAACGGGTGCGATCATACCAGCACTAATGCACCGGATCCCATCAGAACTCCGCAGTTAAGCGTGCTTGGGCGAGAGTAGTACTAGGATGGGTGACCCCTCTTTTTGAAATTAGGCACACGCGAGATCAAATTTTGTTTGGTTCTCTTTTTGAAATTAGGCACACGCGAGATCAAATTTTGTTTGGTTGGGTAGAATCCTGTAGACGCAAGGTAAACTTTCGTTTCGTTGACAAAAATTGTCGTTGGTAGGTTGTAAAAAGAATTGATTGCGCCAATGCCAACGGGTGTGATCATACCAGCACTAATGCACCGGATCCCATCAGAACTCCGCAGTTAAGCGTGCTTGGGCGAGAGTAGTACTAGGATGGGTGACCTCCTGGGAAGTCCTCGTGTTGCACCCCTCTTTTTGAAATTAGGCACACGCGAGATCAAATTTTGTTTGGTTGGGTAGAATCCTGTAGACGCAAGGTAAACTTTCGTTTCGTTGACAAAAATTGTCGTTGGTAGGTTGTTAAAAGAATTGATTGCGCCAATGCCAACGGGTGCGATCATACCAGCACTAATGCACCGGATCCCATCAGAACTCCGCAGTTAAGCGTGCTTGGGCGAGAGTAGTACTAGGATGGGTGACCTCCTGGGAAGTCCTCGTGTTGCACCCCTCTTTTTGAAATTAGGCACACGCGAGATCAAATTTTGTTTGGTTCTCTTTTTGAAATTAGGCACACGCGAGATCAAATTTTGTTTGGTTGGGTAGAATCCTGTAGACGCAAGGTAAACTTTCGTTTCGTTGACAAAAATTGTCGTTGGTAGGTTGTAAAAAGAATTGATTGCGCCAATGCCAACGGGTGCGATCATACCAGCACTAATGCACCGGATCCCATCAGAACTCCGCAGTTAAGCGTGCTTGGGCGAGAGTAGTACTAGGATGGGTGACCTCCTGGGAAGTCCTCGTGTTGCACCCCTCTTTTTGAAATTAGGCACACGCGAGATCAAATTTTGTTTGGTTGGGTAGAATCCTGTAGACGCAAGGTAAACTTTCGTTTCGTTGACAAAAATTGTCGTTGGTAGGTTGTTAAAAGAATTGATTGCGCCAATGCCAACGGGTGCGATCATACCAGCACTAATGCACCGGATCCCATCAGAACTCCGCAGCTAAGCGTGCTTGGGCGAGAGTAGTACTAGGATGGGTGACCTCCTGGGAAGTCCTCGTGTTGCACCCCTCTTTTTGAAATTAGGCACACGCGAGATCAAATTTTGTTTGGTTCTCTTTTTGAAATTAGGCACACGCGAGATCAAATTTTGTTTGGTTGGGTAGAATCCTGTAGACGCAAGGTAAACTTTCGTTTCGTTGACAAAAATTGTCGTTGGTAGGTTGTTAAAAGAATTGATTGCGCCAATGCCAACGGGTGCGATCATACCAGCACTAATGCACCGGATCCCATCAGAACTCTGCAGTTAAGCGTGCTTGGGCGAGAGTAGTACTAGGATGGGTGACCTCCTGGGAAGTCCTCGTGTTGCACCCCTCTTTTTGAAATTAGGCACACGCGAGATCAAATTTTGTTTGGTTGGGTAGAATCCTGTAGACGCAAGGTAAACTTTCGTTTCGTTGACAAAAATTGTCGTTGGTAGGTTGTTAAAAGAATTGATTGCGCCAATGCCAACGGGTGCGATCATACCAGCACTAATGCAACGGATCCCATCAGAACTCCGCAGCTAAGCGTGCTTGGGCGAGAGTAGTACTAGGATGGGTGACCTCCTGGGAAGTCCTCGTGTTGCACCCCTCTTTTTGAAATTAGGCACACGCGAGATCAAATTTTGTTTGGTTCTCTTTTTGAAATTAGGCACACGCGAGATCAAATTTTGTTTGGTTGGGTAGAATCCTGTAGACGCAAGGTAAACTTTCGTTTCGTTGACAAAAATTGTCGTTGGTAGGTTGTTAAAAGAATTGATTGCGCCAATGCCAACGGGTGCGATCATACCAGCACTAATGCACCGGATCCCATCAGAACTCCGCAGTTAAGCGTGCTTGGGCGAGAGTAGTACTAGGATGGGTGACCTCCTGGGAAGTCCTCGTGTTGCACCCCTCTTTTTGAAATTAGGCACACGCGAGATCAAATTTTGTTTGGTTGGGTAGAATCCTGTAGACGCAAGGTAAACTTTCGTTTCGTTGACAAAAATTGTCGTTGGTAGGTTGTTAAAAGAATTGATTGCGCCAATGCCAACGGGTGTGATCATACCAGCACTAATGCACCGGATCCCATCAGAACTCCGCAGTTAAGCGTGCTTGGGCGAGAGTAGTACTAGGATGGGTGACCTCCTGGGAAGTCCTCGTGTTGCACCCCTCTTTTTGAAATTAGGCGCACGCGAGATCAAATTTTGTTTGGTTCTCTTTTTGAAATTAGGCACACGCGATATCAAATTTTGTTTGGTTGGGTAGAATCCTGTAGACGCAAGGTAAACTTTCGTTTCGTTGACAAAAATTGTCGTTGGTAGGTTGTAAAAAGAATTGATTGCGCCAATGCCAACGGGTGCGATCATACCAGCACTAATGCACCGGATCCCATCAGAACTCCGCAGTTAAGCGTGCTTGGGCGAGAGTAGTACTAGGATGGGTGACCTCCTGGGAAGTCCTCGTGTTGCACCCCTCTTTTTGAAATTAGGCACACGCGAGATCAAATTTTGTTTGGTTGGGTAGAATCCTGTAGACGCAAGGTAAACTTTCGTTTCGTTGACAAAAATTGTCGTTGGTAGGTTGTTAAAAGAATTGATTGCGCCAATGCCAACGGGTGCGATCATACCAGCACTAATGCACCGGATCCCATCAGAACTCCGCAGTTAAGCGTGCTTGGGCGAGAGTAGTACTAGGATGGGTGACCTCCTGGGAAGTCCTCGTGTTGCACCCCTCTTTTTGAAATTAGGCACACGCGAGATCAAATTTTGTTTGGTTGGGTAGAATCCTGTAGACGCAAGGTAAACTTTCGTTTCGTTGACAAAAATTGTCGTTGGTAGGTTGTTAAAAGAATTGATTGCGCCAATGCCAACGGGTGCGATCATACCAGCACTAATGCACCGGATCCCATCAGAACTCCGCAGTTAAGCGTGCTTGGGCGAGAGTAGTACTAGGATGGGTGACCTCCTGGGAAGTCCTCGTGTTGCACCCCTCTTTTTGAAATTAGGCACACGCGAGATCAAATTTTGTTTGGTTCTCTTTTTGAAATTAGGCACACGCGAGATCAAATTTTGTTTGGTTGGGTAGAATCCTGTAGACGCAAGGTAAACTTTCGTTTCGTTGACAAAAATTGTCGTTGGTAGGTTGTTAAAAGAATTGATTGCGCCAATGCCAACGGGTGCGATCATACCAGCACTAATGCACCGGATCCCATCAGAACTCCGCAGTTAAGCGTGCTTGGGCGAGAGTAGTACTAGGATGGGTGACCTCCTGGGAAGTCCTCGTGTTGCACCCCTCTTTTTGAAATTAGGCACACGCGAGATCAAATTTTGTTTGGTTGGGTAGAATCCTGTAGACGCAAGGTAAACTTTCGTTTCGTTGACAAAAATTGTCGTTGGTAGGTTGTTAAAAGAATTGATTGCGCCAATGCCAACGGGTGCGATCATACCAGCACTAATGCACCGGATCCCATCAGAACTCCGCAGTTAAGCGTGCTTGGGCGAGAGTAGTACTAGGATGGGTGACCTCCTGGGAAGTCCTCGTGTTGCACCCCTCTTTTTGAAATTAGGCACACGCGAGATCAAATTTTGTTTGGTTGGGTAGAATCCTGTAGACGCAAGGTAAACTTTCGTTTCGTTGACAAAAATTGTCGTTGGTAGGTTGTTAAAAGAATTGATTGCGCCAATGCCAACGGGTGCGATCATACCAGCACTAATGCACCGGATCCCATCAGAACTCCGCAGTTAAGCGTGCTTGGGCGAGAGTAGTACTAGGATGGGTGACCTCCTGGGAAGTCCTCGTGTTGCACCCCTCTTTTTGAAATTAGGCACACGCGAGATCAAATTTTGTTTGGTTGGGTAGAATCCTGTAGACGCAAGGTAAACTTTCGTTTCGTTGACAAAAATTGTCGTTGGTAGGTTGTTAAAAGAATTGATTGCGCCAATGCCAACGGGTGCGATCATACCAGCACTAATGCACCGGATCCCATCAGAACTCCGCAGTTAAGCGTGCTTGGGCGAGAGTAGTACTAGGATGGGTGACCTCCTGGGAAGTCCTCGTGTTGCACCCCTCTTTTTGAAATTAGGCACACGCGAGATCAAATTTTGTTTGGTTGGGTAGAATCCTGTAGACGCAAGGTAAACTTTCGTTTCGTTGACAAAAATTGTCGTTGGTAGGTTGTTAAAAGAATTGATTGCGCCAATGCCAACGGGTGCGATCATACCAGCACTAATGCACCGGATCCCATCAGAACTCCGCAGTTAAGCGTGCTTGGGCGAGAGTAGTACTAGGATGGGTGACCTCCTGGGAAGTCCTCGTGTTGCACCCCTCTTTTTGAAATGAGGCACACGCGAGATCAAATTTTGTTTGGTTGGGTAGAATCCTGTAGACGCAAGGTAAACTTTCGTTTCGTTGACAAAAATTGTCGTTGGTAGGTTGTTAAAAGAATTGATTGCGCCAATGCCAACGGGTGCGATCATACCAGCACTAATGCACCGGATCCCATCAGAACTCCGCAGTTAAGCGTGCTTGGGCGAGAGTAGTACTAGGATGGGTGACCTCCTAGGAAGTCCTCGTGTTGCACCCCTCTTTTTGAAATTAGGCACACGCGAGATCAAATTTTGTTTGGTTGGGTAGAATCCTGTAGACGCAAGGTAAACTTTCGTTTCGTTGACAAAAATTGTCGTTGGTAGGTTGTTAAAAGAATTGATTGCGCCAATGCCAACGGGTGCGATCATACCAGCACTAATGCACCGGATCCCATCAAAACACCGCAGCTAAGCGTGCTTGGGCGAGAGTAGTACTAGGATGGCTGACCTCCTGGGAAGTCCTCGTGTTGCACCCCTCCTTTTGAAATTAGGCACACGCGAGATCAAATTATGTTTGGTTGGGTAGAATCCTATTGACGCAAGGTAAACTTTTGTTTCGTTGACAAAAATTGTCGTTGGTAGGTTGTTAAAAGAATTGATTGCGCCAATGCCAACGGGTGCGATCATACCAGCACTAATGCACCGGATCCCATCAGAACTCCGCAGTTAAGCGTGCTTGGGCGAGAGTAGTACTAGGATGGGTGACCTCCTGGGAAGTCCTCGTGTTGCACCCCTCTTTTTGAAATTAGGCACACGCGAGATCAAATTTTGTTTGGTTGGGTAGAATCATGTAGACGCAAGGTAAACTTTCGTTTCGTTGACAAAAATTGTCGTTGGTAGGTTGTTAAAAGAATTGATTGCGCCAATGCCAACGGGTGCGATCATACCAGCACTAATGCACCGGATCCCATCAGAACTCCGCAGTTAAGCGTGCTTGGGCGAGAGTAGTACTAGGATGGGTGACCTCCTGGGAAGTCCTCGTGTTGCACCCCTCTTTTTGAAATTAGGCACACGCGAGATCAAATTTTGTTTGGTTCTCTTTTTGAAATTAGGCACACGCGAGATCAAATTTTGTTTGGTTGGGTAGAATCCTGTAGACGCAAGGTAAACTTTCGTTTCGTTGACAAAAATTGTCGTTGGTAGGTTGTAAAAAGAATTGATTGCGCCAATGCCAACGGGTGCGATCATACCAGCACTAATGCACCGGATCCCATCAGAACTCCGCAGTTAAGCGTGCTTGGGCGAGAGTAGTACTAGGATGGGTGACCTCCTGGGAAGTCCTCGTGTTGCACCCCTCTTTTTGAAATTAGGCACACGCGAGATCAAATTTTGTTTGGTTGGGTAGAATCCTGTAGACGCAAGCTAAACTTTCGTTTCGTTGACAAAAATTGTCGTTGGTAGGTTGTAAAAAGAATTGATTGCGCCAATGCCAACGGGTGCGATCATACCAGCACTAATGCACCGGATCCCATCAGAACTCCGCAGTTAAGCGTGCTTGGGCGAGAGTAGTACTAGGATGGGTGACCTCCTGGGAAGTCCTCGTGTTGCACCCCTCTTTTTGAAATTAGGCACACGCGAGATCAAATTTTGTTTGGTTGGGTAGAATCCTGTAGACGCAAGGTAAACTTTCGTTTCGTTGACAAAAATTGTCGTTGGTAGGTTGTTAAAAGAATTGATTGCGCCAATGCCAACGGGTGCGATCATACCAGCACTAATGCACCGGATCCCATCAGAACTCCGCAGTTAAGCGTGCTTGGGCGAGAGTAGTACTACGATGGGTGACCTCCTGGGAAGTCCTCGTGTTGCACCCCTCTTTTTGAAATTAGGCACACGTGAGATCAAATTTTGTTTGGTTGGGTAGAATCCTGTAGACGCAAGGTAAACTTTCGTTTCGTTGACAAAAATTGTCGTTGGTAGGTTGTTAAAAGAATTGATTGCGCCAATGCCAACGGGTGCGATCATACCAGCACTAATGCACCGGATCCCATCAGAACTCCGCAGTTAAGCGTGCTTGGGCGAGAGTAGTACTAGGATGGGTGACCTCCTGGGAAGTCCTCGTGTTGCACCCCTCTTTTTGAAATTAGGCACACGCGAGATCAAATTTTGTTTGGTTGGGTAGAATCCTGTAGACGCAAGGTAAACTTTCGTTTCGTTGACAAAAATTGTCGTTGGTAGGTTGTTAAAAGAATTGATTGCGCCAATGCCAACGGGTGCGATCATACCAGCACTAATGCACCGGATCCCATCAGAACTCCGCAGTTAAGCGTGCTTGGGCGAGAGTAGTACTAGGATGGGTGACCTCCTGGGAAGTCCTCGTGTTGCACCCCTCTTTTTGAAATTAGGCACACGCGAGATCAAATTTTGTTTGGTTCTCTTTTTGAAATTAGGCACACGCGAGATCAAATTTTGTTTGGTTGGGTAGAATCCTGTAGACGCAAGGTAAACTTTCGTTTCGTTGACAAAAATTGTCGTTGGTAGGTTGTAAAAAGAATTGATTGCGCCAATGCCAACGGATGCGATCATACCAGCACTAATGCACCGGATCCCATCAGAACTCCGCAGTTAAGCGTGCTTGGGCGAGAGTAGTACTAGGATGGGTGACCTCCTGGGAAGTCCTCGTGTTGCACCCCTCTTTTTGAAATTAGGCACATGCGAGATCAAATTTTGTTTGGTTGGGTAGAATCCTGTAGACGCAAGGTAAACTTTCGTTTCGTTGACAAAAAATGTCGTTGGTAGGTTGTTAAAAGAATTGATTGCGCCAATGCCAACGGGTGCGATCATACCAGCACTAATGCACCGGATCCCATCAGAACTCCGCAGTTAAGCGTGCTTGGGCGAGAGTAGTACTAGGATGGGTGACCTCCTGGGAAGTCCTCGTGTTGCACCCCTCTTTTTGAAATTAGGCACACGCGAGATCAAATTTTGTTTGGTTCTCTTTTTGAAATTAGGCACACGCGAGATCAAATTTTGTTTGGTTGGGTAGAATCCTGTAGACGCAAGGTAAACTTTCGTTTCGTTGACAAAAATTGTCGTTGGTAGGTTGTAAAAAGAATTGATTGCGCCAATGCCAACGGGTGCGATCATACCAGCACTAATGCACCGGATCCCATCAGAACTCCGCAGTTAAGCGTGCTTGGGCGAGAGTAGTACTAGGATGGGTGACCTCCTGGGAAGTCCTCGTGTTGCACCCCTCTTTTTGAAATTAGGCACACGCGAGATCAAATTTTGTTTGGTTGGGTAGAATCCTGTAGACGCAAGCTAAACTTTCGTTTCGTTGACAAAAATTGTCGTTGGTAAGTTGTTAAAAGAATTGATTGCGCCAATGCCAACGGGTGCGATCATACCAGCACTAATGCACCGGATCCCATCAGAACTCCGCAGTTAAGCGTGCTTGGGCGAGAGTAGTACTAGGATGGGTGACCTCCTGGGAAGTCCTCGTGTTGCACCCCTCTTTTTGAAATGAGGCACACGCGAGATCAAATTTTGTTTGGTTGGGTAGAATCCTGTAGACGCAAGGTAAACTTTCGTTTCGTTGACAAAAATTGTCGTTGGTAGGTTGTTAAAAGAATTGATTGCGCCAATGCCAACGGGTGCGATCATACCAGCACTAATGCACCGGATCCCATCAGAACTCCGCAGTTAAGCGTGCTTGGGCGAGAGTAGTACTAGGATGGGTGACCTCCTGGGAAGTCCTCGTGTTGCACCCCTCTTTTTGAAATTAGGCACACGCGAGATCAAATTTTGTTTGGTTCTCTTTTTGAAATTAGGCACACGCGAGATCAAATTTTGTTTGGTTGGGTAGAATCCTGTAGACGCAAGGTAAACTTTCGTTTCGTTGACAAAAATTGTCGTTGGTAGGTTGTAAAAAGAATTGATTGCGCCAATGCCAACGGATGCGATCATACCAGCACTAATGCACCGGATCCCATCAGAACTCCGCAGTTAAGCGTGCTTGGGCGAGAGTAGTACTAGGATGGGTGACCTCCTGGGAAGTCCTCGTGTTGCACCCCTCTTTTTGAAATTAGGCACACGCGAGATCAAATTTTGTTTGGTTGGGTAGAATCCTGTAGACGCAAGGTAAACTTTCGTTTCGTTGACAAAAATTGTCGTTGGTAGGTTGTTAAAAGAATTGATTGCGCCAATGCCAACGGGTGCGATCATACCAGCACTAATGCACCGGATCCCATCAGAACTCCGCAGGTAAGCGTGCTTGGGCGAGAGTAGTACTAGGATGGGTGACCTCCTGGGAAGTCCTCGTGTTGCACCCCTCTTTTTGAAATTAGGCACACGCGAGATCAAATTTTGTTTGGTTCTCTTTTTGAAATTAGGCACACGCGAGATCAAATTTTGTTTGGTTGGGTAGAATCCTGTAGACGCAAGGTAAACTTTCGTTTCGTTGACAAAAATTGTCGTTGGTAGGTTGTTAAAAGAATTGATTGCGCCAATGCCAACGGGTGCGATCATACCAGCACTAATGCACCGGATCCCATCAGAACTCCGCAGTTAAGCGTGCTTGGGCGAGAGTAGTACTAGGATGGGTGACCTCCTGGGAAGTCCTCGTGTTGCATCCATCTTTTTGAAATTAGGCACACGCGAGATCAAATTTTGTTTGGTTGGGTAGAATCCTGTAGACGCAAGGTAAACTTTCGTTTCGTTGACAAAAATTGTCGTTGGTAGGTTGTTAAAAGAATTGATTGCGCCAATGCCAACGGGTGCGATCATACCAGCACTAATGCACCGGATCCCATCAGAACTCCGCAGTTAAGCGTGCTTGGGCGAGAGTAGTACTAGGATGGGTGACCTCCTGGGAAGACCTCGTGTTGCACCCCTCTTTTTGAAATTAGGCACACGCGAGATCAAATTTTGTTTGGTTGGGTAGAATCCTGTAGACGCAAGGTAAACTTTCGTTTCGTTGACAAAAATTGTCGTTGGTAGGTTGTTAAAAGAATTGATTGCGCCAATGCCAACGGGTGCGATCATACCAGCACTAATGCACCGGATCCCATCAGAACTCCGCAGTTAAGCGTGCTTGGGCGAGAGTAGTACTAGGATGGGTGACCTCCTGGGAAGTCCTCGTGTTGCACCCCTCTTTTTGAAATTAGGCACACGCGAGATCAAATTTTGTTTGGTTGGGTAGAATCCTGTAGACGCAAGGTAAACTTTCGTTTCGTTGACAAAAATTGTCGTTGGTAGGTTGTTAAAAGAATTGATTGCGCCAATGCCAACGGGTGCGATCATACCAGCACTAATGCACCGGATCCCATCAGAACTCCGCAGTTAAGCGTGCTTGGGCGAGAGTAGTACTAGGATGGGTGACCTCCTGGGAAGTCCTCGTGTTGCATCCCTCTTTTTGAAATTAGGCACACGCGAGATCAAATTTTGTTTGGTTGGGTAGAATCCTGTAGACGCAAGGTAAACTTTCGTTTCGTTGACAAAAATTGTCGTTGGTAGGTTGTTAAAAGAATTGATTGCGCCAATGCCAACGGGTGCGATCATACCAGCACTAATGCACCGGATCCCATCAGAACTCCGCAGTTAAGCGTGCTTGGGCGAGAGTAGTATTAGGATGGGTGACCTCCTGGGAAGACCTCGTGTTGCACCCCTCTTTTTGAAATTAGGCACACGCGAGATCAAATTTTGTTTGGTTGGGTAGAATCCTGTAGACGCAAGGTAAACTTTCGTTTCGTTGACAAAAATTGTCGTTGGTAGGTTGTAAAAAGAATTGATTGCGCCAATGCCAACGGGTGCGATCATACCAGCACTAATGCACCGGATCCCATCAGAACTCCGCAGTTAAGCGTGCTTGGGCGAGAGTAGTACTAGGATGGGTGACCTCCTGGGAAGTCCTCGTGTTGCACCCCTCTTTTTGAAATGAGTCACACGCGAGATCAAATTTTGTTTGGTTGGGTAGAATCCTGTAGACGCAAGGTAAACTTTCGTTTCGTTGACAAAAATTGTCGTTGGTAGGTTGTTAAAAGAATTGATTGCGCCAATGCCAACGGGTGCGATCATACCAGCACTAATGCACCGGATCCCATCAGAACTCCGCAGCTAAGCGTGCTTGGGCGAGAGTAGTACTAGGATGGGTGACCTCCTGGGAAGTCCTCGTGTTGCACCCCTCTTTTTGAAATTAGGCACACGCGAGATCAAATTTTGTTTGGTTGGGTAGAATCCTGTAGACGCAAGGTAAACTTTCATTTCGTTGACAAAAATTGTCGTTGGTAGGTTGTTAAAAGAATTGATTGCGCCAATGCCAACGGGTGCGATCATACCAGCACTAATGCACCGGATCCCATCAGAACTCCGCAGTTAAGCGTGCTTGGGCGAGAGTAGTACTAGGATGGGTGACCTCCTGGGAAGTCCTCGTGTTGCACCCCTCTTTTTGAAATGAGGCACACGCGAGATCAAATTTTGTGTGGTTGGGTAGAATCCTGTAGACGCAAGGTAAACTTTCGTTTCGTTGACAAAAATTGTCGTTGGTAGGTTGTTAAAAGAATTGATTGCGCCAATGCCAACGGGTGCGATCATACCAGCACTAATGCACCGGATCCCATCAGAACTCCGCAGTTAAGCGTGCTTGGGCGAGAGTAGTACTAGGATGGGTGACCTCCTGGGAAGTCCTCGTGTTGCACCCCTCTTTTTGAAATTAGGCACACGCGAGATCAAATTTTGTTTGGTTCTCTTTTTGAAATTAGGCACACGCGAGATCAAATTTTGTTTGGTTGGGTAGAATCCTGTAGACGCAAGGTAAACTTTCGTTTCGTTGACAAAAATTGTCGTTGGTAGGTTGTAAAAAGAATTGATTGCGCAAATGCCAACAGGTGCGATCATACCAGCACTAATGCACCGGATCCCATCAGAACTCCGCAGTTAAGCGTGCTCGGGCGAGAGTAGTACTAGGATGGGTGACCTCCTGGGAAGTCCTCGTGTTGCACCCCTCTTTTTGAAATTAGGCACACGCGAGATCAAATTTTGTTTGGTTGGGTAGAATCCTGTAGAGGCAAGGTAAACTTTCGTTTCGTTGACAAAAATTGTCGTTGGTAGGTTGTTAAAAGAATTGATTGCGCCAATGCCAATGGGTGCGATCATACCAGCACTAATGCACCGGATCCCATCAGAACTCCGCAGTTAAGCGTGCTTGGGCGAGAGTAGTACTAGGATGGGTGACCTCCTGGGAAGTCCTCGTGTTGCACCCCTCTTTTTGAAATTAGGCACACGCGAGATCAAATTTTGTTTGGTTGGGTAGAATCCTGTAGACGCAAGGTAAACTTTCGTTTCGTTGACAAAAATTGTCGTTGGTAGGTTGTTAAAAGAATTGATTGCGCCAATGCCAACGGGTGCGATCATACCAGCACTAATGCACCGGATCCCATCAGAACTCCGCAGTTAAGCGTGCTTGGGCGAGAGTAGTACTAGGATGGGTGACCTCCTGGGAAGTCCTCGTGTTGCACCCCTCTTTTTGAAATTAGGCACACGCGAGATCAAATTTTGTTTGGTTGGGTAGAATCCTGTAGACGCAAGGTAAACTTTCGTTTCGTTGACAAAAATTGTCGTTGGTAGGTTGTTAAAAGAATTGATTGCGCCAATGCCAACGGGTGCGATCATACCAGCACTAATGCACCGGATCCCATCAAAACACCGCAGCTAAGCGTGCTTGGGCGAGAGTAGTACTAGGATGGCTGACCTCCTGGGAAGTCCTCGTGTTGCACCCCTCCTTTTGAAATTAGGCACACGCGAGATCAAATTATGTTTGGTTGGGTAGAATCCTATTGACGCAAGGTAAACTTTTGTTTCGTTGACAAAAATTGTCGTTGGTAGGTTGTTAAAAGAATTGATTGCGCCAATGCCAACGGGTGCGATCATACCAGCACTAATGCACCGGATCCCATCAGAACTCCGCAGTTAAGCGTGCTTGGGCGAGAGTAGTACTAGGATGGGTGACCTCCTGGGAAGTCCTCGTGTTGCACCCCTCTTTTTGAAATTAGGCACACGCGAGATCAAATTTTGTTTGGTTGGGTAGAATCCTGTAGACGCAAGGTAAACTTTCGTTTCGTTGACAAAAATTGTCGTTGGTAGGTTGTTAAAAGAATTGATTGCGCCAATGCCAACGGGTGCGATCATACCAGCACTAATGCACCGGATCCCATCAGAACTCCGCAGTTAAGCGTGCTTGGGCGAGAGTAGTACTAGGATGGGTGACCTCCTGGGAAGTCCTCGTGTTGCACCCCTCTTTTTGAAATTAGGCACACGCGAGATCAAATTTTGTTTGGTTCTCTTTTTGAAATTAGGCACACGCGAGATCAAATTTTGTTTGGTTGGGTAGAATCCTGTAGACGCAAGGTAAACTTTCGTTTCGTTGACAAAAATTGTCGTTGGTAGGTTGTAAAAAGAATTGATTGCGCCAATGCCAACGGGTGCGATCATACCAGCACTAATGCACCGGATCCCATCAGAACTCCGCAGTTAAGCGTGCTTGGGCGAGAGTAGTACTAGGATGGGTGACCTCCTGGGAAGTCCTCGTGTTGCACCCCTCTTTTTGAAATTAGGCACACGCGAGATCAAATTTTGTTTGGTTGGGTAGAATCCTGTAGACGCAAGCTAAACTTTCGTTTCGTTGACAAAAATTGTCGTTGGTAGGTTGTAAAAAGAATTGATTGCGCCAATGCCAACGGGTGCGATCATACCAGCACTAATGCACCGGATCCCATCAGAACTCCGCAGTTAAGCGTGCTTGGGCGAGAGTAGTACTAGGATGGGTGACCTCCTGGGAAGTCCTCGTGTTGCACCCCTCTTTTTGAAATTAGGCACACGCGAGATCAAATTTTGTTTGGTTGGGTAGAATCCTGTAGACGCAAGGTAAACTTTCGTTTCGTTGACAAAAATTGTCGTTGGTAGGTTGTTAAAAGAATTGATTGCGCCAATGCCAACGGGTGCGATCATACCAGCACTAATGCACCGGATCCCATCAGAACTCCGCAGTTAAGCGTGCTTGGGCGAGAGTAGTACTACGATGGGTGACCTCCTGGGAAGTCCTCGTGTTGCACCCCTCTTTTTGAAATTAGGCACACGTGAGATCAAATTTTGTTTGGTTGGGTAGAATCCTGTAGACGCAAGGTAAACTTTCGTTTCGTTGACAAAAATTGTCGTTGGTAGGTTGTTAAAAGAATTGATTGCGCCAATGCCAACGGGTGCGATCATACCAGCACTAATGCACCGGATCCCATCAGAACTCCGCAGTTAAGCGTGCTTGGGCGAGAGTAGTACTAGGATGGGTGACCTCCTGGGAAGTCCTCGTGTTGCACCCCTCTTTTTGAAATTAGGCACACGCGAGATCAAATTTTGTTTGGTTGGGTAGAATCCTGTAGACGCAAGGTAAACTTTCGTTTCGTTGACAAAAATTGTCGTTGGTAGGTTGTTAAAAGAATTGATTGCGCCAATGCCAACGGGTGCGATCATACCAGCACTAATGCACCGGATCCCATCAGAACTCCGCAGTTAAGCGTGCTTGGGCGAGAGTAGTACTAGGATGGGTGACCTCCTGGGAAGTCCTCGTGTTGCACCCCTCTTTTTGAAATTAGGCACACGCGAGATCAAATTTTGTTTGGTTCTCTTTTTGAAATTAGGCACACGCGAGATCAAATTTTGTTTGGTTGGGTAGAATCCTGTAGACGCAAGGTAAACTTTCGTTTCGTTGACAAAAATTGTCGTTGGTAGGTTGTAAAAAGAATTGATTGCGCCAATGCCAACGGATGCGATCATACCAGCACTAATGCACCGGATCCCATCAGAACTCCGCAGTTAAGCGTGCTTGGGCGAGAGTAGTACTAGGATGGGTGACCTCCTGGGAAGTCCTCGTGTTGCACCCCTCTTTTTGAAATTAGGCACATGCGAGATCAAATTTTGTTTGGTTGGGTAGAATCCTGTAGACGCAAGGTAAACTTTCGTTTCGTTGACAAAAATTGTCGTTGGTAGGTTGTTAAAAGAATTGATTGCGCCAATGCCAACGGGTGCGATCATACCAGCACTAATGCACCGGATCCCATCAGAACTCCGCAGTTAAGCGTGCTTGGGCGAGAGTAGTACTAGGATGGGTGACCTCCTGGGAAGTCCTCGTGTTGCACCCCTCTTTTTGAAATTAGGCACACGCGAGATCAAATTTTGTTTGGTTCTCTTTTTGAAATTAGGCACACGCGAGATCAAATTTTGTTTGGTTGGGTAGAATCCTGTAGACGCAAGGTAAACTTTCGTTTCGTTGACAAAAATTGTCGTTGGTAGGTTGTAAAAAGAATTGATTGCGCCAATGCCAACGGGTGCGATCATACCAGCACTAATGCACCGGATCCCATCAGAACTCCGCAGTTAAGCGTGCTTGGGCGAGAGTAGTACTAGGATGGGTGACCTCCTGGGAAGTCCTCGTGTTGCACCCCTCTTTTTGAAATTAGGCACACGCGAGATCAAATTTTGTTTGGTTGGGTAGAATCCTGTAGACGCAAGGTAAACTTTCGTTTCGTTGACAAAAATTGTCGTTGGTAGGTTGTTAAAAGAATTGATTGCGCCAATGCCAACGGGTGCGATCATACCAGCACTAATGCACCGGATCCCATCAGAACTCCGCAGTTAAGCGTGCTTGGGCGAGAGTAGTACTAGGATGGGTGACCTCCTGGGAAGTCCTCGTGTTGCACCCCTCTTTTTGAAATGAGGCACACGCGAGATCAAATTTTGTTTGGTTGGGTAGAATCCTGTAGACGCAAGGTAAACTTTCGTTTCGTTGACAAAAATTGTCGTTGGTAGGTTGTTAAAAGAATTGATTGTGCCAATGCCAACGGGTGCGATCATACCAGCACTAATGCACCGGATCCCATCAGAACTCCGCAGTTAAGCGTGCTTGGGCGAGAGTAGTACTAGGATGGGTGACCTCCTGGGAAGTCCTCGTGTTGCACCCCTCTTTTTGAAATTAGGCACACGCGAGATCAAATTTTGTTTGGTTCTCTTTTTGAAATTAGGCACACGCGAGATCAAATTTTGTTTGGTTGGGTAGAATCCTGTAGACGCAAGGTAAACTTTCGTTTCGTTGACAAAAATTGTCGTTGGTAGGTTGTTAAAAGAATTGATTGCGCCAATGCCAACGGGTGCGATCATACCAGCACTAATGCACCGGATCCCATCAGAACTCCGCAGCTAAGCGTGCTTGGGCGAGAGTAGTACTAGGATGGGTGACCTCCTGGGAAGTCCTCGTGTTGCACCCCTCTTTTTGAAATTAGGCACACGCGAGATCAAATTTTGTTTGGTTGGGTAGAATCCTGTAGACGCAAGGTAAACTTTCGTTTCGTTGACAAAAATTGTCGTTGGTAGGTTGTTAAAAGAATTGATTGCGCCAATGCCAACGGGTGCGATCATACCAGCACTAATGCACCGGATCCCATCAGAACTCCGCAGTTAAGCGTGCTTGGGCGAGAGTAGTACTAGGATGGGTGACCTCCTGGGAAGTCCTCGTGTTGCACCCCTCTTTTTGAAATTAGGCACACGCGAGATCAAATTTTGTTTGGTTGGGTAGAATCCTGTAGACGCAAGGTAAACTTTCGTTTCGTTGACAAAAATTGTCGTTGGTAGGTTGTTAAAAGAATTGATTGCGCCAATGCCAACGGGTGCGATCATACCAGCACTAATGCACCGGATCCCATCAGAACTCCGCAGTTAAGCGTGCTTGGGCGAGAGTAGTACTAGGATGGGTGACCTCCTGGGAAGTCCTCGTGTTGCACCCCTCTTTTTGAAATTAGGCACACGCGAGATCAAATTTTGTTTGGTTGGGTAGAATCCTGTAGACGCAAGGTAAACTTTCGTTTCGTTGACAAAAATTGTCGTTGGTAGGTTGTTAAAAGAATTGATTGCGCCAATGCCAACGGGTGCGATCATACCAGCACTAATGCACCGGATCCCATCAGAACTCCGCAGTTAAGCGTGCTTGGGCGAGAGTAGTACTAGGATGGGTGACCTCCTGGGAAGTCCTCGTGTTGCATCCCTCTTTTTGAAATTAGGCACACGCGAGATCAAATTTTGTTTGGTTGGGTAGAATCCTGTAGACGCAAGGTAAACTTTCGTTTCGTTGACAAAAATTGTCGTTGGTAGGTTGTTAAAAGAATTGATTGCGCCAATGCCAACGGGTGCGATCATACCAGCACTAATGCACCGGATCCCATCAGAACTCCGCAGTTAAGCGTGCTTGGGCGAGAGTAGTATTAGGATGGGTGACCTCCTGGGAAGACCTCGTGTTGCACCCCTCTTTTTGAAATTAGGCACACGCGAGATCAAATTTTGTTTGGTTGGGTAGAATCCTGTAGACGCAAGGTAAACTTTCGTTTCGTTGACAAAAATTGTCGTTGGTAGGTTGTAAAAAGAATTGATTGCGCCAATGCCAACGGGTGCGATCATACCAGCACTAATGCACCGGATCCCATCAGAACTCCGCAGTTAAGCGTGCTTGGGCGAGAGTAGTACTAGGATGGGTGACCTCCTGGGAAGTCCTCGTGTTGCACCCCTCTTTTTGAAATGAGGCACACGCGAGATCAAATTTTGTTTGGTTGGGTAGAATCCTGTAGACGCAAGGTAAACTTTCGTTTCGTTGACAAAAATTGTCGTTGGTAGGTTGTTAAAAGAATTGATTGCGCCAATGCCAACGGGTGCGATCATACCAGCACTAATGCACCGGATCCCATCAGAACTCCGCAGCTAAGCGTGCTTGGGCGAGAGTAGTACTAGGATGGGTGACCTCCTGGGAAGTCCTCGTGTTGCACCCCTCTTTTTGAAATTAGGCACACGCGAGATCAAATTTTGTTTGGTTGGGTAGAATCCTGTAGACGCAAGGTAAACTTTCATTTCGTTGACAAAAATTGTCGTTGGTAGGTTGTTAAAAGAATTGATTGCGCCAATGCCAACGGGTGCGATCATACCAGCACTAATGCACCGGATCCCATCAGAACTCCGCAGTTAAGCGTGCTTGGGCGAGAGTAGTACTAGGATGGGTGACCTCCTGGGAAGTCCTCGTGTTGCACCCCTCTTTTTGAAATGAGGCACACGCGAGATCAAATTTTGTGTGGTTGGGTAGAATCCTGTAGACGCAAGGTAAACTTTCGTTTCGTTGACAAAAATTGTCGTTGGTAGGTTGTTAAAAGAATTGATTGCGCCAATGCCAACGGGTGCGATCATACCAGCACTAATGCACCGGATCCCATCAGAACTCCGCAGTTAAGCGTGCTTGGGCGAGAGTAGTACTAGGATGGGTGACCTCCTGGGAAGTCCTCGTGTTGCACCCCTCTTTTTGAAATTAGGCACACGCGAGATCAAATTTTGTTTGGTTCTCTTTTTGAAATTAGGCACACGCGAGATCAAATTTTGTTTGGTTGGGTAGAATCCTGTAGACGCAAGGTAAACTTTCGTTTCGTTGACAAAAATTGTCGTTGGTAGGTTGTAAAAAGAATTGATTGCGCAAATGCCAACAGGTGCGATCATACCAGCACTAATGCACCGGATCCCATCAGAACTCCGCAGTTAAGCGTGCTCGGGCGAGAGTAGTACTAGGATGGGTGACCTCCTGGGAAGTCCTCGTGTTGCACCCCTCTTTTTGAAATTAGGCACACGCGAGATCAAATTTTGTTTGGTTGGGTAGAATCCTGTAGAGGCAAGGTAAACTTTCGTTTCGTTGACAAAAATTGTCGTTGGTAGGTTGTTAAAAGAATTGATTGCGCCAATGCCAATGGGTGCGATCATACCAGCACTAATGCACCGGATCCCATCAGAACTCCGCAGTTAAGCGTGCTTGGGCGAGAGTAGTACTAGGATGGGTGACCTCCTGGGAAGTCCTCGTGTTGCACCCCTCTTTTTGAAATTAGGCACACGCGAGATCAAATTTTGTTTGGTTGGGTAGAATCCTGTAGACGCAAGGTAAACTTTCGTTTCGTTGACAAAAATTGTCGTTGGTAGGTTGTTAAAAGAATTGATTGCGCCAATGCCAACGGGTGCGATCATACCAGCACTAATGCACCGGATCCCATCAGAACTCCGCAGTTAAGCGTGCTTGGGCGAGAGTAGTACTAGGATGGGTGACCTCCTGGGAAGTCCTCGTGTTGCACCCCTCTTTTTGAAATTAGGCACACACGAGATCAAATTTTGTTTGGTTGGGTAGAATCCTGTAGACGCAAGGTAAACTTTCGTTTCGTTGACAAAAATTGTCGTTGGTAGGTTGTTAAAAGAATTGATTGCGCCAATGCCAACGGGTGCGATCATACCAGCACTAATGCACCGGATCCCATCAGAACTCCGCAGTTAAGCGTGCTTGGGCGAGAGTAGTACTAGGATGGGTGACCTCCTGGGAAGTCCTCGTGTTGCACCCCTCTTTTTGAAATTAGGCACACGCGAGATCAAATTTTGTTTGGTTGGGTAGAATCCTGTAGACGCAAGGTAAACTTTCGTTTCGTTGACAAAAATTGTCGTTGGTAGGTTGTTAAAAGAATTGATTGCGCCAATGCCAACGGGTGCGATCATACCAGCACTAATGCACCGGATCCCATCAGAACTCCGCAGTTAAGCGTGCTTGGGCGAGAGTAGTACTAGGATGGGTGACCTCCTGGGAAGTCCTCGTGTTGCACCCCTCTTTTTGAAATTAGGCACACGCGAGATCAAATTTTGTTTGGTTCTCTTTTTGAAATTAGGCACACGCGAGATCAAATTTTGTTTGGTTGGGTAGAATCCTGTAGACGCAAGGTAAACTTTCGTTTCGTTGACAAAAATTGTCGTTGGTAGGTTGTAAAAAGAATTGATTGCGCAAATGCCAACAGGTGCGATCATACCAGCACTAATGCACCGGATCCCATCAGAACTCCGCAGTTAAGCGTGCTCGGGCGAGAGTAGTACTAGGATGGGTGACCTCCTGGGAAGTCCTCGTGTTGCACCCCTCTTTTTGAAATTAGGCACACGCGAGATCAAATTTTGTTTGGTTGGGTAGAATCCTGTAGACGCAAGGTAAACTTTCGTTTCGTTGACAAAAATTGTCGTTGGTAGGTTGTTAAAAGAATTGATTGCGCCAATGCCAATGGGTGCGATCATACCAGCACTAATGCACCGGATCCCATCAGAACTCCGCAGTTAAGCGTGCTTGGGCGAGAGTAGTACTAGGATGGGTGACCTCCTGGGAAGTCCTCGTGTTGCACCCCTCTTTTTGAAATTAGGCACACGCGAGATCAAATTTTGTTTGGTTGGGTAGAATCCTGTAGACGCAAGGTAAACTTTCGTTTCGTTGACAAAAATTGTCGTTGGTAGGTTGTTAAAAGAATTGATTGCGCCAATGCCAACGGGTGCGATCATACCAGCACTAATGCACCGGATCCCATCAGAACTCCGCAGTTAAGCGTGCTTGGGCGAGAGTAGTACTAGGATGGGTGACCTCCTGGGAAGTCCTCGTGTTGCACCCCTCTTTTTGAAATTAGGCACACACGAGATCAAATTTTGTTTGGTTGGGTAGAATCCTGTAGACGCAAGGTAAACTTTCGTTTCGTTGACAAAAATTGTCGTTCGTAGGTTGTTAAAAGAATTGATTGCGCCAATGCCAACGGGTGCGATCATACCAGCACTAATGCACCGGATCCCATCAGAACTCCGCAGTTAAGCGTGCTTGGGCGAGAGTAGTACTAGGATGGGTGACCTCCTGGGAAGTCCTCGTGTTGCACCCCTCTTTTTGAAATTAGGCACACGCGAGATCAAATTTTGTTTGGTTGGGTAGAATCCTGTAGACGCAAGGTAAACTTTCGTTTCGTTGACAAAAATTGTCGTTGGTAGGTTGTTAAAAGAATTGATTGCGCCAATGCCAACGGGTGCGATCATACCAGCACTAATGCACCGGATCCCATCAGAACTCCGCAGTTAAGCGTGCTTGGGCGAGAGTAGTACTAGGATGGGTGACCTCCTGGGAAGTCCTCGTGTTGCACCCCTCTTTTTGAAATTAGGCACACGCAAGATCAAATTTTGTTTGGTTCTCTTTTTGAAATTAGGCACACGCGAGATCAAATTTTGTTTGGTTGGGTAGAATCCTGTAGACGCAAGGTAAACTTTCGTTTCGTTGACAAAAATTGTCGTTGGTAGGTTGTTAAAAGAATTGATTGCGCCAATGCCAACGGGTGCGATCATACCAGCACTAATGCACCGGATCCCATCAGAACTCCGCAGTTAAGCGTGCTTGGGCGAGAGTAGTACTAGGATGGGTGACCTCCTGGGAAGTCCTCGTGTTGCACCCCTCTTTTTGAAATGAGGCACACGCGAGATCAAATTTTGTTTGGTTGGGTAGAATCCTGTAGACGCAAGGTAAACTTTCGTTTCGTTGACAAAAATTGTCGTTGGTAGGTTGTTAAAAGAATTGATTGCGCCAATGCCAACGGGTGCGATCATACCAGCACTAATGCACCGGATCCCATCAGAACTCCGCAGTTAAGCGTGCTTGGGCGAGAGTAGTACTAGGATGGGTGACCTCCTGGGAAGTCCTCGTGTTGCACCCCTCTTTTTGAAATTAGGCACACGCGAGATCAAATTTTGTTTGGTTCTCTTTTTGAAATTAGGCACACGCGAGATCAAATTTTGTTTGGTTGGGTAGAATCCTGTAGACGCAAGGTAAACTTTCGTTTCGTTGACAAAAATTGTCGTTGGTAGGTTGTAAAAAGAATTGATTGCGCAAATGCCAACGGGTGCGATCATAACAGCACTAATGCACCGGATCCCATCAGAACTTCGCAGTTAAGCGTGCTTGGGCGAGAGTAGTACTAGGATGGGTGACCTCCTGGGAAGTCCTCGTGTTGCACCCCTCTTTTTGAAATTAGGCACACGCGAGATCAAATTTTGTTTGGTTGGGTAGAATCCTGTAGAGGCAAGGTAAACTTTCGTTTCGTTGACAAAAATTGTCGTTGGTAGGTTGTTAAAAGAATTGATTGCGCCAATGCCAACGGGTGCGATCATACCAGCACTAATGCACCGGATCCCATCAGAACTCCGCAGTTAAGCGTGCTTGGGCGAGAGTAGTACTAGGATGGGTGACCTCCTGGGAAGTCCTCGTGTTGCACCCCTCTTTTTGAAATTAGGCACACGCGAGATCAAATTTTGTTTGGTTGGGTAGAATCCTGTAGACGCAAGGTAAACTTTCGTTTCGTTGACAAAAATTGTCGTTGGTAGGTTGTTAAAAGAATTGATTGCGCCAATGCCAACGGGTGCGATCATACCAGCACTAATGCACCGGATCCCATCAGAACTCCGCAGTTAAGCGTGCTTGGGCGAGAGTAGTACTAGGATGGGTGACCTCCTGGGAAGTCCTCGTGTTGCACCCCTCTTTTTGAAATTAGGCACACGCGAGATCAAATTTTGTTTGGTTGGGTAGAATCCTGTAGACGCAAGGTAAACTTTCGTTTCGTTGACAAAAATTGTCGTTGGTAGGTTGTTAAAAGAATTGATTGCGCCAATGCCAACGGGTGCGATCATACCAGCACTAATGCACCGGATCCCATCAGAACTCCGCAGTTAAGCGTGCTTGGGCGAGAGTAGTACTAGGATGGGTGACCTCCTGGGAAGTCCTCGTGTTGCACCCCTCTTTTTGAAATTAGGCACACGCGAGATCAAATTTTGTTTGGTTGGGTAGAATCCTGTAGACGCAAGGTAAACTTTCGTTTCGTTGACAAAAATTGTCGTTGGTAGGTTGTTAAAAGAATTGATTGCGCCAATGCCAACGGGTGCGATCATACCAGCACTAATGCACCGGATCCCATCAGAACTCCGCAGTTAAGCGTGCTTGGGCGAGAGTAGTACTAGGATGGGTGACCTCCTGGGAAGTCCTCGTGTTGCACCCCTCTTTTTGAAATTAGGCACACGCGAGATCAAATTTTGTTGGGTTGGGTAGAATCCTGTAGACGCAAGGTAAACTTTCGTTTCGTTGACAAAAATTGTCGTTGGTAGGTTGTTAAAAGAATTGATTGCGCCAATGCCAACGGGTGCGATCATACCAGCACTAATGCACCGGATCCCATCAGAACTCCGCAGTTAAGCGTGCTTGGGCGAGAGTAGTACTAGGATGGGTGACCTCCTGGGAAGTCCTCGTGTTGCATCCCTCTTTTTGAAATTAGGCACACGCGAGATCAAATTTTGTTTGGTTGGGTAGAATCCTGTAGACGCAAGGTAAACTTTCGTTTCGTTGACAAAAATTGTCGTTGGTAGGTTGTTAAAAGAATTGATTGCGCCAATGCCAACGGGTGCGATCATACCAGCACTAATGCACCGGATCCCATCAGAACTCCGCAGTTAAGCGTGCTTGGGCGAGAGTAGTACTAGGATGGGTGACCTCCTGGGAAGACCTCGTGTTGCACCCCTCTTTTTGAAATTAGGCACACGCGAGATCAAATTTTGTTTGGTTGGGTAGAATCCTGTAGACGCAAGGTAAACTTTCGTTTCGTTGACAAAAATTGTCGTTGGTAGGTTGTAAAAAGAATTGATTGCGCCAATGCCAACGGGTGCGATCATACCAGCACTAATGCACCGGATCCCATCAGAACTCCGCAGTTAAGCGTGCTTGGGCGAGAGTAGTACTAGGATGGGTGACCTCCTGGGAAGTCCTCGTGTTGCACCCCTCTTTTTGAAATGAGGCACACGCGAGATCAAATTTTGTTTGGTTGGGTAGAATCCTGTAGACGCAAGGTAAACTTTCGTTTCGTTGACAAAAATTGTCGTTGGTAGGTTGTTAAAAGAATTGATTGCGCCAATGCCAACGGGTGCGATCATACCAGCACTAATGCACCGGATCCCATCAGAACTCCGCAGCTAAGCGTGCTTGGGCGAGAGTAGTACTAGGATGGGTGACCTCCTGGGAAGTCCTCATGTTGCACCCCTCTTTTTGAAATTAGGCACACGCGAGATCAAATTTTGTTTGGTTCTCTTTTTGAAATTAGGCACACGCGAGATCAAATTTTGTTTGGTTGGGTAGAATCCTGTAGACGCAAGGTAAACTTTCGTTTCGTTGACAAAAATTGTTGTTGGTAGGTTGTTAAAAGAATTGATTGCGCCAATGCCAACGGGTGCGATCATACCAGCACTAATGCACCGGATCCCATCAGAACTCCGCAGTTAAGCGTGCTTGGGCGAGAGTAGTACTAGGATGGGTGACCTCCTGGGAAGTCCTCGTGTTGCACCCCTCTTTTTGAAATTAGGCACACGCGAGATCAAATTTTGTTTGGTTGGGTAGAATCCTGTAGACGCAAGGTAAACTTTCGTTTCGTTGACAAAAATTGTCGTTGGTAGGTTGTTAAAAGAATTGATTGCGCCAATGCCAACGGGTGCGATCATACCAGCACTAATGCACCGGATCCCATCAGAACTCCGCAGTTAAGCGTGCTTGGGCGAGAGTAGTACTAGGATGGGTGACCTCCTGGGAAGTCCTCGTGTTGCACCCCTCTTTTTGAAATTAGGCACACGCGAGATCAAATTTTGTTTGGTTCTCTTTTTGAAATTAGGCACACGCGAGATCAAATTTTGTTTGGTTGGGTAGAATCCTGTAGACGCAAGGTAAACATTCGTTTCGTTGACAAAAATTGTCGTTGGTAGGTTGTAAAAAGAATTGATTGCGCCAATGCCAACGGGTGCGATCATACCAGCACTAATGCACCGGATCCCATCAGAACTCCGCAGTTAAGCGTGCTTGGGCGAGAGTAGTACTAGGATGGGTGACCTCCTGGGAAGTCCTCGTGTTGCACCCCTCTTTTTGAAGTTAGGCACACGCGAGATCAAATTTTGTTTGGTTGGGTAGAATCCTATAGACGCAAGGTAAACTTTCGTTTCGTTGACAAAAATTGTCGTTGGTAGGTTGTTAAAAGAATTGATTGCGCCAATGCCAACGGGTGCGATCATACCAGCACTAATGCACCGGATCCCATCAGAACTCCGCAGCTAAGCGTGCTTGGGCGAGAGTAGTACTAGGATGGGTGACCTCCTGGGAAGTCCTCGTGTTGCACCCCTCTTTTTGAAATTAGGCACACGCGAGATCAAATTTTGTTTGGTTCTCTTTTTGAAATTAGGCACACGCGAGATCAAATTTTGTTTGGTTGGGTAGAATCCTGTAGACGCAAGGTAAACTTTCGTTTCGTTGACAAAAATTGTCGTTGGTAGGTTGTTAAAAGAATTGATTGCGCCAATGCCAACGGGTGCGATCATACCAGCACTAATGCACCGGATCCCATCAGAACTCCGCAGTTAAGCGTGCTTGGGCGAGAGTAGTACTAGGATGGGTGACCTCCTGGGAAGTCCTCGTGTTGCACCCCTCTTTTTGAAATTAGGCACACGCGAGATCAAATTTTGTTTGGTTGGGTAGAATCCTGTAGACGCAAGGTAAACTTTCGTTTCGTTGACAAAAATTGTCGTTGGTAGGTTGTTAAAAGAATTGATTGCGCCAATGCGAACGGGTGCGATCATACCAGCACTAATGCACCGGATCCCATCAGAACTCCGCAGTTAAGCGTGCTTGGGCGAGAGTAGTACTAGGATGGGTGACCTCTTGGGAAGTCCTCGTGTTGCACCCCTCTTTTTGAAATTAGGCACACGCGAGATCAAATTTTGTTTGGTTCTCTTTTTGAAATTAGGCACACGCGAGATCAAATTTTGTTTGGTTGGGTAGAATCCTGTAGACGCAAGGTAAACTTTCGTTTCTTTGACAAAAATTGTCGTTGGTAGGTTGTAAAAAGAATTGATTGCGCCAATGCCAACGGGTGCGATCATACCAGCACTAATGCACCGGATCCCATCAGAACTCCGCAGTTAAGCGTGCTTGGGCGAGAGTAGTACTAGGATGGATGACCTCCTGGGAAGTCCTCGTGTTGCACCCCTCTTTTTGAAATTAGGCACACGCGAGATCAAATTTTGTTTGGTTGGGTAGAATCCTGTAGACGCAAGGTAAACTTTCGTTTCGTTGACAAAAATTGTCGTTGGTAGGTTGTTAAAAGAATTGATTGCGCCAATGCCAACGGGTGCGATCATACCAGCACTAATGCACCGGATCCCATCAGAACTCCGCAGTTAAGCGTGCTTGGGCGAGAGTAGTACTAGGATGGGTGACCTCCTGGGAAGTCCTCGTGTTGCACCCCTCTTTTTGAAATTAGGCACACGCGAGATCAAATTTTGTTTGGTTGGGTAGAATCCTGTAGACGCAAGGTAAACTTTCGTTTCGTTGACAAAAATTGTCGTTGGTAGGTTGTTAAAAGAATTGATTGCGCCAATGCCAACGGGTGCGATCATACCAGCACTAATGCACCGGATCCCATCAGAACTCCGCAGTTAAGCGTGCTTGGGCGAGAGTAGTACTAGGATGGGTGACCTCCTGGGAAGTCCTCGTGTTGCACCCCTCTTTTTGAAATTAGGCACACGCGAGATCAAATTTTGTTTGGTTGGGTAGAATCCTGTAGACGCAAGGTAAACTTTCGTTTCGTTGACAAAAATTGTCGTTGGTAGGTTGTTAAAAGAATTGATTGCGCCAATGCCAACGGGTGCGATCATACCAGCACTAATGCACCGGATCCCATCAGAACTCCGCAGTTAAGCGTGCTTGGGCGAGAGTAGTACTAGGATTGGTGACCTCCTGGGAAGTCCTCGTGTTGCACCCCTCTTTTTGAAATGAGGCACACGCGAGATCAAATTTTGTTTGGTTGGGTAGAATCCTGTAGACGCAAGGTAAACTTTCGTTTCGTTGACAAAAATTGTCGTTGGTAGGTTGTTAAAAGAATTGATTGCGCCAATGCCAACGGGTGCGATCATACCAGCACTAATGCACCGGATCCCATCAGAACTCCGCAGTTAAGCGTGCTTGGGCGAGAGTAGTACTAGGATGGGTGACCTCCTAGGAAGTCCTTGTGTTGCACCCCTCTTTTTGAAATTAGGCACACGCGAGATCAAATTTTGTTTGGTTGGGTAGAATCCTGTAGACGCAAGGTAAACTTTCGTTTCGTTGACAAAAATTGTCGTTGGTAGGTTGTTAAAAGAATTGATTGCGCCAATGCCAACGGGTGCGATCATACCAACACTAATGCACCGGATCCCATCAAAACACCGCAGCTAAGCGTGCTTGGGCGAGAGTAGTACTAGGATGGCTGACCTCCTGGGAAGTCCTCGTGTTGCACCCCTCCTTTTGAAATTAGGCACACGCGAGATCAAATTATGTTTGGTTGGGTAGAATCCTATTGACGCAAGGTAAACTTTTGTTTCGTTGACAAAAATTGTCGTTGGTAGGTTGTTAAAAGAATTGATTGCGCCAATGCCAACGGGTGCGATCATACCAGCACTAATGCACCGGATCCCATCAGAACTCCGCAGTTAAGCGTGCTTGGGCGAGAGTAGTACTAGGATGGGTGACCTCCTGGGAAGTCCTCGTGTTGCACCCCTCTTTTTGAAATTAGGCACACGCGAGATCAAATTTTGTTTGGTTCTCTTTTTGAAATTAGGCACACGCGAGATCAAATTTTGTTTGGTTGGGTAGAATCCTGTAGACGCAAGGTAAACTTTCGTTTCGTTGACAAAAATTGTCGTTGGTAGGTTGTAAAAAGAATTGATTGCGCCAATGCCAACGGGTGCGATCATACCAGCACTAATGCACCGGATCCCATCAGAACTCCGCAGTTAAGCGTGCTTGGGCGAGAGTAGTACTAGGATGGGTGACCTCCTGGGAAGTCCTCGTGTTGCACCCCTCTTTTTGAAATTAGGCACATGCGAGATCAAATTTTGTTTGGTTGGGTAGAATCCTGTAGACGCAAGGTAAACTTTCGTTTCGTTGACAAAAATTGTCGTTGGTAGGTTGTTAAAAGAATTGATTGCGCCAATGCCAACGGGTGCGATCATACCAGCACTAATGCACCGGATCCCATCAGAACTCCGCAGTTAAGCGTGCTTGGGCGAGAGTAGTACTAGGATGGGTGACCTCCTGGGAAGTCCTCGTGTTGCACCCCTCTTTTTGAAATTAGGCACACGCGAGATCAAATTTTGTTTGGTTGGGTAGAATCCTGTAGACGCAAGGTAAACTTTCGTTTCGTTGACAAAAATTGTCGTTGGTAGGTTGTAAAAAGAATTGATTGCGCCAATGCCAAGGGTGCGATCATACCAGCACTAATGCACCGGATCCCATCAGAACTCCGCAGTTAAGCGTGCTTGGGCGAGAGTAGTACTAGGATGGGTGACCTCCTGGGAAGTCCTCGTGTTGCACCCCTCTTTTTGAAATTAGGCACACGCGAGATCAAATTTTGTTTGGTTCTCTTTTTGAAATTAGGCACACGCGAGATCAAATTTTGTTTGGTTGGGTAGAATCCTGTAGACGCAAGGTAAACTTTCGTTTCGTTGACAAAAATTGTCGTTGGTAGGTTGTAAAAAGAATTGATTGCGCCAATGCCAACGGGTGCGATCATACCAGCACTAATGCACCGGATCCCATCAGAACTCCGCAGTTAAGCGTGCTTGGGCGAGAGTAGTACTAGGATGGGTGACCTCCTGGGAAGTCCTCGTGTTGCACCCCTCTTTTTGAAATTAGGCACACGCGAGATCAAATTTTGTTTGGTTCTCTTTTTGAAATTAGGCACACGCGAGATCAAATTTTGTTTGGTTGGGTAGAATCCTGTAGACGCAAGGTAAACTTTCGTTTCGTTGACAAAAATTGTCGTTGGTAGGTTGTTAAAAGAATTGATTGCGCCAATGCCAACGGGTGCGATCATACCAGCACTAATGCACCGGATCCCATCAGAACTCCGCAGTTAAGCGTGCTTGGGCGAGAGTAGTACTAGGATGGGTGACCTCCTGGGAAGTCCTCGTGTTGCACCCCTCTTTTTGAAATTAGGCACACGCGAGATCAAATTTTGTTTGGTTGGGTAGAATCCTGTAGACGCAAGGTAAACTTTCGTTTCGTTGACAAAAATTGTCGTTGGTAGGTTGTTAAAAGAATTGATTGCGCCAATGCCAACGGGTGCGATCATACCAGCACTAATGCACCGGATCCCATCAGAACTCCGCAGTGAAGCGTGCTTGGGCGAGAGTAGTACTAGGATGGGTGACCTCCTGGGAAGTCCTCGTGTTGCACCCCTCTTTTTGAAATTAGGCACACGCGAGATCAAATTTTGTTTGGTTGGGTAGAATCCTGTAGACGCAAGGTAAACTTTCGTTTCGTTGACAAAAATTGTCGTTGGTAGGTTGTTAAAAGAATTGATTGCGCCAATGCCAACGGGTGCGATCATACCAGCACTAATGCACCGGATCCCATCAGAACTCCGCAGTTAAGCGTGCTTGGGCGAGAGTAGTACTAGGATGGGTGACCTCCTGGGAAGTCCTCGTGTTGCACCCCTCTTTTTGAAATTAGGCACACGCGAGATCAAATTTTGTTTGGTTGGGTAGAATCCTGTAGACGCAAGGTAAACTTTCGTTTCGTTGACAAAAATTGTCGTTGGTAGGTTGTTAAAAGAATTGATTGCGCCAATGCCAACGGGTGCGATCATACCAGCACTAATGCACCGGATCCCATCAGAACTCCGCAGTTAAGCGCGCTTGGGCGAGAGTAGTACTAGGATGGGTGACCTCCTGGGAAGTCCTCGTGTTGCACCCCTCTTTTTGAAATTAGGCACACGCGAGATCAAATTTTGTTTGGTTGGGTAGAATCCTGTAGACGTAAGGTAAACTTTCGTTTCGTTGACAAAAATTGTCGTTGGTAGGTTGTTAAAAGAATTGATTGCGCCAATACCAACGGGTGCGATCATACCAGCACTAATGCACCGGATCCCATCAGAACTCCGCAGTTAAGCGTGCTTGGGCGAGAGTAGTACTAGGATGGGTGACCTCCTGGGAAGTCCTCGTGTTGCACCCCTCTTTTTGAAATTAGGCACACGCGAGATCAAATTTTGTTTGGTTGGGTAGAATCCTGTAGACGCAAGGTAAACTTTTGTTTCGTTGACAAAAATTGTCGTTGGTAGGTTGTTAAAAGAATTGATTGCGCCAATGCCAACGGGTGCGATCATACCAGCACTAATGCACCGGATCCCATCAGAACTCCGCAGTTAAGCGTGCTTGGGCGAGAGTAGTACTAGGATGGGTGACCTCCTGGGAAGTCCTCGTGTTGCACCCCTCTTTTTGAAATTAGGCACACGCGAGATCAAATTTTGTTTGGTTGGGTAGAATCCTGTAGACGCAAGGTAAACTTTCGTTTCGTTGACAAAAATTGTCGTTGGTAGGTTGTTAAAAGAATTGATTGCGCCAATGCCAACGGGTGCGATCATACCAGCACTAATGCACCGGATCCCATCAGAACTCCGCAGTTAAGCGTGCTTGGGCGAGAGTAGTACTAGGATGGTTGACCTCCTGGGAAGTCCTCGTGTTGCACCCCTCTTTTTGAAATTAGGCACACGCGAGATCAAATTTTGTTTGGTTGGGTAGAATCCTGTAGACGCAAGGTAAACTTTCGTTTCGTTGACAAAAATTGTCGTTGGTAGGTTGTTAAAAGAATTGATTGCGCCAATGCCAACGGGTGCGATCATACCAGCACTAATGCACCGGATCCCATCAGAACTCCGTAGTTAAGCGTGCTTGGGCGAGAGTAGTACTAGGATGGGTGACCTCCTGGGAAGTCCTCGTGTTGCACCCCTCTTTTTGAAATTAGGCACACGCGAGATCAAATTTTGTTTGGTTGGGTAGAATCCTGTAGACGCAAGGTAAACTTTCGTTTCGTTGACAAAAATTGTCGTTGGTAGGTTGTTAAAAGAATTGATTGCGCCAATGCCAACGGGTGCGATCATACCAGCACTAATGCACCGGATCCCATCAGAACTCCGCAGTTAAGCGTGCTTGGGCGAGAGTAGTACTAGGATGGGTGACCTCCTGGGAAGTCCTCGTGTTGCACCCCTCTTTTTGAAATTAGGCACACGCGAGATCAAATTTTGGTTTGGTTGGGTAGAATCCTGTAGACGCAAGGTAAACTTTCGTTTCGTTGACAAAAATTGTCGTTGGTAGGTTGTTAAAAGAATTGATTGCGCCAATGCCAACGGGTGCGATCATACCAGCACTAATGCACCGGATCCCATCAGAACTCCGCAGTTAAGCGTGCTTGGGCGAGAGTAGTACTAGGATGGGTGACCTCCTGGGAAGTCCTCGTGTTGCACCCCTCTTTTTGAAATTAGGCACACGCGAGATCAAATTTTGTTTGGTTGGGTAGAATCCTGTAGACGCAAGGTAAACTTTCGTTTCGTTGACAAAAATTGTCGTTGGTAGGTTGTTAAAAGAATTGATTGCGCCAATGCCAACGGGTGCGATCATACCAGCACTAATGCACCGGATCCCATCAGAACTCCGCAGTTAAGCGTGCTTGGGCGAGAGTAGTACTAGGATGGTTGACCTCCTGGGAAGTCCTCGTGTTGCACCCCTCTTTTTGAAATTAGGCACACGCGAGATCAAATTTTGTTTGGTTGGGTAGAATCCTGTAGACGCAAGGTAAACTTTCGTTTCGTTGACAAAAATTGTCGTTGGTAGGTTGTTAAAAGAATTGATTGCGCCAATGCCAACGGGTGCGATCATACCAGCACTAATGCACCGGATCCCATCAGAACTCCGCAGTTAAGCGTGCTTGGGCGAGAGTAGTACTAGGATGGGTGACCTCCTGGGAAGTCCTCGTGTTGCACCCCTCTTTTTGAAATTAGGCACACGCGAGATCAAATTTTGTTTGGTTGGGTAGAATCCTGTAGACGCAAGGTAAACTTTCGTTTCGTTGACAAAAATTGTCATTGGTAGGTTGTTAAAAGAATTGATTGCGCCAATGCCAACGGGTGCGATCATACCAGCACTAATGCACCGGATCCCATCAGAACTCCGCAGTTAAGCGTGCTTGGGCGAGAGTAGTACTAGGATGGGTGACCTCCTGGGAAGTCCTCGTGTTGCACCCCTCTTTTTGAAATTAGGCACACGCGAGATCAAATTTTGTTTGGTTGGGTAGAATCCTGTAGACGCAAGGTAAACTTTCGTTTCGTTGACAAAAATTGTCGTTGGTAGGTTGTAAAAAGAATTGATTGCGCCAATGCCAAGGGTGCGATCATACCAGCACTAATGCACCGGATCCCATCAGAACTCCGCAGTTAAGCGTGCTTGGGCGAGAGTAGTACTAGGATGGGTGACCTCCTGGGAAGTCCTCGTGTTGCACCCCTCTTTTTGAAATTAGGCACACGCGAGATCAAATTTTGTTTGGTTCTCTTTTTGAAATTAGGCACACGCGAGATCAAATTTTGTTTGGTTGGGTAGAATCCTGTAGACGCAAGGTAAACTTTCGTTTCGTTGACAAAAATTGTCGTTGGTAGGTTGTAAAAAGAATTGATTGCGCCAATGCCAACGGGTGCGATCATACCAGCACTAATGCACCGGATCCCATCAGAACTCCGCAGTTAAGCGTGCTTGGGCGAGAGTAGTACTAGGATGGGTGACCTCCTGGGAAGTCCTCGTGTTGCACCCCTCTTTTTGAAATTAGGCACACGCGAGATCAAATTTTGTTTGGTTGGGTAGAATCCTGTAGACGCAAGGTAAACTTTCGTTTCGTTGACAAAAATTGTCGTTGGTAGGTTGTTAAAAGAATTGATTGCGCCAATGCCAACGGGTGCGATCATACCAGCACTAATGCACCGGATCCCATCAGAACTCCGCAGTTAAGCGTGCTTGGGCGAGAGTAGTACTAGGATGGGTGACCTCCTGGGAAGTCCTCGTGTTGCACCCCTCTTTTTGAAATTAGGCACACGCGAGATCAAATTTTGTTTGGTTGGGTAGAATCCTGTAGACGCAAGGTAAACTTTCGTTTCGTTGACAAAAATTGTCGTTGGTAGGTTGTTAAAAGAATTGATTGCGCCAATGCCAACGGGTGCGATCATACCAGCACTAATGCACCGGATCCCATCAGAACTCCGCAGTTAAGCGTGCTTGGGCGAGAGTAGTACTAGGATGGTTGACCTCCTGGGAAGTCCTCGTGTTGCACCCCTCTTTTTGAAATTAGGCACACGCGAGATCAAATTTTGTTTGGTTGGGTAGAATCCTGTAGACGCAAGGTAAACTTTCGTTTCGTTGACAAAAATTGTCGTTGGTAGGTTGTTAAAAGAATTGATTGCGCCAATGCCAACGGGTGCGATCATACCAGCACTAATGCACCGGATCCCATCAGAACTCCGCAGTTAAGCGTGCTTGGGCGAGAGTAGTACTAGGATGGGTGACCTCCTGGGAAGTCCTCGTGTTGCACCCCTCTTTTTGAAATTAGGCACACGCGAGATCAAATTTTGTTTGTTTGGGTAGAATCCTGTAGACGCAAGGTAAACTTTCGTTTCGTTGACAAAAATTGTCGTTGGTAGGTTGTTAAAAGAATTGATTGCGCCAATGCCAACGGGTGCGATCATACCAGCACTAATGCACCGGATCCCATCAGAACTCCGCAGTTAAGCGTGCTTGGGCGAGAGTAGTACTAGGATGGGTGACCTCCTGGGAAGTCCTCGTGTTGCACCCCTCTTTTTGAAATTAGGCACACGCGAGATCAAATTTTGTTTGGTTGGGTAGAATCCTGTAGACGCAAGGTAAACTTTCGTTTCGTTGACAAAAATTGTCGTTGGTAGGTTGTAAAAAGAATTGATTGCGCCAATGCCAAGGGTGCGATCATACCAGCACTAATGCACCGGATCCCATCAGAACTCCGCAGTTAAGCGTGCTTGGGCGAGAGTAGTACTAGGATGGGTGACCTCCTGGGAAGTCCTCGTGTTGCACCCCTCTTTTTGAAATTAGGCACACGCGAGATCAAATTTTGTTTGGTTCTCTTTTTGAAATTAGGCACACGCGAGATCAAATTTTGTTTGGTTGGGTAGAATCCTGTAGACGCAAGGTAAACTTTCGTTTCGTTGACAAAAATTGTCGTTGGTAGGTTGTTAAAAGAATTGATTGCGCCAATGCCAACGGGTGCGATCATACCAGCACTAATGCACCGGATCCCATCAGAACTCCGCAGTTAAGCGTGCTTGGGCGAGAGTAGTACTAGGATGGTTGACCTCCTGGGAAGTCCTCGTGTTGCACCCCTCTTTTTGAAATTAGGCACACGCGAGATCAAATTTTGTTTGGTTGGGTAGAATCCTGTAGACGCAAGGTAAACTTTCGTTTCGTTGACAAAAATTGTCGTTGGTAGGTTGTTAAAAGAATTGATTGCGCCAATGCCAACGGGTGCGATCATACCAGCACTAATGCACCGGATCCCATCAGAACTCCGCAGTTAAGCGTGCTTGGGCGAGAGTAGTACTAGGATGGGTGACCTCCTGGGAAGTCCTCGTGTTGCACCCCTCTTTTTGAAATTAGGCACACGCGAGATCAAATTTTGTTTGGTTGGGTAGAATCCTGTAGACGCAAGGTAAACTTTCGTTTCGTTGACAAAAATTGTCGTTGGTAGGTTGTAAAAAGAATTGATTGCGCCAATGCCAAGGGTGCGATCATACCAGCACTAATGCACCGGATCCCATCAGAACTCCGCAGTTAAGCGTGCTTGGGCGAGAGTAGTACTAGGATGGGTGACCTCCTGGGAAGTCCTCGTGTTGCACCCCTCTTTTTGAAATTAGGCACACGCGAGATCAAATTTTGTTTGGTTCTCTTTTTGAAATTAGGCACACGCGAGATCAAATTTTGTTTGGTTGGGTAGAATCCTGTAGACGCAAGGTAAACTTTCGTTTCGTTGACAAAAATTGTCGTTGGTAGGTTGTAAAAAGAATTGATTGCGCCAATGCCAACGGGTGCGATCATACCAGCACTAATGCACCGGATCCCATCAGAACTCCGCAGTTAAGCGTGCTTGGGCGAGAGTAGTACTAGGATGGGTGACCTCCTGGGAAGTCCTCGTGTTGCACCCCTCTTTTTGAAATTAGGCACACGCGAGATCAAATTTTGTTTGGTTGGGTAGAATCCTGTAGACGCAAGGTAAACTTTCGTTTCGTTGACAAAAATTGTCGTTGGTAGGTTGTTAAAAGAATTGATTGCGCCAATGCCAACGGGTGCGATCATACCAGCACTAATGCACCGGATCCCATCAGAACTCCGCAGTTAAGCGTGCTTGGGCGAGAGTAGTACTAGGATGGGTGACCTCCTGGGAAGTCCTCGTGTTGCACCCCTCTTTTTGAAATTAGGCACACGCGAGATCAAATTTTGTTTGGTTGGGTAGAATCCTGTAGACGCAAGGTAAACTTTCGTTTCGTTGACAAAAATTGTCGTTGGTAGGTTGTTAAAAGAATTGATTGCGCCAATGCCAACGGGTGCGATCATACCAGCACTAATGCACCGGATCCCATCAGAACTCCGCAGTTAAGCGTGCTTGGGCGAGAGTAGTACTAGGATGGGTGACCTCCTGGGAAGTCCTCGTGTTGCACCCCTCTTTTTGAAATTAGGCACACGCGAGATCAAATTTTGTTTGGTTGGGTAGAATCCTGTAGACGCAAGGTAAACTTTCGTTTCGTTGACAAAAATTGTCGTTGGTAGGTTGTTAAAAGAATTGATTGCGCCAATGCCAACGGGTGCGATCATACCAGCACTAATGCACCGGATCCCATCAGAACTCCGCAGTTAAGCGTGCTTGGGCGAGAGTAGTACTAGGATGGGTGACCTCCTGGGAAGTCCTCGTGTTGCACCCCTCTTTTTGAAATTAGGCACACGCGAGATCAAATTTTGTTTGGTTGGGTAGAATCCTGTAGACGCAAGGTAAACTTTCGTTTCGTTGACAAAAATTGTCGTTGGTAGGTTGTTAAAAGAATTGATTGCGCCAATGCCAACGGGTGCGATCATACCAGCACTAATGCACCGGATCCCATCAGAACTCCGCAGTTAAGCGTGCTTGGGCGAGAGTAGTACTAGGATGGGTGACCTCCTGGGAAGTCCTCGTGTTGCACCCCTCTTTTTGAAATTAGGCACACGCGAGATCAAATTTTGTTTGGTTGGGTAGAATCCTGTAGACGCAAGGTAAACTTTCGTTTCGTTGACAAAAATTGTCGTTGGTAGGTTGTTAAAAGAATTGATTGCGCCAATGCCAACGGGTGCGATCATACCAGCACTAATGCACCGGATCCCATCAGAACTCCGCAGTTAAGCGTGCTTGGGCGAGAGTAGTACTAGGATGGGTGACCTCCTGGGAAGTCCTCGTGTTGCACCCCTCTTTTTGAAATTAGGCACACGCGAGATCAAATTTTGTTTGGTTGGGTA
This sequence comes from Dicorynia guianensis, assembly GCA_037013595.1. NCBI lineage: Eukaryota > Viridiplantae > Streptophyta > Magnoliopsida > Fabales > Fabaceae > Dicorynia > Dicorynia guianensis. Next base: position 451,736 of record JASUAB010000008.1, read on the forward strand.
GAATCCTGTAGACGCAAGGTAAACTTTCGTTTCGTTGACAAAAATTGTCGTTGGTAGGTTGTTAAAAGAATTGATTGCGCCAATGCCAACGGGTGCGATCATACCAGCACTAATGCACCGGATCCCATCAGAACTCCGCAGTTAAGCGTGCTTGGGCGAGAGTAGTACTAGGATGGGTGACCTCCTGGGAAGTCCTCGTGTTGCACCCCTCTTTTTGAAATTAGGCACACGCGAGATCAAATTTTGTTTGGTTGGGTAGAATCCTGTAGACGCAAGGTAAACTTTCGTTTCGTTGACAAAAATTGTCGTTGGTAGGTTGTTAAAAGAATTGATTGCGCCAATGCCAACGGGTGCGATCATACCAGCACTAATGCACCGGATCCCATCAGAACTCCGCAGTTAAGCGTGCTTGGGCGAGAGTAGTACTAGGATGGGTGACCTCCTGGGAAGTCCTCGTGTTGCACCCCTCTTTTTGAAATTAGGCACACGCGAGATCAAATTTTGTTTGGTTGGGTAGAATCCTGTAGACGCAAGGTAAACTTTCGTTTCGTTGACAAAAATTGTCGTTGGTAGGTTGTTAAAAGAATTGATTGCGCCAATGCCAACGGGTGCGATCATACCAGCACTAATGCACCGGATCCCATCAGAACTCCGCAGTTAAGCGTGCTTGGGCGAGAGTAGTACTAGGATGGGTGACCTCCTGGGAAGTCCTCGTGTTGCACCCCTCTTTTTGAAATTAGGCACACGCGAGATCAAATTTTGTTTGGTTGGGTAAAATCCTGTAGACGCAAGGTAAACTTTCGTTTCGTTGACAAAAATTGTCGTTGGTAGGTTGTTAAAAGAATTGATTGCGCCAATGCCAACGGGTGCGATCATACCAGCACTAATGCACCGGATCCCATCAGAACTCCGCAGTTAAGCGTGCTTGGGCGAGAGTAGTACTAGGGTGGGTGACCTCCTGGGAAGTCCTCGTGTTGCACCCCTCTTTTTGAAATTAGGCACACGCGAGATCAAATTTTGTTTGGTTCTCTTTTTGAAATTAGGCACACGCGAGATCAAATTTTGTTTGGTTGGGTAGAATCCTGTAGACGCAAGGTAAACTTTCGTTTCGTTGACAAAAATTGTCGTTGGTAGGTTGTAAAAAGAATTGATTGCGCCAATGCCAACGGGTGCGATCATACCAGCACTAATGCACCGGATCCCATCAGAACTCCGCAGTTAAGCGTGCTTGGGCGAGAGTAGTACTAGGATGGGTGACCTCCTGGGAAGTCCTCGTGTTGCACCCCTCTTTTTGAAATTAGGCACACGCGAGATCAAATTTTGTTTGGTTGGGTAGAATCCTGTAGACGCAAGGTAAACTTTCGTTTCGTTGACAAAAATTGTCGTTGGTAGGTTGTTAAAAGAATTGATTGCGCCAATGCCAACGGGTGCGATCATACCAGCACTAATGCACCGGATCCCATCAGAACTCCGCAGTTAAGCGCGCTTGGGCGAGAGTAGTACTAGGATGGGTGACCTCCTGGGAAGTCCTCGTGTTGCACCCCTCTTTTTGAAATTAGGCACACGCGAGATCAAATTTTGTTTGGTTGGGTAGAATCCTGTAGACGTAAGGTAAACTTTCGTTTCGTTGACAAAAATTGTCGTTGGTAGGTTGTTAAAAGAATTGATTGCGCCAATACCAACGGGTGCGATCATACCAGCACTAATGCACCGGATCCCATCAGAACTCCGTAGTTAAGGGTGCTTGGGCGAGAGTAGTACTAGGATGGGTGACCTCCTGGGAAGTCCTCGTGTTGCACCCCTCTTTTTGAAATTAGGCACACGCGAGATCAAATTTTGTTTGGTTGGGTAGAATCCTGTAGACGCAAGGTAAACTTTTGTTTCATTGACAAAAATTGTCGTTGGTAGGTTGTTAAAAGAATTGATTGCGCCAATGCCAACGGGTGCGATCATACCAGCACTAATGCACCGGATCCCATCAGAACTCCGCAGTTAAGCGTGCTTGGGCGAGAGTAGTACTAGGATGGGTGACCTCCTGGGAAGTCCTCGTGTTGCACCCCTCTTTTTGAAATTAGGCACACGCGAGATCAAATTTTGTTTGGTTGGGTAGAATCCTGTAGACGCAAGGTAAACTTTCGTTTTGTTGACAAAAATTGTCGTTGGTAGGTTGTTAAAAGAATTGATTGCGCCAATGCCAACGGGTGCGATCATACCAGCACTAATGCACCGGATCCCATCAGAACTCCGCAGTTAAGCGTGCTTGGGCGAGAGTAGTACTAGGATGGGTGACCTCCTGGGAAGTCCTCGTGTTGCACCCCTCTTTTTGAAATTAGGCACACGCGAGATCAAATTTTGTTTGGTTGGGTAGAATCCTGTAGACGCAAGGTAAACTTTCGTTTCGTTGACAAAAATTGTCGTTGGTAGGTTGTTAAAAGAATTGATTGCGCCAATGCCAACGGGTGCGATCATACCAGCACTAATGCACCGGATCCCATCAGAACTCCGCAGTTAAGCGTGCTTGGGCGAGAGTAGTACTAGGATGGGTGACCTCCTGGGAAGTCCTCGTGTTGCACCCCTCTTTTTGAAATTAGGCACACGCGAGATCAAATTTTGTTTGGTTGGGTAGAATCCTGTAGACGCAAGGTAAACTTTCGTTTCGTTGACAAAAATTGTCGTTGGTAGGTTGTTAAAAGAATTGATTGCGCCAATGCCAACGGGTGCGATCATACCAGCACTAATGCACCGGATCCCATCAGAACTCCGCAGTTAAGCCTGCTTGGGCGAGAGTAGTACTAGGATGGGTGACCTCCTGGGAAGTCCTCGTGTTGCACCCCTCTTTTTGAAATTAGGCACACGCGAGATCAAATTTTGTTTGGTTGGGTAGAATCCTGTAGACGCAAGGTAAACTTTTGTTTCGTTGACAAAAATTGTCGTTGGTAGGTTGTTAAAAGAATTGATTGCGCCAATGCCAACGGGTGCGATCATACCAGCACTAATGCACCGGATCCCATCAGAACTCCGCAGTTAAGCGTGCTTGGGCGAGAGTAGTACTAGGATGGGTGACCTCCTGGGAAGTCCTCGTGTTGCACCCCTCTTTTTGAAATTAGGCACACGCGAGATCAAATTTTGTTTGGTTGGGTAGAATCCTGTAGACGCAAGGTAAACTTTCGTTTTGTTGACAAAAATTGTCGTTGGTAGGTTGTTAAAAGAATTGATTGCGCCAATGCCAACGGGTGCGATCATACCAGCACTAATGCACCGGATCCCATCAGAACTCCGCAGTTAAGCGTGCTTGGGCGAGAGTAGTACTAGGATGGGTGACCTCCTGGGAAGTCCTCGTGTTGCACCCCTCTTTTTGAAATTAGGCACACGCGAGATCAAATTTTGTTTGGTTGGGTAGAATCCTGTAGACGCAAGGTAAACTTTCGTTTCGTTGACAAAAATTGTCGTTGGTAGGTTGTTAAAAGAATTGATTGCGCCAATGCCAACGGGTGCGATCATACCAGCACTAATGCACCGGATCCCATCAGAACTCCGCAGTTAAGCGTGCTTGGGCGAGAGTAGTACTAGGATGGGTGACCTCCTGGGAAGTCCTCGTGTTGCACCCCTCTTTTTGAAATTAGGCACACGCGAGATCAAATTTTGTTTGGTTGGGTAGAATCCTGTAGACGCAAGGTAAACTTTCGTTTCGTTGACAAAAATTGTCGTTGGTAGGTTGTTAAAAGAATTGATTGCGCCAATGCCAACGGGTGCGATCATACCAGCACTAATGCACCGGATCCCATCAGAACTCCGCAGTTAAGCCTGCTTGGGCGAGAGTAGTACTAGGATGGGTGACCTCCTGGGAAGTCCTCGTGTTGCACCCCTCTTTTTGAAATTAGGCACACGCGAGATCAAATTTTGTTTGGTTGGGTAGAATCCTGTAGACGCAAGGTAAACTTTCGTTTCGTTGACAAAAATTGTCGTTGGTAGGTTGTTAAAAGAATTGATTGCGCCAATGCCAACGGGTGCGATCATACCAGCACTAATGCACCGGATCCCATCAGAACTCCGCAGTTAAGCGTGCTTAGGCGAGAGTAGTACTAGGATGGGTGACCTCCTGGGAAGTCCTCGTGTTGCACCCCTCTTTTTGAAATTAGGCACACGCGAGATCAAATTTTGTTTGGTTGGGTAGAATCCTGTAGACGCAAGGTAAACTTTCGTTTCGTTGACAAAAATTGTCGTTGGTAGGTTGTTAAAAGAATTGATTGCGCCAATGCCAACGGGTGCGATCATACCAGCACTAATGCACCGGATCCCATCAGAACTCCGCAGTTAAGCGTGCTTGGGCGAGAGTAGTACTAGGATGGGTGACCTCCTGGGAAGTCCTCGTGTTGCACCCCTCTTTTTGAAATTAGGCACACGCGAGATCAAATTTTGTTTGGTTGGGTAGAATCCTGTAGACGCAAGGTAAACTTTCGTTTCGTTGACAAAAATTGTCGTTGGTAGGTTGTTAAAAGAATTGATTGCGCCAATGCCAACGGGTGCGATCATACCAGCACTAATGCACCGGATCCCATCACAACTCCGCAGTTAAGCGTGCTTGGGCGAGAGTAGTACTAGGATGGGTGACCTCCTGGGAAGTCCTCGTGTTGCACCCCTCTTTTTGAAATTAGGCACACGCGAGATCAAATTTTGTTTGGTTGGGTAGAATCCTGTAGACGCAAGGTAAACTTTCGTTTCGTTGACAAAAATTGTCGTTGGTAGGTTGTTAAAAGAATTGATTGCGCCAATGCCAACGGGTGCGATCATACCAGCACTAATGCACCGGATCCCATCAGAACTCCGCAGTTAAGCGTGCTTGGGCGAGAGTAGTACTAGGATGGGTGACCTCCTGGGAAGTCCTCGTGTTGCACCCCTCTTTTTGAAATTAGGCACACGCGAGATCAAATTTTGTTTGGTTGGGTAGAATCCTGTAGACGCAAGGTAAACTTTTGTTTCGTTGACAAAAATTGTCGTTGGTAGGTTGTTAAAAGAATTGATTGCGCCAATGCCAACGGGTGCGATCATACCAGCACTAATGCACCGGATCCCATCAGAACTCCGCAGTTAAGCGTGCTTGGGCGAGAGTAGTACTAGGATGGGTGACCTCCTGGGAAGTCCTCGTGTTGCACCCCTCTTTTTGAAATTAGGCACACGCGAGATCAAATTTTGTTTGGTTGGGTAGAATCCTGTAGACGCAAGGTAAACTTTCGTTTCGTTGACAAAAATTGTCGTTGGTAGGTTGTTAAAAGAATTGATTGCGTCAATGCCAACGGGTGCGATCATACCAGCACTAATGCACCGGATCCCATCAGAACTCCGCAGTTAAGCGTGCTTGGGCGAGAGTAGTACTAGGATGGGTGACCTCCTGGGAAGTCCTCGTGTTGCACCCCTCTTTTTGAAATTAGGCACACGCGAGATCAAATTTTGTTTGGTTGGGTAGAATCCTGTAGACGCAAGGTAAACTTTCGTTTCGTTGACAAAAATTGTCGTTGGTAGGTTGTTAAAAGAATTGATTGCGCCAATACCAACGGGTGCGATCATACCAGCACTAATGCACCGGATCCCATCAGAACTCCGCAGTTAAGCGCGCTTGGGCGAGAGTAGTACTAGGATGGGTGACCTCCTGGGAAGTCCTCGTGTTGCACCCCTCTTTTTGAAATTAGGCACACGCGAGATCAAATTTTGTTTGGTTGGGTAGAATCCTGTAGACGCAAGGTAAACTTTCGTTTCGTTGACAAAAATTGTCGTTGGTAGGTTGTTAAAAGAATTGATTGCGCCAATGCCAACGGGTGCGATCATACCAGCACTAATGCACCGGATCCCATCAGAACTCCGCAGTTAAGCGTGCTTGGGCGAGAGTAGTACTAGGATGGGTGACCTCCTGGGAAGTCCTCGTGTTGCACCCCTCTTTTTGAAATGAGGCACACGCGAGATCAAATTTTGTTTGGTTGGGTAGAATCCTGTAGACGCAAGGTAAACTTTCGTTTCGTTGACAAAAATTGTCGTTGGTAGGTTGTTAAAAGAATTGATTGCGCCAATGCCAACGGGTGCGATCATACCAGCACTAATGCACCGGATCCCATCAGAACTCCGCAGTTAAGCGTGCTTGGGCAAGAGTAGTACTAGGATGGGTGACCTCCTGGGAAGTCCTCGTGTTGCACCCCTCTTTTTGAAATTAGGCACACGCGAGATCAAATTTTATTTGGTTCTCTTTTTGAAATTAGCCACACGCGAGATCAAATTTTGTTTGGTTGGGTAGAATCCTGTAGACGCAAGGTAAACTTTCGTTTCGTTGACAAAAATTGTCGTTGGTAGGTTGTTAAAAGAATTGATTGCGCCAATGCCAACGGGTGCGATCATACCAGCACTAATGCACCGGATCCCATCAGAACTCCGCAGTTAAGCGTGCTTGGGCGAGAGTAGTACTAGGATGGCTGACCTCCTGGGAAGTCCTCGTGTTGCACCCCTCTTTTTGAAATTAGGCACACGCGAGATCAAATTTTGTTTGGTTCTCTTTTTGAAATTAGGCACACGCGAGATCAAATTTTGTTTGGTTGGGTAGAATCCTGTAGACGCAAGGTAAACTTTCGTTTCGTTGACAAAAATTGTCGTTGGTAGGTTGTTAAAAGAATTGATTGCGCCAATGCCAACGGGTGCGATCATACCAGCACTAATGCACCGGATCCCATCAGAACTCCGCAGTTAAGAGTGCTTGGGCGAGAGTAGTACTAGGATGGGTGACCTCCTGGGAAGTCCTCGTGTTGCACCCCTCTTTTTGAAATGAGGCACACGCGAGATCAAATTTTGTTTGGTTGGGTAGAATCCTGTAGACGCAAGGTAAACTTTCGTTTCGTTGACAAAAATTGTCGTTGGTAGGTTGTTAAAAGAATTGATTGCGCCAATGCCAACGGGTGCGATCATACCAGCACTAATGCACCGGATCCCATCAGAACTCCGCAGTTAAGCGTGCTTGGGCGAGAGTAGTACTAGGATGGGTGACCTCCTGGGAAGTCCTCGTGTTGCACCCCTCTTTTTGAAATGAGGCACACGCGAGATCAAATTTTGTTGGGTTGGGTAGAATCCTGTAGACGCAAGGTAAACTTTCGTTTCGTTGACAAAAATTGTCGTTGGTAGGTTGTTAAAAGAATTGATTGCGCCAATGCCAACGGGTGCGATCATACCAGCACTAATGCACCGGATCCCATCAGAACTCCGCAGTTAAGCGTGCTTGGGCGAGAGTAGTACTAGGATGGGTGACCTCCTGGGAAGTCCTCGTGTTGCACCCCTCTTTTTGAAATTAGGCACACGCAAGATCAAATTTTGTTTGGTTCTCTTCTTGAAATTAGGCACACGCGAGATCAAATTTTGTTTGGTTGGGTAGAATCCTGTAGACGCAAGGGAAACTTTCGTTTCGTTGACAAAAATTGTCGTTGGTAGGTTGTAAAAAGAATTGATTGCGCCAATGCCAACGGGTGCGATCATACCAGCACTAATGCACCGGATCCCATCAGAACTCCTCAGTTAAGCGTGCTTGGGCGAGAGTAGTACTAAGATGGGTGACCTCCTGGGAAGTCCTCGTGTTGCACCCCTCTTTTTGAAATTAGGCACACGCGAGATCAAATTTTGTTTGGTTGGGTAGAATCCTGTAGACGCAAGGTAAACTTTCGTTTCGTTGACAAAAATTGTCGTTGGTAGGTTGTTAAAAGAATTGATTGCGCCAATGCCAACGGGTGCGATCATACCAGCACTAATGCACCGGATCCCATCAGAACTCCGCAGTTAAGCGTGCTTGGGCGAGAGTAGTACTAGGATGGGTGACCTCCTGGGAAGTCCTCGTGTTGCACCCCTCTTTTTGAAATTAGGCACACGCGAGATCAAATTTTGTTTGGTTGGGTAGAATCCTGTAGACGCAAGGTAAACTTTCGTTTCGTTGACAAAAATTGTCGTTGGTAGGTTGTTAAAAGAATTGATTGCGCCAATGCCAACGGGTGCGATCATACCAGCACTAATGCACCGGATCCCATCAGAACTCCGCAGTTAAGCGTGCTTGGGCGAGAGTAGTACTAGGATGGGTGACCTCCTGGGAAGTCCTCGTGTTGCACCCCTCTTTTTGAAATTAGGCACACGCGAGATCAAATTTTGTTTGGTTGGGTAGAATCCTGTAGACGCAAGGTAAACTTTCGTTTCGTTGACAAAAATTGTCGTTGGTAGGTTGTTAAAAGAATTGATTGCGCCAATGCCAACGGGTGCGATCATACCAGCACTAATGCACCGGATCCCATCAGAACTCCGCTGTTAAGCGTGCTTGGGCGAGAGTAGTACTAGGATGGGTGACCTCCTGGGAAGTCCTCGTGTTGCACCCCTCTTTTTGAAATTAGGCACACGCGAGATCAAATTTTGTTTGGTTGGGTAGAATCCTGTAGACGCAAGGTAAACTTTCGTTTCGTTGACAAAAATTGTCGTTGGTAGGTTGTTAAAAGAATTGATTGCGCCAATGCCAACGGGTGCGATCATACCAGCACTAATGCACCGGATCCCATCAGAACTCCGCAGTTAAGCATGCTTGGGCGAGAGTAGTACTAGGATGGGTGACCTCCTGGGAAGTCCTCGTGTTGCACCCCTCTTTTTGAAATTAAGCACACGCGAGATCAAATTTTGTTTGGTTGGGTAGAATCCTGTAGACGCAAGGTAAACTTTCGTTTCGTTGACAAAAATTGTCGTTGGTAGGTTGTTAAAAGAATTGATTGCGCCAATGCCAACGGGTGCGATCATACCAGCACTAATGCACCGGATCCCATCAGAACTCCGCAGTTAAGCGTGCTTGGGCGAGAGTAGTACTAGGATGGGTGACCTCCTGGGAAGTCCTCGTGTTGCACCCCTCTTTTTGAAATTAGGCACACGCGAGATCAAATTTTGTTTGGTTCTCTTTTTGAAATTAGGCACACGCGAGATCAAATTTTGTTTGGTTGGGTAGAATCCTGTAGACGCAAGGTAAACTTTCGTTTCGTTGACAAAAATTGTCGTTGGTAGGTTGTTAAAAGAATTGATTGCGCCAATGCCAACGGGTGCGATCATACCAGCACTAATGCACCGGATCCCATCAGAACTCCGCAGTTAAGAGTGCTTGGGCGAGAGTAGTACTAGGATGGGTGACCTCCTGGGAAGTCCTCGTGTTGCACCCCTCTTTTTGAAATGAGGCACACGCGAGATCAAATTTTGTTTGGTTGGGTAGAATCCTGTAGACGCAAGGTAAACTTTCGTTTCGTTGACAAAAATTGTCGTTGGTAGGTTGTTAAAAGAATTGATTGCGCCAATGCCAACGGGTGCGATCATACCAGCACTAATGCACCGGATCCCATCAGAACTCCGCAGTTAAGCGCGCTTGGGCGAGAGTAGTACTAGGATGGGTGACCTCCTGGGAAGTCCTCGTGTTGCACCCCTCTTTTTGAAATTAGGCACACGCGAGATCAAATTTTGTTTGGTTGGGTAGAATCCTGTAGACGTAAGGTAAACTTTCGTTTCGTTGACAAAAATTGTCGTTGGTAGGTTGTTAAAAGAATTGATTGCGCCAATACCAACGGGTGCGATCATACCAGCACTAATGCACCGGATCCCATCAGAACTCCGCAGTTAAGCGTGCTTGGGCGAGAGTAGTACTAGGATGGGTGACCTCCTGGGAAGTCCTCGTGTTGCACCCCTCTTTTTGAAATTAGGCACACGCGAGATCAAATTTTGTTTGGTTGGGTAGAATCCTGTAGACGCAAGGTAAACTTTCGTTTCGTTGACAAAAATTGTCGTTGGTAGGTTGTTAAAAGAATTGATTGCGCCAATGCCAACGGGTGCGATCATACCAGCACTAATGCACCGGATCCCACCAGAACTCCGCAGTTAAGCGTGCTTGGGCGAGAGTAGTACTAGGATGGGTGACCTCCTGGGAAGTCCTCGTGTTGCACCCCTCTTTTTGAAATGAGGCACACGCGAGATCAAATTTTGTTTGGTTGGGTAGAATCCTGTAGACGCAAGGTAAACTTTCGTTTCGTTGACAAAAATTGTCGTTGGTAGGTTGTTAAAAGAATTGATTGCGCCAATGCCAACGGGTGCGATCATACCAGCACTAATGCACCGGATCCCATCAGAACTCCGCAGTTAAGCGTGCTTGGGCGAGAGTAGTACTAGGATGGGTGACCTCCTGGGAAGTCCTCGTGTTGCACCCCTCTTTTTGAAATTAGGCACACGCGAGATCAAATTTTGTTTGGTTGGGTAGAATCCTGTAGACGCAAGGTAAACTTTCGTTTCGTTGACAAAAATTGTCGTTGGTAGGTTGTAAAAAGAATTGATTGCGCCAATGCCAACGGGTGCGATCATACCAGCACTAATGCACCGGATCCCATCAGAACTCCGCAGTTAAGCGTGCTTGGGCGAGAGTAGTACTAGGATGGGTGACCTCCTGGGAAGTCCTCGTGTTGCACCCCTCTTTTTGAAATTAGGCACACGCGAGATCAAATTTTGTTTGGTTAGGTAGAATCCTGTAGACGCAAGGTAAACTTTCGTTTCGTTGACAAAAATTGTCGTAGGTAGGTTGTTAAAAGAATTGATTGCGCCAATGCCAACGGGTGCGATCATACCAGCACTAATGCACCGGATCCCATCAGAACTCCGCAGTTAAGCGTGCTTGGGCGAGAGTAGTACTAGGATGGGTGACCTCCTGGGAAGTCCTCGTGTTGCACCCCTCTTTTTGAAATTAGGCACACGCGAGATCAAATTTTGTTTGGTTCTCTTTTTGAAATTAGGCACACGCGAGATCAAATTTTGTTTGGTTGGGTAGAATCCTGTAGACGCAAGGTAAACTTTCGTTTCGTTGACAAAAATTGTCGTTGGTAGGTTGTTAAAAGAATTGATTGCGCCAATGCCAACGGGTGCGATCATACCAGCACTAATGCACCGGATCCCATCAGAACTCCGCAGTTAAGCGTGCTTGGGCGAGAGTAGTACTAGGATGGGTGACCTCCTGGGAAGTCCTCGTGTTGCACCCCTCTTTTTGAAATTAGGCACACGCGAGATCAAATTTTGTTTGGTTGGGTAGAATCCTGTAGACGCAAGGTAAACTTTCGTTTCGTTGACAAAAATTGTCGTTGGTAGGTTGTTAAAAGAATTGATTGCGCCAATACCAACGGGTGCGATCATACCAGCACTAATGCACCGGATCCCATCAAAACTCCGCAGTTAAGCGTGCTTGGGCGAGAGTAGTACTAGGATGGGTGACCTCCTGGGAAGTCCTCGTGTTGCACCCCTCTTTTTGAAATTAGGCACACGCGAGATCAAATTTTGTTTGGTTGGGTAGAATCCTGTAGACGCAAGGTAAACTTTCGTTTCGTTGACAAAAATTGTCGTTGGTAGGTTGTTAAAAGAATTGATTGCGCCAATGCCAACGGGTGCGATCATACCAGCACTAATGCACCGGATCCCATCAGAACTCCGCAGTTAAGCGTGCTTGGGCGAGAGTAGTACTAGGATGGGTGACCTCCTGGGAAGTCCTCGTGTTGCACCCCTCTTTTTGAAATGAGGCACACGCGAGATCAAATTTTGTTTGGTTGGGTAGAATCCTGTAGACGCAAGGTAAACTTTCGTTTCGTTGACAAAAATTGTCGTTGGTAGGTTGTTAAAAGAATTGATTGCGCCAATGCCAACGGGTGCGATCATACCAGCACTAATGCACCGGATCCCATCAGAACTCCGCAGTTAAGCGTGCTTGGGCGAGAGTAGTACTAGGATGGGTGACCTCCTGGGAAGTCCTCGTGTTGCACCCCTCTTTTTGAAATTAGGCACACGCGAGATCAAATTTTGTTTGGTTGGTTAGAATCCTGTAGACGCAAGGTAAACTTTCGTTTCGTTGACAAAAATTGTCGTTGGTAGGTTGTTAAAAGAATTGATTGCGCCAATGCCAACGGGTGCGATCATACCAGCACTAATGCACCGGATCCCATCAGAACTCCGCAGTTAAGCGTGCTTGGGCGAGAGTAGTACTAGGATGGGTGACCTCCTGGGAAGTCCTCGTGTTGCACCCCTCTTTTTGAAATGAGGCACACGCGAGATCAAATTTTGTTTGGTTGGGTAGAATCCTGTAGACGCATGGTAAACTTTCGTTTCGTTGACAAAAATTGTCGTTGGTAGGTTGTTAAAAGAATTGATTGCGCCAATGCCAACGGGTGCGATCATACCAGCACTAATGCACCGGATCCCATCAGAACTCCGCAGTTAAGCGTGCTTGGGCGAGAGTAGTACTAGGATCGGTGACCTCCTGGGAAGTCCTCGTGTTGCACCCCTCTTTTTGAAATTAGGCACACGCGAGATCTAATTTTGTTTGGTTGGGTAGAATCCTGTAGACGCAAGGTAAACTTTCGTTTCGTTGACAAAAATTGTCGTTGGTAGGTTGTAAAAAGAATTGATTGCGCCAATGCCAACGGGTGCGATCATACCAGCACTAATGCACCGGATCCCATCAGAACTCCGCAGTTAAGCGTGCTTGGGCGAGAGTAGTACTAGGATGGGTGACCTCCTGGGAAGTCCTTGTGTTGCACCCCTCTTTTTGAAATTAGGCACATGCGAGATCAAATTTTGTTTGGTTGGGTAGAATCCTGTAGACGCAAGGTAAACTTTCGTTTCGTTGACAAAAATTGTCGTTGGTAGGTTGTTAAAAGAATTGATTGCGCCAATGCCAACGGGTGCGATCATACCAGCACTAATGCACCGGATCCCATCAGAACTCCGCGGTTAAGCGTGCTTGGGCGAGAGTAGTACTAGGATGGGTGACCTCCTGGGAAGTCCTCGTGTTGCACCCCTCTTTTTGAAATTAGGCACACGCGAGATCAAATTTTGTTTGGTTCTCTTTTTGAAATTAGGCACACGCGAGATCAAATTTTGTTTGGTTGGGTAGAATCCTGTAGACGCAAGGTAAACTTTCGTTTCGTTGACAAAAATTGTCGTTGGTAGGTTGTTAAAAGAATTGATTGCGCCAATGCCAACGGGTGCGATCATACCAGCACTAATGCACCGGATCCCATCAGAACTCCGCAGTGAAGCGTGCTTGGGCGAGAGTAGTACTAGGATGGGTGACCTCCTGGGAAGTCCTCGTGTTGCACCCCTCTTTTTGAAATTAGGCACACGCGAGATCAAATTTTGTTTGGTTGGGTAGAATCCTGTAGACGCAAGGTAAACTTTCGTTTCGTTGACAAAAATTGTCGTTGGTAGGTTGTTAAAAGAATTGATTGCGCCAATGCCAACGGGTGCGATCATACCAGCACTAATGCACCGGATCCCATCAGAACTCCGCAGTTAAGCGTGCTTGGGCGAGAGTAGTACTAGGATGGGTGACCTCCTGGGAAGTCCTCGTGTTGCACCCCTCTTTTTGAAATGAGGCACACGCGAGATCAAATTTTGTTTGGTTGGGTAGAATCCTGTAGACGCAAGGTAAACTTTCGTTTCGTTGACAAAAATTGTCGTTGGTAGGTTGTTAAAAGAATTGATTGCGCCAATGCCAACGGGTGCGATCATACCAGCACTAATGCACCGGATCCCATCAGAACTCCGCAGTTAAGCGTGCTTGGGCGAGAGTAGTACTAGGATGGGTGACCTCCTGGGAAGTCCTCGTGTTGCACCCCTCTTTTTGAAATTAGGCACACGCAAGATCAAATTTTGTTTGGTTCTCTTTTTGAAATTAGGCACACGCGAGATCAAATTTTGTTTGGTTGGGTAGAATCCTGTAGACGCAAGGTAAACTTTCGTTTCGTTGACAAAAATTGTCGTTGGTAGGTTGTAAAAAGAATTGATTGCGCCAATGCCAACGGGTGCGATCATACCAGCACTAATGCACCGGATCCCATCAGAGCTCCGCAGTTAAGCGTGCTTGGGCGAGAGTAGTACTAGGATGGGTGACCTCCTGGGAAGTCCTCGTGTTGCACCCCTCTTTTTGAAATTAGGCACACGCGAGATCAAATTTTGTTTGGTTGGGTAGAATCCTGTAGACGCAAGGTAAACTTTCGTTTCGTTGACAAAAATTGTCGTTGGTAGGTTGTTAAAAGAATTGATTGCGCCAATGCCAACGGGTGCGATCATACCAGCACTAATGCACCGGATCCCATCAGAACTCCGCAGTTAAGCGTGCTTGGGCGAGAGTAGTACTAGGATGGTTGACCTCCTGGGAAGTCCTCGTGTTGCACCCCTCTTTTTGAAATTAGGCACACGCGAGATCAAATTTTGTTTGGTTGGGTAGAATCCTGTAGACGCAAGGTAAACTTTCGTTTCGTTGACAAAAATTGTCGTTGGTAGGTTGTTAAAAGAATTGATTGCGCCAATGCCAACGGGTGCGATCATACCAGCACTAATGCACCGGATCCCATCAGAACTCCGCAGTTAAGCGTGCTTGGGCGAGAGTAGTACTAGGATGGGTGACCTCCTGGGAAGTCCTCGTGTTGCACCCCTCTTTTTGAAATTAGGCACACGCGAGATCAAATTTTGTTTGGTTCTCTTTTTGAAATTAGGCACACGCGAGATCAAATTTTGTTTGGTTGGGTAGAATCCTGTAGACGCAAGGTAAACTTTCGTTTCGTTGACAAAAATTGTCGTTGGTAGGTTGTTAAAAGAATTGATTGCGCCAATGCCAACGGGTGCGATCATACCAGCACTAATGCACCGGATCCCATCAGAACTCCGCAGTTAAGCGTGCTTGGGCGAGAGTAGTACTAGGATGGGTGACCTCCTGGGAAGTCCTCGTGTTGCACCCCTCTTTTTGAAATTAGGCACACGCGAGATCAAATTTTGTTTGGTTGGTTAGAATCCTGTAGACGCAAGGTAAACTTTCGTTTCGTTGACAAAAATTGTCGTTGGTAGGTTGTTAAAAGAATTGATTGCGCCAATGCCAACGGGTGCGATCATACCAGCACTAATGCACCGGATCCCATCAGAACTCCGCAGTTAAGCGTGCTTGGGCGAGAGTAGTACTAGGATGGGTGACCTCCTGGGAAGTCCTCGTGTTGCACCCCTCTTTTTGAAATGAGGCACACGCGAGATCAAATTTTGTTTGGTTGGGTAGAATCCTGTAGACGCATGGTAAACTTTCGTTTCGTTGACAAAAATTGTCGTTGGTAGGTTGTTAAAAGAATTGATTGCGCCAATGCCAACGGGTGCGATCATACCAGCACTAATGCACCGGATCCCATCAGAACTCCGCAGTTAAGCGTGCTTGGGCGAGAGTAGTACTAGGATCGGTGACCTCCTGGGAAGTCCTCGTGTTGCACCCCTCTTTTTGAAATTAGGCACACGCGAGATCTAATTTTGTTTGGTTGGGTAGAATCCTGTAGACGCAAGGTAAACTTTCGTTTCGTTGACAAAAATTGTCGTTGGTAGGTTGTAAAAAGAATTGATTGCGCCAATGCCAACGGGTGCGATCATACCAGCACTAATGCACCGGATCCCATCAGAACTCCGCAGTTAAGCGTGCTTGGGCGAGAGTAGTACTAGGATGGGTGACCTCCTGGGAAGTCCTTGTGTTGCACCCCTCTTTTTGAAATTAGGCACATGCGAGATCAAATTTTGTTTGGTTGGGTAGAATCCTGTAGACGCAAGGTAAACTTTCGTTTCGTTGACAAAAATTGTCGTTGGTAGGTTGTTAAAAGAATTGATTGCGCCAATGCCAACGGGTGCGATCATACCAGCACTAATGCACCGGATCCCATCAGAACTCCGCGGTTAAGCGTGCTTGGGCGAGAGTAGTACTAGGATGGGTGACCTCCTGGGAAGTCCTCGTGTTGCACCCCTCTTTTTGAAATTAGGCACACGCGAGATCAAATTTTGTTTGGTTCTCTTTTTGAAATTAGGCACACGCGAGATCAAATTTTGTTTGGTTGGGTAGAATCCTGTAGACGCAAGGTAAACTTTCGTTTCGTTGACAAAAATTGTCGTTGGTAGGTTGTTAAAAGAATTGATTGCGCCAATGCCAACGGGTGCGATCATACCAGCACTAATGCACCGGATCCCATCAGAACTCCGCAGTGAAGCGTGCTTGGGCGAGAGTAGTACTAGGATGGGTGACCTCCTGGGAAGTCCTCGTGTTGCACCCCTCTTTTTGAAATTAGGCACACGCGAGATCAAATTTTGTTTGGTTGGGTAGAATCCTGTAGACGCAAGGTAAACTTTCGTTTCGTTGACAAAAATTGTCGTTGGTAGGTTGTTAAAAGAATTGATTGCGCCAATGCCAACGGGTGCGATCATACCAGCACTAATGCACCGGATCCCATCAGAACTCCGCAGTTAAGCGTGCTTGGGCGAGAGTAGTACTAGGATGGGTGACCTCCTGGGAAGTCCTCGTGTTGCACCCCTCTTTTTGAAATGAGGCACACGCGAGATCAAATTTTGTTTGGTTGGGTAGAATCCTGTAGACGCAAGGTAAACTTTCGTTTCGTTGACAAAAATTGTCGTTGGTAGGTTGTTAAAAGAATTGATTGCGCCAATGCCAACGGGTGCGATCATACCAGCACTAATGCACCGGATCCCATCAGAACTCCGCAGTTAAGCGTGCTTGGGCGAGAGTAGTACTAGGATGGGTGACCTCCTGGGAAGTCCTCGTGTTGCACCCCTCTTTTTGAAATTAGGCACACGCAAGATCAAATTTTGTTTGGTTCTCTTTTTGAAATTAGGCACACGCGAGATCAAATTTTGTTTGGTTGGGTAGAATCCTGTAGACGCAAGGTAAACTTTCGTTTCGTTGACAAAAATTGTCGTTGGTAGGTTGTAAAAAGAATTGATTGCGCCAATGCCAACGGGTGCGATCATACCAGCACTAATGCACCGGATCCCATCAGAACTCCGCAGTTAAGCGTGCTTGGGCGAGAGTAGTACTAGGATGGGTGACCTCCTGGGAAGTCCTCGTGTTGCACCCCTCTTTTTGAAATTAGGCACACGCGAGATCAAATTTTGTTTGGTTGGGTAGAATCCTGTAGACGCAAGGTAAACTTTCGTTTCGTTGACAAAAATTGTCGTTGGTAGGTTGTTAAAAGAATTGATTGCGCCAATGCCAACGGGTGCGATCATACCAGCACTAATGCACCGGATCCCATCAGAACTCCGCAGTTAAGCGTGCTTGGGCGAGAGTAGTACTAGGATGGTTGACCTCCTGGGAAGTCCTCGTGTTGCACCCCTCTTTTTGAAATTAGGCACACGCGAGATCAAATTTTGTTTGGTTGGGTAGAATCCTGTAGACGCAAGGTAAACTTTCGTTTCGTTGACAAAAATTGTCGTTGGTAGGTTGTTAAAAGAATTGATTGCGCCAATGCCAACGGGTGCGATCATACCAGCACTAATGCACCGGATCCCATCAGAACTCCGCAGTTAAGCGTGCTTGGGCGAGAGTAGTACTAGGATGGGTGACCTCCTGGGAAGTCCTCGTGTTGCACCCCTCTTTTTGAAATTAGGCACATGCGAGATCAAATTTTGTTTGGTTCTCTTTTTGAAATTAGGCACACGCGAGATCAAATTTTGTTTGGTTGGGTAGAATCCTGTAGACGCAAGGTAAACTTTCGTTTCGTTGACAAAAATTGTCGTTGGTAGGTTGTAAAAAGAATTGATTGCGCCAATGCCAACGGGTGCGATCATACCAGCACTAATGCACCGGATCCCATCAGAACTCCGCAGTTAAGCGTGCTTGGGCGAGAGTAGTACTAGGATGGGTGACCTCCTGGGAAGTCCTCGTGTTGCAACCCTTTTTTTTGAAATTAGGCACACGCGAGATCAAATTTTGTTTGGTTGGGTAGAATCCTGTAGACGCAAGGTAAACTTTCGTTTCGTTGACAAAAATTGTCGTTGGTAGGTTGTTAAAAGAATTGATTGCGCCAATGCCAACGGGTGCGATCATACCAGCACTAATGCACCGGATCCCATCAGAACTCCGCAGTTAAGCGTGCTTGGGCGAAAGTAGTACTAGGATGGGTGACCTCCTGGGAAGTCCTCGTGTTGCACCCCTCTTTTTGAAATTAGGCACACGCGAGATCAAATTTTGTTTGGTTGGGTAGAATCCTGTAGACGCAAGGTAAACTTTCGTTTCGTTGACAAAAATTGTCGTTGGTAGGTTGTTAAAAGAATTGATTGCGCCAATGCCAACGGGTGCGATCATACCAGCACTAATGCACCGGATCCCATCAGAACTCCGCAGTTAAGCGTGCTTGGGCGAGAGTAGTACTAGGATGGGTGACCTCCTGGGAAGTCCTCGTGTTGCACCCCTCTTTTTGAAATGAGGCACACGCGAGATCAAATTTTGTTTGGTTGGGTAGAATCCTGTAGACGCAAGGTAAACTTTCGTTTCGTTGACAAAAATTGTCGTTGGTAGGTTGTTAAAAGAATTGATTGCGCCAATGCCAACGGGTGCGATCATACCAGCACTAATGCACCGGATCCCATCAGAACTCCGCAGTTAAGCGTGCTTGGGCGAGAGTAGTACTAGGATGGGTGACCTCCTGGGAAGTCCTCGTGTTGCACCCCTCTTTTTGAAATTAGGCACACGCGAGATCAAATTTTGTTTGGTTCTCTTTTTGAAATTAGGCACACGCGAGATCAAATTTTGTTTGGTTGGGTAGAATCCTGTAGACGCAAGGTAAACTTTCGTTTCGTTGACAAAAATTGTCGTTGGTAGGTTGTTAAAAGAATTGATTGCGCCAATGCCAACGGGTGCGATCATACCAGCACTAATGCACCGGATCCCATCAGAACTCCGCAGTTAAGCGTGCTTGGGCGAGAGTAGTACTAGGATGGGTGACCTCCTGGGAAGTCCTCGTGTTGCACCCCTCTTTTTGAAATTAGGCACACGCGAGATCAAATTTTGTTTGGTTGGGTAGAATCCTGTAGACGCAAGGTAAACTTTCGTTTCGTTGACAAAAATTGTCGTTGGTAGGTTGTTAAAAGAATTGATTGCGCCAATGCCAACGGGTGCGATCATACCAGCACTAATGCACCGGATCCCATCAGAACTCCGCAGTTAAGCGTGCTTGGGCGAGAGTAGTACTAGGATGGGTGACCTCCTGGGAAGTCCTCGTGTTGCACCCCTCTTTTTGAAATTAGGCACACGCGAGATCAAATTTTGTTTGGTTCTCTTTTTGAAATTAGGCACACGCGAGATCAAATTTTGTTTGGTTGGGTAGAATCCTGTAGACGCAAGGTAAACTTTCGTTTCGTTGACAAAAATTGTCGTTGGTAGGTTGTAAAAAGAATTGATTGCGCCAATGCCAACGGGTGCGATCATACCAGCACTAATGCACCGGATCCCATCAGAACTCCGCAGTTAAGCGTGCTTGGGCGAGAGTAGTACTAGGATGGGTGACCTCCTGGGAAGTCCTCGTGTTGCAACCCTTTTTTTTGAAATTAGGCACACGCGAGATCAAATTTTGTTTGGTTGGGTAGAATCCTGTAGACGCAAGGTAAACTTTCGTTTCGTTGACAAAAATTGTCGTTGGTAGGTTGTTAAAAGAATTGATTGCGCCAATGCCAACGGGTGCGATCATACCAGCACTAATGCACCGGATCCCATCAGAACTCCGCAGTTAAGCGTGATTGGGCGAGAGTAGTAATAGGATGGGTGACCTCCTGGGAAGTCCTCGTGTTGCACCCCTCTTTTTGAAATTAGGCACACGCGAGATCAAATTTTGTTTGGTTGGGTAGAATCCTGTAGACGCAAGGTAAACTTTCGTTTCGTTGACAAAAATTGTCGTTGGTAGGTTGTTAAAAGAATTGATTGCGCCAATGCCAACGGGTGCGATCATACCAGCACTAATGCACCGGATCCCATCAGAACTCAGCAGTTAAGCGTGCTTGGGCGAGAGTAGTACTAGGATGGGTGACCTCCTGGGAAGTCCTCGTGTTGCACCCCTCTTTTTGAAATGAGGCACACGCGAGATCAAATTTTGTTTGGTTGGGTAGAATCCTGTAGACGCAAGGTAAACTTTCGTTTCGTTGACAAAAATTGTCGTTGGTAGGTTGTTAAAAGAATTGATTGCGCCAATGCCAACGGGTGCGATCATACCAGCACTAATGCACCGGATCCCATCAGAACTCCGCAGTTAAGCGTGCTTGGGCGAGAGTAGTACTAGGATGGGTGACCTCCTGGGAAGTCCTCGTGTTGCACCCCTCTTTTTGAAATTAGGCACACGCGAGATCAAATTTTGTTTGGTTCTCTTTTTGAAATTAGGCACACGCGAGATCAAATTTTGTTTGGTTGGGTAGAATCCTGTAGACGCAAGGTAAACTTTCGTTTCGTTGACAAAAATTGTCGTTGGTAGGTTGTTAAAAGAATTGATTGCGCCAATGCCAACGGGTGCGATCATACCAGCACTAATGCACCGGATCCCATCAGAACTCCGCAGTTAAGCGTGCTTGGGCGAGAGTAGTACTAGGATGGGTGACCTCCTGGGAAGTCCTCGTGTTGCACCCCTCTTTTTGAAATTAGGCACACGCGAGATGAAATTTTGTTTGGTTGGGTAGAATCCTGTAGACGCAAGGTAAACTTTCGTTTCGTTGACAAAAATTGTCGTTGGTAGGTTGTTAAAAGAATTGATTGCGCCAATGCCAACGGGTGCGATCATACCAGCACTAATGCACCGGATCCCATCAGAACTCCGCAGTTAAGCGTGCTTGGGCGAGAGTAGTACTAGGATGGGTGACCTCCTGGGAAGTCCTCGTGTTGCACCCCTCTTTTTGAAATTAGGCACACGCGAGATCAAATTTTGTTTGGTTCTCTTTTTGAAATTAGGCACACGCGAGATCAAATTTTGTTTGGTTGGGTAGAATCCTGTAGACGCAAGGTAAACTTTCGTTTCGTTGACAAAAATTGTCGTTGGTAGGTTGTAAAAAGAATTGATTGCGCCAATGCCAACGGGTGCGATCATTCCAGCACTAATGCACCGGATCCCATCAGAACTCCGCAGTTAAGCGTGCTTGGGCGAGAGTAGTACTAGGATGGGTGACATCCTGGGAAGTCCTCGTGTTGCACCCCTCTTTTTGAAATTAGGCACACGCGAGATAAAATTTTGTTTGGTTGGGTAGAATCCTGTAGACGCAAGGTAAACTTTCGTTTCGTTGACAAAAATTGTCGTTGGTAGGTTGTTAAAAGAATTGATTGCGCCAATGCCAACGGGTGCGATCATACCAGCACTAATGCACCGGATCCCATCAGAACTCTGCAGTTAAGCGTGCTTGGGCGAGAGTAGTACTAGGATGGGTGACCTCCTGGGAAGTCCTCGTGTTGCACCCCTCTTTTTGAAATGAGGCACACGCGAGATCAAATTTTGTTTGGTTGGGTAGAATCCTGTAGACGCAAGGTAAACTTTCGTTTCGTTGACAAAAATTGTCGTTGGTAGGTTGTTAAAAGAATTGATTGCGCCAATGCCAACGGGTGCGATCATACCAGCACTAATGCACCGGATCCCATCAGAACTCCGCAGTTAAGCGTGCTTGGGCGAGAGTAGTACTAGGATGGGTGACCTCCTGGGAAGTCCTCGTGTTGCACCCCTCTTTTTGAAATTAGGCACACGCGAGATCAAATTTTGTTTGGTTCTCTTTTTGAAATTAGGCACACGCGAGATGAAATTTTGTTTGGTTGGGTAGAATCCTGTAGACGCAAGGTAAACTTTCGTTTCGTTGACAAAAATTGTCGTTGGTAGGTTGTTAAAAGAATTGATTGCGCCAATGCCAACGGGTGCGATCATACCAGCACTAATGCACCGGATCCCATCAGAACTCCGCAGTTAAGCGTGCTTGGGCGAGAGTAGTACTAGGATGGGTGACCTCCTGGGAAGTCCTCGTGTTGCACCCCTCTTTTTGAAATTAGGCACACGCGAGATCAAATTTTGTTTGGTTCTCTTTTTGAAATTAGGCACACGCGAGATCAAATTTTGTTTGGTTGGGTAGAATCCTGTAGACGCAAGGTAAACTTTCGTTTCGTTGACAAAAATTGTCGTTGGTAGGTTGTAAAAAGAATTGATTGCGCCAATGCCAACGGGTGCGATCATTCCAGCACTAATGCACCGGATCCCATCAGAACTCCGCAGTTAAGCGTGCTTGGGCGAGAGTAGTACTAGGATGGGTGACATCCTGGGAAGTCCTCGTGTTGCACCCCTCTTTTTGAAATTAGGCACACGCGAGATAAAATTTTGTTTGGTTGGGTAGAATCCTGTAGACGCAAGGTAAACTTTCGTTTCGTTGACAAAAATTGTCGTTGGTAGGTTGTTAAAAGAATTGATTGCGCCAATGCCAACGGGTGCGATCATACCAGCACTAATGCACCGGATCCCATCAGAACTCTGCAGTTAAGCGTGCTTGGGCGAGAGTAGTACTAGGATGGGTGACCTCCTGGGAAGTCCTCGTGTTGCACCCCTCTTTTTGAAATGAGGCACACGCGAGATCAAATTTTGTTTGGTTGGGTAGAATCCTGTAGACGCAAGGTAAACTTTCGTTTCGTTGACAAAAATTGTCGTTGGTAGGTTGTTAAAAGAATTGATTGCGCCAATGCCAACGGGTGCGATCATACCAGCACTAATGCACCGGATCCCATCAGAACTCCGCAGTTAAGCGTGCTTGGGCGAGAGTAGTACTAGGATGGGTGACCTCCTGGGAAGTCCTCGTGTTGCACCCCTCTTTTTGAAATTAGGCACACGCGAGATCAAATTTTGTTTGGTTCTCTTTTTGAAATTAGGCACACGCGAGATCAAATTTTGTTTGGTTGGGTAGAATCCTGTAGACGCAAGGTAAACTTTCGTTTCGTTGACAAAAATTGTCGTTGGTAGGTTGTTAAAAGAATTGATTGCGCCAATGCCAACGGGTGCGATCATACCAGCACTAATGCACCGGATCCCATCAGAACTCCGCAGCTAAGCGTGCTTGGGCGAGAGTAGTACTAGGATGGGTGACCTCCTGGGAAGTCCTCGTGTTGCACCCCTCTTTTTGAAATTAGGCACACGCGAGATCAAATTTTGTTTGGTTGGGTAGAATCCTGTAGACGCAAGGTAAACTTTCGTTTCGTTGACAAAAATTGTCGTTGGTACGTTGTTAAAAGAATTGATTGCGCCAATGCCAACGGGTGCGATCATACCAGCACTAATGCACCGGATCCCATCAGAACTCCGCAGTTAAGCGTGCTTGGGCGAGAGTAGTACTAGGATGGTTGACCTCCTGGGAAGTCCTCGTGTTGCACCCCTCTTTTTGAAATTAGGCACACGCGAGATCAAATTTTGTTTGGTTCTCTTTTTGAAATTAGGCACACGCGAGATCAAATTTTGTTTGGTTGGGTAGAATCCTGTAGACGCAAGGTAAACTTTCGTTTCGTTGACAAAAATTGTCGTTGGTAGGTTGTAAAAAGAATTGATTGCGCCAATGCCAACGGGTGCGATCATACCAGCACTATTGCACCGGATCCCATCAGAACTCCGCAGTTAAGCGTGCTTGGGCGAGAGTAGTACTAGGATGGGTGACCTCCTGGGAAGTCCTCGTGTTGCACCCCTCTTTTTGAAATTAGGCACACGCGAGATCAAATTTTGTTTGGTTGGGTAGAATCCTGTAGACGCAAGGTAAACTTTCGTTTCGTTGACAAAAATTGTCGTTGGTAGGTTGTTAAAAGAATTGATTGCGCCAATGCCAACGGGTGCGATCATACCAGCACTAATGCACCGGATCCCATCAGAACTCCGCAGTTAAGCGTGCTTGGGCGAGAGTAGTACTAGGATGGGTGACCTCCTGGGAAGTCCTCGTGTTGCACCCCTCTTTTTGAAATTAGGCACACGCGAGATCAAATTTTGTTTGGTTGGCTAGAATCCTGTAGACGCAAGGTAAACTTTCGTTTCGTTGACAAAAATTGTCGTTGGTATGTTGTTAAAAGAATTGATTGCGCCAATGCCAACGGGTGCGATCATACCAGCACTAATGCACCGGATCCCATCAGAACTCCGCAGTTAAGCGTGCTTGGGCGAGAGTAGTACTAGGATGGGTGACCTCCTGGGAAGTCCTCGTGTTGCACCCCTCTTTTTGAAATTAGGCACACGCGAGATCAAATTTTGTTTGGTTCTCTTTTTGAAATTAGGCACACGCGAGATCAAATTTTGTTTGGTTGGGTAGAATCCTGTAGACGCAAGGTAAACTTTCGTTTCGTTGACAAAAATTGTCGTTGGTAGGTTGTTAAAAGAATTGATTGCGCCAATGCCAACGGGTGCGATCATACCAGCACTAATGCACCGGATCCCATCAGAACTCCGCAGTTAAGCGTGCTTGGGCGAGAGTAGTACTAGGATGGGTGACCTCCTGGGAAGTCCTCGTGTTGCACCCCTCTTTTTGAAATTAGGCACACGCGAGATCAAATTTTGTTTGGTTCTCTTTTTGAAATTAGGCACACGCGAGATCAAATTTTGTTTGGTTGGGTAGAATCCTGTAGACGCAAGGTAAACTTTCGTTTCGTTGACAAAAATTGTCGTTGGTAGGTTGTTAAAAGAATTGATTGCGCCAATGCCAACGGGTGCGATCATACCAGCACTAATGCACCGGATCCCATCAGAACTCCGCAGTTAAGCGTGCTTGGGCGAGAGTAGTACTAGGATGGGTGACCTCCTGGGAAGTCCTCGTGTTGCACCCCTCTTTTTGAAATTAGGCACACGCGAGATCAAATTTTGTTTGGTTCTCTTTTTGAAATTAGGCACACGCGAGATCAAATTTTGTTTGGTTGGGTAGAATCCTGTAGACGCAAGGTAAACTTTCGTTTCGTTGACAAAAATTGTCGTTGGTAGGTTGTTAAAAGAATTGATTGCGCCAATGCCAACGGGTGCGATCATACCAGCACTAATGCACCGGATCCCATCAGAACTCCGTAGTTAAGCGTGCTTGGGCGAGAGTAGTACTAGGATGGGTGACCTCCTGGGAAGTCCTCGTGTTGCACCCCTCTTTTTGAAATTAGGCACACGCGAGATCAAATTTTGTTTGGTTGGGTAGAATCCTGTAGACGCAAGGTAAACTTTCGTTTCGTTGACAAAAATTGTCGTTGGTAAGTTGTTAAAAGAATTGATTGCGCCAATGCCAACGGGTGCAATCATACCAGCACTAATGCACCGGATCCCATCAGAACTCCGCAGTTAAGCGTGCTTGGGCGAGAGTAGTACTAGGATGGGTGACCTCGGAAGTCCTCGTGTTGCACCCCTCTTTTTGAAATTAGGCACACGCGAGATCAAATTTTGTTTGGTTGGGTAGAATCCTGTAGACGCAAGGTAAACTTTCGTTTCGTTGACAAAAATTGTCGTTGGTAGGTTGTTAAAAGAATTGATTGCGCCAATGCCAACGGGTGCGATCATACCAGCACTAATGCACCGGATCCCATCAGAACTCCGCAGTTAAGCATGCTTGGGCGAGAGTAGTACTAGGATGGGTGACCTCCTGGGAAGTCCTCGTGTTGCACCCCTCTTTTTGAAATTAGGCACACGCGAGATCAAATTTTGTTTGGTTGGGTAGAATCCTGTAGACGCAAGGTAAACTTTCGTTTCGTTGACAAAAATTGTCGTTGGTAGGTTGTTAAAAGAATTGATTGCGCCAATGCCAACGGGTGCGATCATACCAGCACTAATGCACCGGATCCCACCAGAACTCCGCAGTTAAGCGTGCTTGGGCGAGAGTAGTACTAGGATGGGTGACCTCCTGGGAAGTCCTCGTGTTGCACCCCTCTTTTTGAAATTAGGCACACGCGAGATCAAATTTTGTTTGGTTGGGTAGAATCCTGTAGACGCAAGGTAAACTTTCGTTTCGTTGACAAAAATTGTCGTTGGTAGGTTGTTAAAAGAATTGATTGCGCCAATGCCAACGGGTGCGATCATACCAGCACTAATGCACCGGATCCCATCAGAACTCCGCAGTTAAGCATGCTTGGGCGAGAGTAGTACTAGGATGGGTGACCTCCTGAGAAGTCCTCGTGTTGCACCCCTCTTTTTGAAATTAGGCACACGCGAGATCAAATTTTGTTTGGTTGGGTAGAATCCTGTAGACGCAAGGTAAACTTTCGTTTCGTTGACAAAAATTGTCGTTGGTAGGTTGTTAAAAGAATTGATTGCGCCAATGCCAACGGGTGCGATCATACCAGCACTAATGCACCGGATCCCATCAGAACTCCGCAGTTAAGCATGCTTGGGCGAGAGTAGTACTAGGATGGGTGACCTCCTGAGAAGTCCTCGTGTTGCACCCCTCTTTTTGAAATTAGGCACACGCGAGATCAAATTTTGTTTGGTTGGGTAGAATCCTGTAGACGCAAGGTAAACTTTCGTTTCGTTGACAAAAATTGTCGTTGGTAGGTTGTTAAAAGAATTGATTGCGCCAATGCCAACGGGTGCGATCATACCAGCACTAATGCACCGGATCCCATCAGAACTCCGCAGTTAAGCGTGCTTGGGCGAGAGTAGCACTAGGATGGGTGACCTCCTGGGAAGTCCTCGTGTTGCACCCCTCTTTTTGAAATTAGGCACACGCGAGATCAAATTTTGTTTGGTTGGGTAGAATCCTGTAGACGCAAGGTAAACTTTCGTTTCGTTGACAAAAATTGTCGTTGGTAGGTTGTTAAAAGAATTGATTGCGCCAATGCCAACGGGTGCGATCATACCAGCACTAATGCACCGGATCCCATCAGAACTCCGCAGTTAAGCGTGCTTGGGCGAGAGTAGTACTAGGATGGGTGACCTCCTGGGAAGTCCTCGTGTTGCACCCCTCTTTTTGAAATTAGGCACACGCGAGATCAAATTTTGTTTGGTTGGGTAGAATCCTGTAGACGCAAGGTAAACTTTCGTTTCGTTGACAAAAATTGTCGTTGGTAGGTTGTTAAAAGAATTGATTGCGCCAATGCCAACGGGTGCGATCATACCAGCACTAATGCACCGGATCCCATCAGAACTCCGCAGTTAAGCGTGCTTGGGCGAGAGTAGTACTAGGATGGGTGACCTCCTGGGAAGTCCTCGTGTTGCACCCCTCTTTTTGAAATTAGGCACACGCGAGATCAAATTTTGTTTGGTTGGGTAGAATCCTGTAGACGCAAGGTAAACTTTCGTTTCGTTGACAAAAATTGTCGTTGGTAGGTTGTTAAAAGAATTGATTGCGCCAATGCCAACGGGTGCGATCATACCAGCACTAATGCACCGGATCCCATCAGAACTCCGCAGTTAAGCGTGCTTGGGCGAGAGTAGTACTAGGATGGGTGACCTCCTGGGAAGTCCTCGTGTTGCACCCCTCTTTTTGAAATTAGGCACACGCGAGATCAAATTTTGTTTGGTTGGGTAGAATCCTGTAGACGCAAGGTAAACTTTCGTTTCGTTGACAAAAATTGTCGTTGGTAGGTTGTTAAAAGAATTGATTGCGCCAATGCCAACGGGTGCGATCATACCAGCACTAATGCACCGGATCCCATCAGAACTCCGCAGTTAAGCGTGCTTGGGCGAGAGTAGTACTAGGATGGGTGACCTCCTGGGAAGTCCTCGTGTTGCACCCCTCTTTTTGAAATTAGGCACACGCGAGATCAAATTTTGTTTGGTTGGGTAGAATCCTGTAGACGCAAGGTAAACTTTCGTTTCGTTGACAAAAATTGTCGTTGGTAGGTTGTTAAAAGAATTGATTGCGCCAATGCCAACGGGTGCGATCATACCAGCACTAATGCACCGGATCCCATCAGAACTCCGCAGTTAAGCGTGCTTGGGCGAGAGTAGTACTAGGATGGGTGACCTCCTGGGAAGTCCTCGTGTTGCACCCCTCTTTTTGAAATTAGGCACACGCGAGATCAAATTTTGTTTGGTTGGGTAGAATCCTGTAGACGCAAGGTAAACTTTCGTTTCGTTGACAAAAATTGTCGTTGGTAGGTTGTTAAAAGAATTGATTGCGCCAATGCCAACGGGTGCGATCATACCAGCACTAATGCACCGGATCCCATCAGAACTCCGCAGTTAAGCGTGCTTGGGCGAGAGTAGTACTAGGATGGGTGACCTCCTGGGAAGTCCTCGTGTTGCACCCCTCTTTTTGAAATTAGGCACACGCGAGATCAAATTTTGTTTGGTTGGGTAGAATCCTGTAGACGCAAGGTAAACTTTCGTTTCGTTGACAAAAATTGTCGTTGGTAGGTTGTTAAAAGAATTGATTGCGCCAATGCCAACGGGTGCGATCATACCAGCACTAATGCACCGGATCCCATCAGAACTCCGCAGTTAAGCGTGCTTGGGCGAGAGTAGTACTAGGATGGGTGACCTCCTGGGAAGTCCTCGTGTTGCACCCCTCTTTTTGAAATTAGGCACACGCGAGATCAAATTTTGTTTGGTTGGGTAGAATCCTGTAGACGCAAGGTAAACTTTCGTTTCGTTGACAAAAATTGTCGTTGGTAGGTTGTTAAAAGAATTGATTGCGCCAATGCCAACGGGTGCGATCATACCAGCACTAATGCACCGGATCCCATCAGAACTCCGCAGTTAAGCGTGCTTGGGCGAGAGTAGTACTAGGATGGGTGACCTCCTGGGAAGTCCTCGTGTTGCACCCCTCTTTTTGAAATTAGGCACACGCGAGATCAAATTTTGTTTGGTTCTCTTTTTGAAATTAGGCACACGCGAGATCAAATTTTGTTTGGTTGGGTAGAATCCTGTAGACGCAAGGTAAACTTTCGTTTCGTTGACAAAAATTGTCGTTGGTAGGTTGTTAAAAGAATTGATTGCGCCAATGCCAACGGGTGCGATCATACCAGCACTAATGCACCGGATCCCATCAGAACTCCGCAGTTAAGCGTGCTTGGGCGAGAGTAGTACTAGGATGGGTGACCTCCTGGGAAGTCCTCGTGTTGCACCCCTCTTTTTGAAATTAGGCACACGCGAGATCAAATTTTGTTTGGTTGGGTAGAATCCTGTAGACGCAAGGTAAACTTTCGTTTCGTTGACAAAAATTGTCGTTGGTAGGTTGTTAAAAGAATTGATTGCGCCAATGCCAACGGGTGCGATCATACCAGCACTAATGCACTGGATCCCATCAGAACTCCGCAGTTAAGCGTGCTTGGGCGAGAGTAGTACTAGGATGGGTGACCTCCTGGGAAGTCCTCGTGTTGCACCCCTCTTTTTGAAATTAGGCACACGCGAGATCAAATTTTGTTTGGTTGGGTAGAATCCTGTAGACGCAAGGTAAACTTTCGTTTCGTTGACAAAAATTGTCGTTGGTAGGTTGTTAAAAGAATTGATTGCGCCAATGCCAACGGGTGCGATCATACCAGCACTAATGCACCGGATCCCATCAGAACTCCGCAGTTAAGCGTGCTTGGGCGAGAGTAGTACTAGGATGGGTGACCTCCTGGGAAGTCCTCGTGTTGCACCCCTCTTTTTGAAATTAGGCACACGCGAGATCAAATTTTGTTTGGTTCTCTTTTTGAAATTAGGCACACGCGAGATCAAATTTTGTTTGGTTGGGTAGAATCCTGTAGACGCAAGGTAAACTTTCGTTTCGTTGACAAAAATTGTCGTTGGTAGGTTGTTAAAAGAATTGATTGCGCCAATGCCAATGGGTGCGATCATACCAGCACTAATGCACCGGATCCCATCAGAACTCCGCAGTTAAGCGTGCTTGGGCGAGAGTAGTACTAGGATGGGTGACCTCCTGGGAAGTCCTCGTGTTGCACCCCTCTTTTTGAAATTAGGCACACGCGAGATCAAATTTTGTTTGGTTGGGTAGAATCCTGTAGACGCAAGGTAAACTTTCGTTTCGTTGACAAAAATTGTCGTTGGTAGGTTGTTAAAAGAATTGATTGCGCCAATGCCAACGGGTGCGATCATACCAGCACTAATGCACCGGATCCCATCAGAACTCCGCAGTTAAGCGTGCTTGGGCGAGAGTAGTACTAGGATGGGTGACCTCCTGGGAAGTCCTCGTGTTGCACCCCTCTTTTTGAAATTAGGCACACGCGAGATCAAATTTTGTTTGGTTCTCTTTTTGAAATTAGGCACACGCGAGATCAAATTTTGTTTGGTTGGGTAGAATCCTGTAGACGCAAGGTAAACTTTCGTTTCGTTGACAAAAATTGTCGTTGGTAGGTTGTTAAAAGAATTGATTGCGCCAATGCCAACGGGTGCGATCATACCAGCACTAATGCACCGGATCCCATCAGAACTCCGCAGTTAAGCGTGCTTGGGCGAGAGTAGTACTAGGATGGGTGACCTCCTGGGAAGTCCTCGTGTTGCACCCCTCTTTTTGAAATTAGGCACACGCGAGATCAAATTTTGTTTGGTTCTCTTTTTGAAATTAGGCACACGCGAGATCAAATTTTGTTTGGTTGGGTAGAATCCTGTAGACGCAAGGTAAACTTTCGTTTCGTTGACAAAAATTGTCGTTGGTAGGTTGTTAAAAGAATTGATTGCGCCAATGCCAACGGGTGCGATCATACCAGCACTAATGCACCGGATCCCATCAGAACTCCGCAGTTAAGCGTGCTTGGGCGAGAGTAGTACTAGGATGGGTGACCTCCTGGGAAGTCCTCGTGTTGCACCCCTCTTTTTGAAATTAGGCACACGCGAGATCAAATTTTGTTTGGTTGGGTAGAATCCTGTAGACGCAAGGTAAACTTTCGTTTCGTTGACAAAAATTGTCGTTGGTAGGTTGTTAAAAGAATTGATTGCGCCAATGCCAACGGGTGCGATCATACCAGCACTAATGCACCGGATCCCATCAGAACTCCGCAGTTAAGCGTGCTTGGGCGAGAGTAGTACTAGGATGGGTGACCTCCTGGGAAGTCCTCGTGTTGCACCCCTCTTTTTGAAATTAGGCACACGCGAGATCAAATTTTGTTTGGTTGGGTAGAATCCTGTAGACGCAAGGTAAACTTTCGTTTCGTTGACAAAAATTGTCGTTGGTAGGTTGTTAAAAGAATTGATTGCGCCAATGCCAACGGGTGCGATCATACCAGCACTAATGCACCGGATCCCATCAGAACTCCGCAGTTAAGCGTGCTTGGGCGAGAGTATTACTAGGATGGGTGACCTCCTGGGAAGTCCTCGTGTTGCACCCCTCTTTTTGAAATTAGGCACACGCGAGATCAAATTTTGTTTGGTTCTCTTTTTGAAATTAGGCACACGCGAGATCAAATTTTGTTTGGTTGGGTAGAATCCTGTAGACGCAAGGTAAACTTTCGTTTCGTTGACAAAAATTGCCGTTGGTAGGTTGTTAAAAGAATTGATTGCGCCAATGCCAATGGGTGCGATCATACCAGCACTAATGCACCGGATCCCATCAGAACTCCGCAGTTAAGCGTGCTTGGGCGAGAGTAGTACTAGGATGGGTGACCTCCTGGGAAGTCCTCGTGTTGCACCCCTCTTTTTGAAATTAGGCACACGCGAGATCAAATTTTGTTTGGTTGGGTAGAATCCTGTAGACGCAAGGTAAACTTTCGTTTCGTTGACAAAAATTGTCGTTGGTAGGTTGTTAAAAGAATTGATTGCGCCAATGCCAACGGGTGCGATCATACCAGCACTAATGCACCGGATCCCATCAGAACTCCGCAGTTAAGCGTGCTTGGGCGAGAGTAGTACTAGGATGGGTGACCTCCTGGGAAGTCCTCGTGTTGCACCCCTCTTTTTGAAATTAGGCACACGCGAGATCAAGTTTTGTTTGGTTCTCTTTTTGAAATTAGGCACACGCGAGATCAAATTTTGTTTGGTTGGGTAGAATCCTGTAGACGCAAGGTAAACTTTCGTTTCGTTGACAAAAATTGTCGTTGGTAGGTTGTTAAAAGAATTGATTGCGCCAATGCCAACGGGTGCGATCATACCAGCACTAATGCACCGGATCCCATCAGAACTCCGCAGTTAAGCGTGCTTGGGCGAGAGTAGTACTAGGATGGGTGACCTCCTGGGAAGTCCTCGTGTTGCACCCCTCTTTTTGAAATTAGGCACACGCGAGATCAAATTTTGTTTGGTTGGGTAGAATCCTGTAGACGCAAGGTAAACTTTCGTTTCGTTGACAAAAATTGTCGTTGGTAGGTTGTTAAAAGAATTGATTGCGCCAATGCCAACGGGTGCGATCATACCAGCACTAATGCACCGGATCCCATCAGAACTCCGCAGTTAAGCGTGCTTGGGCGAGAGTAGTACTAGGATGGGTGACCTCCTGGGAAGTCCTCGTGTTGCACCCCTCTTTTTGAAATTAGGCACACGCGAGATCAAATTTTGTTTGGTTGGGTAGAATCCTGTAGACGCAAGGTAAACTTTCGTTTCGTTGACAAAAATTGTCGTTGGTAGGTTGTTAAAAGAATTGATTGCGCCAATGCCAACGGGTGCGATCATACCAGCACTAATGCACCGGATCCCATCAGAACTCCGCAGTTAAGCGTGCTTGGGCGAGAGTAGTGCTAGGATGGGTGACCTCCTGGGAAGTCCTCGTGTTGCACCCCTCTTTTTGAAATTAGGCACACGCGAGATCAAATTTTGTTTGGTTGGGTAGAATCCTGTAGACGCAAGGTAAACTTTCGTTTCGTTGACAAAAATTGTCGTTGGTAGGTTGTTAAAAGAATTGATTGCGCCAATGCCAACGGGTGCGATCATACCAGCACTAATGCACCGGATCCCATCAGAACTCCGCAGTTAAGCGTGCTTGGGCGAGAGTAGTACTAGGATGGGTGACCTCCTGGGAAGTCCTCGTGTTGCACCCCTCTTTTTGAAATTAGGCACACGCGAGATCAAATTTTGTTTGGTTGGGTAGAATCCTGTAGACGCAAGGTAAACTTTCGTTTCGTTGACAAAAATTGTCGTTGGTAGGTTGTTAAAAGAATTGATTGCGCCAATGCCAACGGGTGCGATCATACCAGCACTAATGCACCGGATCCCATCAGAACTCCGCAGTTAAGCGTGCTTGGGCGAGAGTAGTACTAGGATGGGTGACCTCCTGGGAAGTCCTCGTGTTGCACCCCTCTTTTTGAAATTAGGCACACGCGAGATCAAATTTTGTTTGGTTGGGTAGAATCCTGTAGACGCAAGGTAAACTTTCGTTTCGTTGACCAAAATTGTCGTTGGTAGGTTGTTAAAAGAATTGATTGCGCCAATGCCAACGGGTGCGATCATACCAGCACTAATGCACCGGATCCCATCAGAACTCCGCAGTTAAGCGTGCTTGGGCGAGAGTAGTACTAGGATGGGTGACCTCCTGGGAAGTCCTCGTGTTGCACCCCTCTTTTTGAAATGAGGCACACGCGAGATCAAATTTTGTTTGGTTCTCTTTTTGAAATTAGGCACACGCGAGATCAAATTTTGTTTGGTTGGGTAGAATCCTGTAGACGTAAGGTAAACTTTCGTTTCGTTGACAAAAATTGTCGTTGGTAGGTTGTTAAAAGAATTGATTGCGCCAATGCCAACGGGTGCGATCATACCAGCACTAATGCACCGGATCCCATCAGAACTCCGCAGTTAAGTGTGCTTGGGCGAGAGTAGTACTAGGATGGGTGACCTCCTGGGAAGTCCTCGTGTTGCACCCCTCTTTTTGAAATGAGGCACACGCGAGATCAAATTTTGTTTGGTTGGGTAGAATCCTGTAGACGCAAGGTAAACTTTCGTTTCGTTGACAAAAATTGTCGTTGGTAGGTTGTTAAAGGAATTGATTGCGCCAATGCGAACGGGTGCGATCATACCAGCACTAATGCACCGGATCCCATCAGAACTCCGCAGTTAAGCGTGCTTGGGCGAGAGTAGTACTAGGATGGGTGACCTCCTGGGAAGTCCTCGTGTTGCACCCCTCTTTTTGAAATTAGGCACACGCGAGATCAAATTTTGTTTGGTTGGGTAGAATCCTGTAGACGCAAGGTAAACTTTCGTTTCGTTGACAAAAATTGTCGTTGGTAGGTTGTTAAAAGAATTGATTGCGCCAATGCCAACGGGTGCGATCATACCAGCACTAATGCACCGGATCCCATCAGAACTCCGCAGTTAAGCGTGCTTGGGCGAGAGTAGTACTAGGATGGGTGACCTCCTGGGAAGTCCTCGTGTTGCACCCCTCTTTTTGAAATTAGGCACACGCGAGATCAAATTTTGTTTGGTTGGGTAGAATCCTGTAGACGCAAGGTAAACTTTCGTTTCGTTGACAAAAATTGTCGTTGGTAGGTTGTTAAAAGAATTGATTGCGCCAATGCCAACGGGTGCGATCATACCAGCACTAATGCACCGGATCCCATCAGAACTCCGCAGTTAAGCGTGCTTGGGCGAGAGTATTACTAGGATGGGTGACCTCCTGGGAAGTCCTCGTGTTGCACCCCTCTTTTTGAAATTAGGCACACGCGAGATCAAATTTTGTTTGGTTCTCTTTTTGAAATTAGGCACACGCGAGATCAAATTTTGTTTGGTTGGGTAGAATCCTGTAGACGCAAGGTAAACTTTCGTTTCGTTGACAAAAATTGCCGTTGGTAGGTTGTTAAAAGAATTGATTGCGCCAATGCCAATGGGTGCGATCATACCAGCACTAATGCACCGGATCCCATCAGAACTCCGCAGTTAAGCGTGCTTGGGCGAGAGTAGTACTAGGATGGGTGACCTCCTGGGAAGTCCTCGTGTTGCACCCCTCTTTTTGAAATTAGGCACACGCGAGATCAAATTTTGTTTGGTTGGGTAGAATCCTGTAGACGCAAGGTAAACTTTCGTTTCGTTGACAAAAATTGTCGTTGGTAGGTTGTTAAAAGAATTGATTGCGCCAATGCCAACGGGTGCGATCATACCAGCACTAATGCACCGGATCCCATCAGAACTCCGCAGTTAAGCGTGCTTGGGCGAGAGTAGTACTAGGATGGGTGACCTCCTGGGAAGTCCTCGTGTTGCACCCCTCTTTTTGAAATTAGGCACACGCGAGATCAAGTTTTGTTTGGTTCTCTTTTTGAAATTAGGCACACGCGAGATCAAATTTTGTTTGGTTGGGTAGAATCCTGTAGACGCAAGGTAAACTTTCGTTTCGTTGACAAAAATTGTCGTTGGTAGGTTGTTAAAAGAATTGATTGCGCCAATGCCAACGGGTGCGATCATACCAGCACTAATGCACCGGATCCCATCAGAACTCCGCAGTTAAGCGTGCTTGGGCGAGAGTAGTACTAGGATGGGTGACCTCCTGGGAAGTCCTCGTGTTGCACCCCTCTTTTTGAAATTAGGCACACGCGAGATCAAATTTTGTTTGGTTGGGTAGAATCCTGTAGACGCAAGGTAAACTTTCGTTTCGTTGACAAAAATTGTCGTTGGTAGGTTGTTAAAAGAATTGATTGCGCCAATGCCAACGGGTGCGATCATACCAGCACTAATGCACCGGATCCCATCAGAACTCCGCAGTTAAGCGTGCTTGGGCGAGAGTAGTACTAGGATGGGTGACCTCCTGGGAAGTCCTCGTGTTGCACCCCTCTTTTTGAAATTAGGCACACGCGAGATCAAATTTTGTTTGGTTGGGTAGAATCCTGTAGACGCAAGGTAAACTTTCGTTTCGTTGACAAAAATTGTCGTTGGTAGGTTGTTAAAAGAATTGATTGCGCCAATGCCAACGGGTGCGATCATACCAGCACTAATGCACCGGATCCCATCAGAACTCCGCAGTTAAGCGTGCTTGGGCGAGAGTAGTGCTAGGATGGGTGACCTCCTGGGAAGTCCTCGTGTTGCACCCCTCTTTTTGAAATTAGGCACACGCGAGATCAAATTTTGTTTGGTTGGGTAGAATCCTGTAGACGCAAGGTAAACTTTCGTTTCGTTGACAAAAATTGTCGTTGGTAGGTTGTTAAAAGAATTGATTGCGCCAATGCCAACGGGTGCGATCATACCAGCACTAATGCACCGGATCCCATCAGAACTCCGCAGTTAAGCGTGCTTGGGCGAGAGTAGTACTAGGATGGGTGACCTCCTGGGAAGTCCTCGTGTTGCACCCCTCTTTTTGAAATTAGGCACACGCGAGATCAAATTTTGTTTGGTTGGGTAGAATCCTGTAGACGCAAGGTAAACTTTCGTTTCGTTGACAAAAATTGTCGTTGGTAGGTTGTTAAAAGAATTGATTGCGCCAATGCCAACGGGTGCGATCATACCAGCACTAATGCACCGGATCCCATCAGAACTCCGCAGTTAAGCGTGCTTGGGCGAGAGTAGTACTAGGATGGGTGACCTCCTGGGAAGTCCTCGTGTTGCACCCCTCTTTTTGAAATTAGGCACACGCGAGATCAAATTTTGTTTGGTTGGGTAGAATCCTGTAGACGCAAGGTAAACTTTCGTTTCGTTGACCAAAATTGTCGTTGGTAGGTTGTTAAAAGAATTGATTGCGCCAATGCCAACGGGTGCGATCATACCAGCACTAATGCACCGGATCCCATCAGAACTCCGCAGTTAAGCGTGCTTGGGCGAGAGTAGTACTAGGATGGGTGACCTCCTGGGAAGTCCTCGTGTTGCACCCCTCTTTTTGAAATGAGGCACACGCGAGATCAAATTTTGTTTGGTTCTCTTTTTGAAATTAGGCACACGCGAGATCAAATTTTGTTTGGTTGGGTAGAATCCTGTAGACGTAAGGTAAACTTTCGTTTCGTTGACAAAAATTGTCGTTGGTAGGTTGTTAAAAGAATTGATTGCGCCAATGCCAACGGGTGCGATCATACCAGCACTAATGCACCGGATCCCATCAGAACTCCGCAGTTAAGTGTGCTTGGGCGAGAGTAGTACTAGGATGGGTGACCTCCTGGGAAGTCCTCGTGTTGCACCCCTCTTTTTGAAATGAGGCACACGCGAGATCAAATTTTGTTTGGTTGGGTAGAATCCTGTAGACGCAAGGTAAACTTTCGTTTCGTTGACAAAAATTGTCGTTGGTAGGTTGTTAAAGGAATTGATTGCGCCAATGCGAACGGGTGCGATCATACCAGCACTAATGCACCGGATCCCATCAGAACTCCGCAGTTAAGCGTGCTTGGGCGAGAGTAGTACTAGGATGGGTGACCTCCTGGGAAGTCCTCGTGTTGCACCCCTCTTTTTGAAATTAGGCACACGCGAGATCAAATTTTGTTTGGTTGGGTAGAATCCTGTAGACGCAAGGTAAACTTTCGTTTCGTTGACAAAAATTGTCGTTGGTAGGTTGTAAAAAGAATTGATTGCGCCAATGCCAACGGGTGCGATCATACCAGCACTAATGCACCGGATCCCATCAGAACTCCGCAGTTAAGCGAGCTTGGGCGAGAGTAGTACTAGGATGGGTGACCTCCTGGGAAGTCCTCGTGTTGCACCCCTCTTTTTGAAATTAGGCACACGCGAGATCAAATTTTGTTTGGTTGGGTAGAATCCTGTAGACGCAAGGTAAACTTTCGTTTCGTTGACAAAAATTGTCGTTGGTAGGTTGTTAAAAGAATTGATTGCGCCAATGCCAACGGGTGCGATCATACCAGCACTAATGCACCGGATCCCATCAGAACTCCGCAGTTAAGCGTGCTTGGGCGAGAGTAGTACTAGGATGGGTGACCTCCTGGGAAGTCCTCGTGTTGCACCCCTCTTTTTGAAATTAGGCACACGCGAGATCAAATTTTGTTTGGTTGGGTAGAATCCTGTAGACGCAAGGTAAACTTTCGTTTCGTTGACAAAAATTGTCGTTGGTAGGTTGTTAAAAGAATTGATTGCGCCAATGCCAACGGGTGCGATCATACCAGCACTAATGCACCGGATCCCATCAGAACTCCGCAGTTAAGCGTGCTTGGGCGAGAGTAGTACTAGGATGGGTGACCTCCTGGGAAGTCCTCGTGTTGCACCCCTCTTTTTGAAATTAGGCACACGCGAGATCAAATTTTGTTTGGTTGGGTAGAATCCTGTAGACGCAAGGTAAACTTTCGTTTCGTTGACAAAAATTGTCGTTGGTAGGTTGTTAAAAGAATTGATTGCGCCAATGCCAACGGGTGCGATCATACCAGCACTAATGCACCGGATCCCATCAGAACTCCGCAG
The DNA here is from genome assembly GCA_037013595.1 of Dicorynia guianensis. Taxonomy (NCBI): domain Eukaryota; kingdom Viridiplantae; phylum Streptophyta; class Magnoliopsida; order Fabales; family Fabaceae; genus Dicorynia; species Dicorynia guianensis. Next base: position 489,739 of record JASUAB010000008.1, read on the forward strand.
TTAAGCGAGCTTGGGCGAGAGTAGTACTAGGATGGGTGACCTCCTGGGAAGTCCTCGTGTTGCACCCCTCTTTTTGAAATTAGGCACACGCGAGATCAAATTTTGTTTGGTTGGGTAGAATCCTGTAGACGCAAGGTAAACTTTCGTTTCGTTGACAAAAATTGTCGTTGGTAGGTTGTTAAAAGAATTGATTGCGCCAATGCCAACGGGTGCGATCATACCAGCACTAATGCACCGGATCCCATCAGAACTCCGCAGCTAAGCGTGCTTGGGCGAGAGTAGTACTAGGATGGGTGACCTCCTGGGAAGTCCTCGTGTTGCACCCCTCTTTTTGAAATTAGGCACACGCGAGATCAAATTTTGTTTAGTTGGGTAGAATCCTGTAGACGCAAGGTAAACTTTCGTTTCGTTGACAAAAATTGTCGTTGGTAGGTTGTTAAAAGAATTGATTGCGCCAATGCCAACGGGTGCGATCATACCAGCACTAATGCACCGGATCCCATCAGAACTCCGCAGTTAAGCGTGCTTGGGCGAGAGTAGTACTAGGATGGGTGACCTCCTGGGAAGTCCTCGTGTTGCACCCCTCTTTTTGAAATTAGGCACACGCGAGATCAAATTTTGTTTGGTTGGGTAGAATCCTGTAGACGCAAGGTAAACTTTCGTTTCGTTGACAAAAATTGTCGTTGGTAGGTTGTTAAAAGAATTGATTGCGCCAATGCCAACGGGTGCGATCATACCAGCACTAATGCACCGGATCCCATCAGAACTCCGCAGTTAAGCGCGCTTGGGCGAGAGTAGTACTAGGATGGGTGACCTCCTGGGAAGTCCTCGTGTTGCACCCCTCTTTTTGAAATGAGGCACACGCGAGATCAAATTTTGTTTGGTTCTCTTTTTGAAATTAGGCACACGCGAGATCAAATTTTGTTTGGTTGGGTAGAATCCTGTAGACGCAAGGTAAACTTTCGTTTCGTTGACAAAAATTGTCGTTGGTAGGTTGTTAAAAGAATTGATTGCGCCAATGCCAACGGGTGCGATCATACCAGCACTAATGCACCGGATCCCATCAGAACTCCGCAGTTAAGTGTGCTTGGGCGAGAGTAGTACTAGGATGGGTGACCTCCTGGGAAGTCCTCGTGTTGCACCCCTCTTTTTGAAATGAGGCACACGCGAGATCAAATTTTGTTTGGTTGGGTAGAATCCTGTAGACGCAAGGTAAACTTTCGTTTCGTTGACAAAAATTGTCGTTGGTAGGTTGTTAAAAGAATTGATTGCGCCAATGCCAACGGGTGCGATCATACCAGCACTAATGCACCGGATCCCATCAGAACTCCGCAGTTAAGCGTGCTTGGGCGAGAGTAGTACTAGGATGGGTGACCTCCTGGGAAGTCCTCGTGTTGCACCCCTCTTTTTGAAATTAGGCACACGCGAGATCAAATTTTGTTTGGTTCTCTTTTTGAAATTAGGCACACGCGAGATCAAATTTTGTTTGGTTGGGTAGAATCCTGTAGACGCAAGGTAAACTTTCGTTTCGTTGACAAAAATTGTCGTTGGTAGGTTGTTAAAAGAATTGATTGCGCCAATGCCAACGGGTGCGATCATACCAGCACTAATGCACCGGATCCCATCAGAACTCCGCAGTTAAGCGTGCTTGGGCGAGAGTAGTACTAGGATGGGTGACCTCCTGGGAAGTCCTCGTGTTGCACCCCTCTTTTTGAAATTAGGCACACGCGAGATCAAATTTTGTTTGGTTGGGTAGAATCCTGTAGACGCAAGGTAAACTTTCGTTTCGTTGACAAAAATTGTCGTTGGTAGGTTGTTAAAAGAATTGATTGCGCCAATGCCAACGGGTGCGATCATACCAGCACTAATGCACCGGATCCCATCAGAACTCCGCAGTTAAGCGTGCTTGGGCGAGAGTAGTACTAGGATGGGTGACCTCCTGGGAAGTCCTCGTGTTGCACCCCACTTTTTGAAATTAGGCACACGCGAGATCAAATTTTGTTTGGTTGGGTAAAATCCTGTAGACGCAAGGTAAACTTTCGTTTCGTTGACAAAAATTGTCGTTGGTAGGTTGTTAAAAGAATTGATTGCGCCAATGCCAACGGGTGCGATCATACCAGCACTAATGCACCGGATCCCATCAGAACTCCGCAGTTAAGCGTGCTTGGGCGAGAGTAGTACTAGGATGGGTGACCTCCTGGGAAGTCCTCGTGTTGCACCCCTCTTTTTGAAATTAGGCACACGCGAGATCAAATTTTGTTTGGTTGGGTAGAATCCTGTAGACGCAAGGTAAACTTTCGTTTCGTTGACAAAAATTGTCGTTGGTAGGTTGTTAAAAGAATTGATTGCGCCAATGCCAACGGGTGCGATCATACCAGCACTAATGCACCGGATCCCATCAGAACTCCGCAGCTAAGCGTGCTTGGGCGAGAGTAGTACTAGGATGGGTGACCTCCTGGGAAGTCCTCGTGTTGCACCCCTCTTTTTGAAATTAGGTACACGCGGGATCAAATTTTGTTTGGTTGGGTAGAATCCTGTAGACGCAAGGTAAACTTTCGTTTCGTTGACAAAAATTGTCGTTGGTAGGTTGTTAAAAGAATTGATTGCGCCAATGCCAACGGGTGCGATCATACCAGCACTAATGCACCGGATCCCATCAGAACTCCGCAGTTAAGCGTGCTTGGGCGAGAGTAGTACTAGGATGGGTGACCTCCTGGGAAGTCCTCGTGTTGCACCCCTCTTTTTGAAATTAGGCACACGCGAGATCAAATTTTGTTTGGTTGGGTAGAATCCTGTAGACGCAAGGTAAACTTTCGTTTCGTTGACAAAAATTGTCGTTGGTAGGTTGTTAAAAGAATTGATTGCGCCAATGCCAACGGGTGCGATCATACCAGCACTAATGCACCGGATCCCATCAGAACTCCGCAGCTAAGCGTGCTTGGGCGAGAGTAGTACTAGGATGGGTGACCTCCTGGGAAGTCCTCGTGTTGCACCCCTCTTTTTGAAATTAGGTACACGCGGGATCAAATTTTGTTTGGTTGGGTAGAATCCTGTAGACGCAAGGTAAACTTTCGTTTCGTTGACAAAAATTGTCGTTGGTAGGTTGTTAAAAGAATTGATTGCGCCAATGCCAACGGGTGCGATCATACCAGCACTAATGCACCGGATCCCATCAGAACTCCGCAGTTAAGCGTGCTTGGGCGAGAGTAGTACGAGGATGGGTGACCTCCTGGGAAGTCCTCGTGTTGCACCCCTCTTTTTGAAATTAGGCACACGCGAGATCAAATTTTGTTTGGTTGGGTAGAATCCTGTAGACGCAAGGTAAACTTTCGTTTCGTTGACAAAAATTGTCGTTGGTAGGTTGTTAAAAGAATTGATTGCGCCAATGCCAACGGGTGCGATCATACCAGCACTAATGCACCGGATCCCATCAGAACTCCGCAGTTAAGCGTGCTTGGGCGAGAGTAGTACTAGGATGGGTGACCTCCTGGGAAGTCCTCGTGTTGCACCCCTCTTTTTGAAATTAGGCACACGCGAGATCAAATTTTGTTTGGTTGGGTAGAATCCTGTAGACGCAAGGTAAACTTTCGTTTCGTTGACAAAAATTGTCGTTGGTAGGTTGTTAAAAGAATTGATTGCGCCAATGCCAACGGGTGCGATCATACCAGCACTAATGCACCGGATCCCATCAGAACTCCGCAGTTAAGCGTGCTTGGGCGAGAGTAGTACTAGGATGGGTGACCTCCTGGGAAGTCCTCGTGTTGCACCCCTCTTTTTGAAATTAGGCACACGCGAGATCAAATTTTGTTTGGTTCTCTTTTTGAAATTAGGCACACGCGAGATCAAATTTTGTTTGGTTGGGTAGAATCCTGTAGACGCAAGGTAAACTTTCGTTTCGTTGACAAAAATTGTCGTTGGTAGGTTGTTAAAAGAATTGATTGCGCCAATGCCAACGGGTGCGATCATACCAGCACTAATGCACCGGATCCCATCAGAACTCCGCAGTTAAGCGTGCTTGGGCGAGAGTAGTACTAGGATGGGTGACCTCCTGGGAAGTCCTCGTGTTGCACCCCTCTTTTTGAAATTAGGCACACGCGAGATCAAATTTTGTTTGGTTGGGTAGAATCCTGTAGACGCAAGGTAAACTTTCGTTTCGTTGACAAAAATTGTCGTTGGTAGGTTGTTAAAAGAATTGATTGCGCCAATGCCAACGGGTGCGATCATACCAGCACTAATGCACCGGATCCCATCAGAACTCCGCAGTTAAGCGTGCTTGGGCGAGAGTAGTACTAGGATGGGTGACCTCCTGGGAAGTCCTCGTGTTGCACCCCACTTTTTGAAATTAGGCACACGCGAGATCAAATTTTGTTTGGTTGGGTAGAATCCTGTAGACGCAAGGTAAACTTTCGTTTCGTTGACAAAAATTGTCGTTGGTAGGTTGTTAAAAGAATTGATTGCGCCAATGCCAACGGGTGCGATCATACCAGCACTAATGCACCGGATCCCATCAGAACTCCGCAGTTAAGCGTGCTTGGGCGAGAGTAGTACTAGGATGGGTGACCTCCTGGGAAGTCCTCGTGTTGCACCCCTCTTTTTGAAATTAGGCACACGCGAGATCAAATTTTGTTTGGTTGGGTAGAATCCTGTAGACGCAAGGTAAACTTTCGTTTCGTTGACAAAAATTGTCGTTGGTAGGTTGTTAAAAGAATTGATTGCGCCAATGCCAACGGGTGCGATCATACCAGCACTAATGCACCGGATCCCATCAGAACTCCGCAGTTAAGCGTGCTTGGGCGAGAGTAGTACTAGGATGGGTGACCTCCTGGGAAGTCCTCGTGTTGCACCCCACTTTTTGAAATTAGGCACACGCGAGATCAAATTTTGTTTGGTTGGGTAGAATCCTGTAGACGCAAGGTAAACTTTCGTTTCGTTGACAAAAATTGTCGTTGGTAGGTTGTTAAAAGAATTGATTGCGCCAATGCCAACGGGTGCGATCATACCAGCACTAATGCACCGGATCCCATCAGAACTCCGCAGTTAAGCGTGCTTGGGCGAGAGTAGTACTAGGATGGGTGACCTCCTGGGAAGTCCTCGTGTTGCACCCCTCTTTTTGAAATTAGGCACACGCGAGATCAAATTTTGTTTGGTTGGGTAGAATCCTGTAGACGCAAGGTAAACTTTCGTTTCGTTGACAAAAATTGTCGTTGGTAGGTTGTTAAAAGAATTGATTGCGCCAATGCCAACGGGTGCGATCATACCAGCACTAATGCACCGGATCCCATCAGAACTCCGCAGCTAAGCGTGCTTGGGCGAGAGTAGTACTAGGATGGGTGACCTCCTGGGAAGTCCTCGTGTTGCACCCCTCTTTTTGAAATTAGGTACACGCGGGATCAAATTTTGTTTGGTTGGGTAGAATCCTGTAGACGCAAGGTAAACTTTCGTTTCGTTGACAAAAATTGTCGTTGGTAGGTTGTTAAAAGAATTGATTGCGCCAATGCCAACGGGTGCGATCATACCAGCACTAATGCACCGGATCCCATCAGAACTCCGCAGTTAAGCGTGCTTGGGCGAGAGTAGTACGAGGATGGGTGACCTCCTGGGAAGTCCTCGTGTTGCACCCCTCTTTTTGAAATTAGGCACACGCGAGATCAAATTTTGTTTGGTTGGGTAGAATCCTGTAGACGCAAGGTAAACTTTCGTTTCGTTGACAAAAATTGTCGTTGGTAGGTTGTTAAAAGAATTGATTGCGCCAATGCCAACGGGTGCGATCATACCAGCACTAATGCACCGGATCCCATCAGAACTCCGCAGTTAAGCGTGCTTGGGCGAGAGTAGTACTAGGATGGGTGACCTCCTGGGAAGTCCTCGTGTTGCACCCCTCTTTTTGAAATTAGGCACACGCGAGATCAAATTTTGTTTGGTTGGGTAGAATCCTGTAGACGCAAGGTAAACTTTCGTTTCGTTGACAAAAATTGTCGTTGGTAGGTTGTTAAAAGAATTGATTGCGCCAATGCCAACGGCTGCGATCATACCAGCACTAATGCACCGGATCCCATCAGAACTCCGCAGTTAAGCGTGCTTGGGCGAGAGTAGTACTAGGATGGGTGACCTCCTGGGAAGTCCTCGTGTTGCACCCCTCTTTTTGAAATTAGGCACACGCGAGATCAAATTTTGTTTGGTTCTCTTTTTGAAATTAGGCACACGCGAGATCAAATTTTGTTTGGTTGGGTAGAATCCTGTAGACGCAAGGTAAACTTTCGTTTCGTTGACAAAAATTGTCGTTGGTAGGTTGTTAAAAGAATTGATTGCGCCAATGCCAACGGGTGCGATCATACCAGCACTAATGCACCGGATCCCATCAGAACTCCGCAGTTAAGCGTGCTTGGGCGAGAGTAGTACTAGGATGGGTGACCTCCTGGGAAGTCCTCGTGTTGCACCCCTCTTTTTGAAATTAGGCACACGCGAGATCAAATTTTGTTTGGTTGGGTAGAATCCTGTAGACGCAAGGTAAACTTTCGTTTCGTTGACAAAAATTGTCGTTGGTAGGTTGTTAAAAGAATTGATTGCGCCAATGCCAACGGGTGCGATCATACCAGCACTAATGCACCGGATCCCATCAGAACTCCGCAGTTAAGCGTGCTTGGGCGAGAGTAGTACTAGGATGGGTGACCTCCTGGGAAGTCCTCGTGTTGCACCCCACTTTTTGAAATTAGGCACACGCGAGATCAAATTTTGTTTGGTTGGGTAGAATCCTGTAGACGCAAGGTAAACTTTCGTTTCGTTGACAAAAATTGTCGTTGGTAGGTTGTTAAAAGAATTGATTGCGCCAATGCCAACGGGTGCGATCATACCAGCACTAATGCACCGGATCCCATCAGAACTCCGCAGTTAAGCGTGCTTGGGCGAGAGTAGTACTAGGATGGGTGACCTCCTGGGAAGTCCTCGTGTTGCACCCCTCTTTTTGAAATTAGGCACACGCGAGATCAAATTTTGTTTGGTTGGGTAGAATCCTGTAGACGCAAGGTAAACTTTCGTTTCGTTGACAAAAATTGTCGTTGGTAGGTTGTTAAAAGAATTGATTGCGCCAATGCCAACGGGTGCGATCATACCAGCACTAATGCACCGGATCCCATCAGAACTCCGCAGCTAAGCGTGCTTGGGCGAGAGTAGTACTAGGATGGGTGACCTCCTGGGAAGTCCTCGTGTTGCACCCCTCTTTTTGAAATTAGGTACACGCGGGATCAAATTTTGTTTGGTTGGGTAGAATCCTGTAGACGCAAGGTAAACTTTCGTTTCGTTGACAAAAATTGTCGTTGGTAGGTTGTTAAAAGAATTGATTGCGCCAATGCCAACGGGTGCGATCATACCAGCACTAATGCACCGGATCCCATCAGAACTCCGCAGTTAAGCGTGCTTGGGCGAGAGTAGTACGAGGATGGGTGACCTCCTGGGAAGTCCTCGTGTTGCACCCCTCTTTTTGAAATTAGGCACACGCGAGATCAAATTTTGTTTGGTTGGGTAGAATCCTGTAGACGCAAGGTAAACTTTCGTTTCGTTGACAAAAATTGTCGTTGGTAGGTTGTTAAAAGAATTGATTGCGCCAATGCCAACGGGTGCGATCATACCAGCACTAATGCACCGGATCCCATCAGAACTCCGCAGTTAAGCGTGCTTGGGCGAGAGTAGTACTAGGATGGGTGACCTCCTGGGAAGTCCTCGTGTTGCACCCCTCTTTTTGAAATTAGGCACACGCGAGATCAAATTTTGTTTGGTTGGGTAGAATCCTGTAGACGCAAGGTAAACTTTCGTTTCGTTGACAAAAATTGTCGTTGGTAGGTTGTTAAAAGAATTGATTGCGCCAATGCCAACGGGTGCGATCATACCAGCACTAATGCACCGGATCCCATCAGAACTCCGCAGTTAAGCGTGCTTGGGCGAGAGTAGTACTAGAATGGGTGACCTCCTGGGAAGTCCTCGTGTTGCACCCCTCTTTTTGAAATTAGGCACACGCGAGATCAAATTTTGTTTGGTTCTCTTTTTGAAATTAGGCACACGCGAGATCAAATTTTGTTTGGTTGGGTAGAATCCTGTAGACGCAAGGTAAACTTTCGTTTCGTTGACAAAAATTGTCGTTGGTAGGTTGTTAAAAGAATTGATTGCGCCAATGCCAACGGGTGCGATCATACCAGCACTAATGCACTGGATCCCATCAGAACTCCGCAGTTAAGCGTGCTTGGGCGAGAGTAGTGCTAGGATGGGTGACCTCCTGGGAAGTCCTCGTGTTGCACCCCTCTTTTTGAAATTAGGCACACGCGAGATCAAATTTTGTTTGGTTGGGTAGAATCCTGTAGACGCAAGGTAAACTTTCGTTTCGTTGACAAAAATTGTCGTTGGTAGGTTGTTAAAAGAATTGATTGCGCCAATGCCAACGGGTGCGATCATACCAGCACTAATGCACCGGATCCCATCAGAACTCCGCAGTTAAGCGTGCTTGGGCGAGAGTAGTACTAGGATGGGTGACCTCCTGGGAAGTCCTCGTGTTGCACCCCTCTTTTTGAAATTAGGCACACGCGAGATCAAATTTTGTTTGGTTGGGTAGAATCCTGTAGACGCAAGGTAAACTTTCGTTTCGTTGACAAAAATTGTCGTTGGTAGGTTGTTAAAAGAATTGATTGCGCCAATGCCAACGGGTGCGATCATACCAGCACTAATGCACCGGATCCCATCAGAACTCCGCAGTTAAGCGTGCTTGGGCGAGAGTAGTACTAGGATGGGTGACCTCCTGGGAGGTCCTCGTGTTGCACCCCTCTTTTTGAAATTAGGCACACGCGAGATCAAATTTTGTTTGGTTCTCTTTTTGAAATTAGGCACACGCGAGATCAAATTTTGTTTGGTTGGGTAGAATCCTGTAGACGCAAGGTAAACTTTCGTTTCGTTGACAAAAATTGTCGTTGGTAGGTTGTTAAAAGAATTGATTGCGCCAATGCCAACGGGTGCGATCATACCAGCACTAATGCACCGGATCCCATCAGAACTCCGCAGTTAAGCGTGCTTGGGCGAGAGTAGTACTAGGATGGGTGACCTCCTGGGAAGTCCTCGTGTTGCACCCCACTTTTTGAAATTAGGCACACGCGAGATCAAATTTTGTTTGGTTGGGTAGAATCCTGTAGACGCAAGGTAAACTTTCGTTTCGTTGACAAAAATTGTCGTTGGTAGGTTGTTAAAAGAATTGATTGCGCCAATGCCAACGGGTGCGATCATACCAGCACTAATGCACCGGATCCCATCAGAACTCCGCAGTTAAGCGTGCTTGGGCGAGAGTAGTACTAGGATGGGTGACCTCCTGGGAAGTCCTCGTGTTGCACCCCTCTTTTTGAAATTAGGCACACGCGAGATCAAATTTTGTTTGGTTGGGTAGAATCCTGTAGACGCAAGGTAAACTTTCGTTTCGTTGACAAAAATTGTCGTTGGTAGGTTGTTAAAAGAATTGATTGCGCCAATGCCAACGGGTGCGATCATACCAGCACTAATGCACCGGATCCCATCAGAACTCCGCAGCTAAGCGTGCTTGGGCGAGAGTAGTACTAGGATGGGTGACCTCCTGGGAAGTCCTCGTGTTGCACCCCTCTTTTTGAAATTAGGTACACGCGAGATCAAATTTTGTTTGGTTGGGTAGAATCCTGTAGACGCAAGGTAAACTTTCGTTTCGTTGACAAAAATTGTCGTTGGTAGGTTGTTAAAAGAATTGATTGCGCCAATGCCAACGGGTGCGATCATACCAGCACTAATGCACCGGATCCCATCAGAACTCCGCAGTTAAGCGTGCTTGGGCGAGAGTAGTACTAGGATGGGTGACCTCCTGGGAAGTCCTCGTGTTGCACCCCTCTTTTTGAAATTAGGCACACGCGAGATCAAATTTTGTTTGGTTCTCTTTTTGAAATTAGGCACACGCGAGATCAAATTTTGTTTGGTTGGGTAGAATCCTGTAGACGCAAGGTAAACTTTCGTTTCGTTGACAAAAATTGTCGTTGGTAGGTTGTTAAAAGAATTGATTGCGCCAATGCCACCGGGTGCGATCATACCAGCACTAATGCACCGGATCCCATCAGAACTCCGCAGTTAAGCGTGCTTGGGCGAGAGTAGTACTAGGATGGGTGACCTCCTGGGAAGTCCTCGTGTTGCACCCCTCTTTTTGAAATTAGGCACACGCGAGATCAAATTTTGTTTGGTTCTCTTTTTGAAATTAGGCACACGCGAGATCAAATTTTGTTTGGTTGGGTAGAATCCTGTAGACGCAAGGTAAACTTTCGTTTCGTTGACAAAAATTGTCGTTGGTAGGTTGTTAAAAGAATTGATTGCGCCAATGCCAACGGGTGCGATCATACCAGCACTAATGCACCGGATCCCATCAGAACTCCGCAGTTAAGCGTGCTTGGGCGAGAGTAGTACTAGGATGGGTGACCTCCTGGGAAGTCCTCGTGTTGCACCCCACTTTTTGAAATTAGGCACACGCGAGATCAAATTTTGTTTGGTTGGGTAGAATCCTGTAGACGCAAGGTAAACTTTCGTTTCGTTGACAAAAATTGTCGTTGGTAGGTTGTTAAAAGAATTGATTGCGCCAATGCCAACGGGTGCGATCATACCAGCACTAATGCACCGGATCCCATCAGAACTCCGCAGTTAAGCGTGCTTGGGCGAGAGTAGTACTAGGATGGGTGACCTCCTGGGAAGTCCTCGTGTTGCACCCCTCTTTTTGAAATTAGGCACACGCGAGATCAAATTTTGTTTGGTTGGGTAGAATCCTGTAGACGCAAGGTAAACTTTCGTTTCGTTGACAAAAATTGTCGTTGGTAGGTTGTTAAAAGAATTGATTGCGCCAATGCCAACGGGTGCGATCATACCAGCACTAATGCACCGGATCCCATCAGAACTCCGCAGCTAAGCGTGCTTGGGCGAGAGTAGTACTAGGATGGGTGACCTCCTGGGAAGTCCTCGTGTTGCACCCCTCTTTTTGAAATTAGGCACACGCGAGATCAAATTTTGTTTGGTTGGGTAGAATCATGTAGACGCAAGGTAAACTTTCGTTTCGTTAACAAAAATTGTCGTTGGTAGGTTGTTAAAAGAATTGATTGCGCCAATGCCAACGGGTGCGATCATACCAGCACTAATGCACCGGATCCCATCAGAACTCCGTAGTTAAGCGTGCTTGGGCGAGAGTAGTACGAGGATGGGTGACCTCCTGGGAAGTCCTCGTGTTGCACCCCTCTTTTTGAAATTAGGCACACGCGAGATCAAATTTTGTTTGGTTCTCTTTTTGAAATTAGGCACACGCGAGATCAAATTTTGTTTGGTTGGGTAGAATCCTGTAGACGCAAGGTAAACTTTCGTTTCGTTGACAAAAATTGTCGTTGGTAGGTTGTTAAAAGAATTGATTGCGCCAATGCCAACGGGTGCGATCATACCAGCACTAATGCACCGGATCCCATCAGAACTCCGCAGTTAAGCGTGCTTGGGCGAGAGTAGTACTAGGATGGGTGACCTCCTGGGAAGTCCTCGTGTTGCACCCCTCTTTTTGAAATTAGGCACACGCGAGATCAAATTTTGTTTGGTTGGGTAGAATCCTGTAGACGCAAGGTAAACTTTCGTTTCGCTGACAAAAATTGTCGTTGGTAGGTTGTTAAAAGAATTGATTGCGCCAATGCCAACGGGTGCGATCATACCAGCACTAATGCACCGGATCCCATCAGAACTCCGCAGTTAAGCGTGCTTGGGCGAGAGTAGTACTAGGATGGGTGACCTCCTGGGAAGTCCTCGTGTTGCACCCCTCTTTTTGAAATTAGGCACACGCGAGATCAAATTTTGTTTGGTTGGGTAGAATCCTGTAGACGCAAGGTAAACTTTCGTTTCGCTGACAAAAATTGTCGTTGGTAGGTTGTTAAAAGAATTGATTGCGCCAATGCCAACGGGTGCGATCATACCAGCACTAATGCACCGGATCCCATCTGAACTCCGCAGTTAAGCGTGCTTGGGCGAGAGTAGTACTAGGATGGGTGACCTCCTGGGAAGTCCTCGTGTTGCACCCCTCTTTTTGAAATTAGGCACACGCGAGATCAAATTTTGTTTGGTTCTCTTTTTGAAATTAGGCACACGCGAGATCAAATTTTGTTTGGTTGGGTAGAATCCTGTAGACGCAAGGTAAACTTTCGTTTCGTTGACAAAAATTGTCGTTGGTAGGTTGTTAAAAGAATTGATTGCGCCAATGCCAACGGGTGCGATCATACCAGCACTAATGCACCGGATCCCATCAGAACTCCGCAGTTAAGCGTGCTTGGGCGAGAGTAGTACTAGGATGGGTGACCTCCTGGGAAGTCCTCGTGTTGCACCCCTCTTTTTGAAATTAGGCACACGCGAGATCAAATTTTGTTTGGTTGGGTAGAATCCTGTAGACGCAAGGTAAACTTTTGTTTCGTTGACAAAAATTGTCGTTGGTAGGTTGTTAAAAGAACTGATTGCGCCAATGCCAACGGGTGCGATCATACCAGCACTAATGCACCGGATCCCATCAGAACTCCGCAGTTAAGCGTGCTTGGGCGAGAGTAGTACTAGGATGGGTGACCTCCTGGGAAGTCCTCGTGTTGCACCCCTCTTTTTGAAATTAGGCACATGCGAGATCAAATTTTGTTTGGTTGGGTAGAATCCTGTAGACGCAAGGTAAACTTTCGTTTCGTTGACAAAAATTGTCGTTGGTAGGTTGTTAAAAGAACTGATTGCGCCAATGCCAACGGGTGCGATCATACCAGCACTAATGCACCGGATCCCATCAGAACTCCGCAGTTAAGCGTGCTTGGGCGAGAGTAGTGCTAGGATGGGTGACCTCCTGGGAAGTCCTCGTGTTGCACCCCTCTTTTTGAAATTAGGCACATGCGAGATCAAATTTTGTTTGGTTGGGTAGAATCCTGTAGACGCAAGGTAAACTTTCGTTTCGTTGACAAAAATTGTCGTTGGTAGGTTGTTAAAAGAATTGATTGCGCCAATGCCAACGGGTGCGATCATACCAGCACTAATGCACCGGATCCCATCAGAACTCCGCAGTTAAGCGTGCTTGGGCGAGAGTAGTACTAGGATGGGTGACCTCCTGGGAAGTCCTCGTGTTGCACCCCTCTTTTTGAAATTAGGCACACGCGAGATCAAATTTTGTTTGGTTGGGTAGAATCCTGTAGACGCAAGGTAAACTTTCGTTTCGTTGACAAAAATTGTCGTTGGTAGGTTGTTAAAAGAACTGATTGCGCCAATGCCAACGGGTGCGATCATACCAGCACTAATGCACCGGATCCCATCAGAACTCCGCAGTTAAGCGTGCTTGGGCGAGAGTAGTACTAGGATGGGTGACCTCCTGGGAAGTCCTCGTGTTGCACCCCTCTTTTTGAAATTAGGCACACGCGAGATCAAATTTTGTTTGGTTGGGTAGAATCCTGTAGACGCAAGGTAAACTTTCGTTTCGTTGACAAAAATTGTCGTTGGTAGGTTGTTAAAAGAATTGATTGCGCCAATGCCAACGGGTGCGATCATACCAGCACTAATGCACCGGATCCCATCAGAACTCCGCAGTTAAGCGTGCTTGGGCGAGAGTAGTACTAGGATGGGTGACCTCCTGGGAAGTCCTCGTGTTGCACCCCTCTTTTTGAAATTAGGCACACGCGAGATCAAATTTTGTTTGGTTCTCTTTTTGAAATTAGGCACACGCGAGATCAAATTTTGTTTGGTTGGGTAGAATCCTGTAGACGCAAGGTAAACTTTCGTTTCGTTGACAAAAATTGTCGTTGGTAGGTTGTTAAAAGAATTGATTGCGCCAATGCCAACGGGTGCGATCATACCAGCACTAATGCACCGGATCCCATCAGAACTCCGCAGTTAAGCGTGCTTGGGCGAGAGTAGTTCTAGGATGGGTGACCTCCTGGGAAGTCCTCGTGTTGCACCCCTCTTTTTGAAATTAGGCACACGCGAGATCAAATTTTGTTTGGTTGGGTAGAATCCTGTAGACGCAAGGTAAACTTTCGTTTCGTTGACAAAAATTGTCGTTGGTAGGTTGTTAAAAGAATTGATTGCGCCAATGCCAACGGGTGCGATCATACCAGCACTAATGCACCGGATCCCATCAGAACTCCGCAGTTAAGCGTGCTTGGGCGAGAGTAGTACTAGGATGGGTGACCTCCTGGGAAGTCCTCGTGTTGCACCCCTCTTTTTGAAATTAGGCACACGCGAGATCAAATTTTGTTTGGTTGGGTAGAATCCTGTAGACGCAAGGTAAACTTTCGTTTCGTTGACAAAAATTGTCGTTGGTAGGTTGTTAAAAGAATTGATTGCGCCAATGCCAACGGGTGCGATCATACCAGCACTAATGCACCGGATCCCATCAGAACTCCGCAGTTAAGCGTGCTTGGGCGAGAGTAGTACTAGGATGGGTGACCTCCTGGGAAGTCCTCGTGTTGCACCCCACTTTTTGAAATTAGGCACACGCGAGATCAAATTTTGTTTGGTTGGGTAGAATCCTGTAGACGCAAGGTAAACTTTCGTTTCGTTGACAAAAATTGTCGTTGGTAGGTTGTTAAAAGAATTGATTGCGCCAATGCCAACGGGTGCGATCATACCAGCACTAATGCACCGGATCCCATCAGAACTCCGCAGTTAAGCGTGCTTGGGCGAGAGTAGTACTAGGATGGGTGACCTCCTGGGAAGTCCTCGTGTTGCACCCCTCTTTTTGAAATTAGGCACACGCGAGATCAAATTTTGTTTGGTTGGGTAGAATCCTGTAGACGCAAGGTAAACTTTCGTTTCGTTGACAAAAATTGTCGTTGGTAGGTTGTTAAAAGAATTGATTGCGCCAATGCCAACGGGTGCGATCATACCAGCACTAATGCACCGGATCCCATCAGAACTCCGCAGTTAAGCGTGCTTGGGCGAGAGTAGTACTAGGATGGGTGACCTCCTGGGAGGTCCTCGTGTTGCACCCCTCTTTTTGAAATTAGGCACACGCGAGATCAAATTTTGTTTGGTTCTCTTTTTGAAATTAGGCACACGCGAGATCAAATTTTGTTTGGTTGGGTAGAATCCTGTAGACGCAAGGTAAACTTTCGTTTCGTTGACAAAAATTGTCGTTGGTAGGTTGTTAAAAGAATTGATTGCGCCAATGCCAACGGGTGCGATCATACCAGCACTAATGCACCGGATCCCATCAGAACTCCGCAGTTAAGCGTGCTTGGGCGAGAGTAGTACTAGGATGGGTGACCTCCTGGGAAGTCCTCGTGTTGCACCCCTCTTTTTGAAATTAGGCACACGCGAGATCAAATTTTGTTTGGTTGGGTAGAATCCTGTAGACGCAAGGTAAACTTTCGTTTCGTTGACAAAAATTGTCGTTGGTAGGTTGTTAAAAGAACTGATTGCGCCAATGCCAACGGGTGCGATCATACCAGCACTAATGCACCGGATCCCATCAGAACTCCGCAGTTAAGCGTGCTTGGGCGAGAGTAGTACTAGGATGGGTGACCTCCTGGGAAGTCCTCGTGTTGCACCCCTCTTTTTGAAATTAGGCACATGCGAGATCAAATTTTGTTTGGTTGGGTAGAATCCTGTAGACGCAAGGTAAACTTTCGTTTCGTTGACAAAAATTGTCGTTGGTAGGTTGTTAAAAGAACTGATTGCGCCAATGCCAACGGGTGCGATCATACCAGCACTAATGCACCGGATCCCATCAGAACTCCGCAGTTAAGCGTGCTTGGGCGAGAGTAGTGCTAGGATGGGTGACCTCCTGGGAAGTCCTCGTGTTGCACCCCTCTTTTTGAAATTAGGCACATGCGAGATCAAATTTTGTTTGGTTGGGTAGAATCCTGTAGACGCAAGGTAAACTTTCGTTTCGTTGACAAAAATTGTCGTTGGTAGGTTGTTAAAAGAATTGATTGCGCCAATGCCAACGGGTGCGATCATACCAGCACTAATGCACCGGATCCCATCAGAACTCCGCAGTTAAGCGTGCTTGGGCGAGAGTAGTACTAGGATGGGTGACCTCCTGGGAAGTCCTCGTGTTGCACCCCTCTTTTTGAAATTAGGCACACGCGAGATCAAATTTTGTTTGGTTGGGTAGAATCCTGTAGACGCAAGGTAAACTTTCGTTTCGTTGACAAAAATTGTCGTTGGTAGGTTGTTAAAAGAACTGATTGCGCCAATGCCAACGGGTGCGATCATACCAGCACTAATGCACCGGATCCCATCAGAACTCCGCAGTTAAGCGTGCTTGGGCGAGAGTAGTACTAGGATGGGTGACCTCCTGGGAAGTCCTCGTGTTGCACCCCTCTTTTTGAAATTAGGCACACGCGAGATCAAATTTTGTTTGGTTGGGTAGAATCCTGTAGACGCAAGGTAAACTTTCGTTTCGTTGACAAAAATTGTCGTTGGTAGGTTGTTAAAAGAACTGATTGCGCCAATGCCAACGGGTGCGATCATACCAGCACTAATGCACCGGATCCCATCAGAACTCCGCAGTTAAGCGTGCTTGGGCGAGAGTAGTACTAGGATGGGTGACCTCCTGGGAAGTCCTCGTGTTGCACCCCTCTTTTTGAAATTAGGCACACGCGAGATCAAATTTTGTTTGGTTCTCTTTTTGAAATTAGGCACACGCGAGATCAAATTTTGTTTGGTTGGGTAGAATCCTGTAGACGCAAGGTAAACTTTCGTTTCGTTGACAAAAATTGTCGTTGGTAGGTTGTTAAAAGAATTGATTGCGCCAATGCCAACGGGTGCGATCATACCAGCACTAATGCACCGGATCCCATCAGAACTCCGCAGTTAAGCGTGCTTGGGCGAGAGTAGTTCTAGGATGGGTGACCTCCTGGGAAGTCCTCGTGTTGCACCCCTCTTTTTGAAATTAGGCACACGCGAGATCAAATTTTGTTTGGTTGGGTAGAATCCTGTAGACGCAAGGTAAACTTTCGTTTCGTTGACAAAAATTGTCGTTGGTAGGTTGTTAAAAGAATTGATTGCGCCAATGCCAACGGGTGCGATCATACCAGCACTAATGCACCGGATCCCATCAGAACTCCGCAGTTAAGCGTGCTTGGGCGAGAGTAGTACTAGGATGGGTGACCTCCTGGGAAGTCCTCGTGTTGCACCCCTCTTTTTGAAATTAGGCACACGCGAGATCAAATTTTGTTTGGTTGGGTAGAATCCTGTAGACGCAAGGTAAACTTTCGTTTCGTTGACAAAAATTGTCGTTGGTAGGTTGTTAAAAGAATTGATTGCGCCAATGCCAACGGGTGCGATCATACCAGCACTAATGCACCGGATCCCATCAGAACTCCGCAGTTAAGCGTGCTTGGGCGAGAGTAGTACTAGGATGGGTGACCTCCTGGGAAGTCCTCGTGTTGCACCCCACTTTTTGAAATTAGGCACACGCGAGATCAAATTTTGTTTGGTTGGGTAGAATCCTGTAGACGCAAGGTAAACTTTCGTTTCGTTGACAAAAATTGTCGTTGGTAGGTTGTTAAAAGAATTGATTGCGCCAATGCCAACGGGTGCGATCATACCAGCACTAATGCACCGGATCCCATCAGAACTCCGCAGTTAAGCGTGCTTGGGCGAGAGTAGTACTAGGATGGGTGACCTCCTGGGAAGTCCTCGTGTTGCACCCCTCTTTTTGAAATTAGGCACACGCGAGATCAAATTTTGTTTGGTTGGGTAGAATCCTGTAGACGCAAGGTAAACTTTCGTTTCGTTGACAAAAATTGTCGTTGGTAGGTTGTTAAAAGAATTGATTGCGCCAATGCCAACGGGTGCGATCATACCAGCACTAATGCACCGGATCCCATCAGAACTCCGCAGTTAAGCGTGCTTGGGCGAGAGTAGTACTAGGATGGGTGACCTCCTGGGAGGTCCTCGTGTTGCACCCCTCTTTTTGAAATTAGGCACACGCGAGATCAAATTTTGTTTGGTTCTCTTTTTGAAATTAGGCACACGCGAGATCAAATTTTGTTTGGTTGGGTAGAATCCTGTAGACGCAAGGTAAACTTTCGTTTCGTTGACAAAAATTGTCGTTGGTAGGTTGTTAAAAGAATTGATTGCGCCAATGCCAACGGGTGCGATCATACCAGCACTAATGCACCGGATCCCATCAGAACTCCGCAGTTAAGCGTGCTTGGGCGAGAGTAGTACTAGGATGGGTGACCTCCTGGGAAGTCCTCGTGTTGCACCCCACTTTTTGAAATTAGGCACACGCGAGATCAAATTTTGTTTGGTTGGGTAGAATCCTGTAGACGCAAGGTAAACTTTCGTTTCGTTGACAAAAATTGTCGTTGGTAGGTTGTTAAAAGAATTGATTGCGCCAATGCCAACGGGTGCGATCATACCAGCACTAATGCACCGGATCCCATCAGAACTCCGCAGTTAAGCGTGCTTGGGCGAGAGTAGTACTAGGATGGGTGACCTCCTGGGAAGTCCTCGTGTTGCACCCCTCTTTTTGAAATTAGGCACACGCGAGATCAAATTTTGTTTGGTTGGGTAGAATCCTGTAGACGCAAGGTAAACTTTCGTTTCGTTGACAAAAATTGTCGTTGGTAGGTTGTTAAAAGAATTGATTGCGCCAATGCCAA
Organism: Dicorynia guianensis; assembly: GCA_037013595.1. NCBI lineage: Eukaryota > Viridiplantae > Streptophyta > Magnoliopsida > Fabales > Fabaceae > Dicorynia > Dicorynia guianensis. The sequence continues at coordinate 508,377 of JASUAB010000008.1, forward strand.
CGGGTGCGATCATACCAGCACTAATGCACCGGATCCCATCAGAACTCCGCAGCTAAGCGTGCTTGGGCGAGAGTAGTACTAGGATGGGTGACCTCCTGGGAAGTCCTCGTGTTGCACCCCTCTTTTTGAAATTAGGTACACGCGAGATCAAATTTTGTTTGGTTGGGTAGAATCCTGTAGACGCAAGGTAAACTTTCGTTTCGTTGACAAAAATTGTCGTTGGTAGGTTGTTAAAAGAATTGATTGCGCCAATGCCAACGGGTGCGATCATACCAGCACTAATGCACCGGATCCCATCAGAACTCCGCAGTTAAGCGTGCTTGGGCGAGAGTAGTACTAGGATGGGTGACCTCCTGGGAAGTCCTCGTGTTGCACCCCTCTTTTTGAAATTAGGCACACGCGAGATCAAATTTTGTTTGGTTCTCTTTTTGAAATTAGGCACACGCGAGATCAAATTTTGTTTGGTTGGGTAGAATCCTGTAGACGCAAGGTAAACTTTCGTTTCGTTGACAAAAATTGTCGTTGGTAGGTTGTTAAAAGAATTGATTGCGCCAATGCCACCGGGTGCGATCATACCAGCACTAATGCACCGGATCCCATCAGAACTCCGCAGCTAAGCGTGCTTGGGCGAGAGTAGTACTAGGATGGGTGACCTCCTGGGAAGTCCTCGTGTTGCACCCCTCTTTTTGAAATTAGGCACACGCGAGATCAAATTTTGTTTGGTTCTCTTTTTGAAATTAGGCACACGCGAGATCAAATTTTGTTTGGTTGGGTAGAATCCTGTAGACGCAAGGTAAACTTTCGTTTCGTTGACAAAAATTGTCGTTGGTAGGTTGTTAAAAGAATTGATTGCGCCAATGCCAACGGGTGCGATCATACCAGCACTAATGCACCGGATCCCATCAGAACTCCGCAGTTAAGCGTGCTTGGGCGAGAGTAGTACTAGGATGGGTGACCTCCTGGGAAGTCCTCGTGTTGCACCCCACTTTTTGAAATTAGGCACACGCGAGATCAAATTTTGTTTGGTTGGGTAGAATCCTGTAGACGCAAGGTAAACTTTCGTTTCGTTGACAAAAATTGTCGTTGGTAGGTTGTTAAAGGAATTGATTGCGCCAATGCCAACGGGTGCGATCATACCAGCACTAATGCACCGGATCCCATCAGAACTCCGCAGTTAAGCGTGCTTGGGCGAGAGTAGTACTAGGATGGGTGACCTCCTGGGAAGTCCTCGTGTTGCACCCCTCTTTTTGAAATTAGGCACACGCGAGATCAAATTTTGTTTGGTTGGGTAGAATCCTGTAGACGCAAGGTAAACTTTCGTTTCGTTGACAAAAATTGTCGTTGGTAGGTTGTTAAAAGAATTGATTGCGCCAATGCCAACGGGTGCGATCATACCAGCACTAATGCACCGGATCCCATCAGAACTCCGCAGCTAAGCGTGCTTGGGCGAGAGTAGTACTAGGATGGGTGACCTCCTGGGAAGTCCTCGTGTTGCACCCCTCTTTTTGAAATTAGGCACACGCGAGATCAAATTTTGTTTGGTTGGGTAGAATCATGTAGACGCAAGGTAAACTTTCGTTTCGTTGACAAAAATTGTCGTTGGTAGGTTGTTAAAAGAATTGATTGCGCCAATGCCAACGGGTGCGATCATACCAGCACTAATGCACCGGATCCCATCAGAACTCCGTAGTTAAGGGTGCTTGGGCGAGAGTAGTACTAGGATGGGTGACCTCCTGGGAAGTCCTCGTGTTGCACCCCTCTTTTTGAAATTAGGCACACGCGAGATCAAATTTTGTTTGGTTCTCTTTTTGAAATTAGGCACACGCGAGATCAAATTTTGTTTGGTTGGGTAGAATCCTGTAGACGCAAGGTAAACTTTCGTTTCGTTGACAAAAATTGTCGTTGGTAGGTTGTTAAAAGAATTGATTGCGCCAATGCCAACGGGTGCGATCATACCAGCACTAATGCACCGGATCCCATCAGAACTCCGCAGTTAAGCGTGCTTGGGCGAGAGTAGTACTAGGATGGGTGACCTCCTGGGAAGTCCTCGTGTTGCACCCCTCTTTTTGAAATTAGGCACACGCGAGATCAAATTTTGTTTGGTTGGGTAGAATCCTGTAGACGCAAGGTAAACTTTCGTTTCGCTGACAAAAATTGTCGTTGGTAGGTTGTTAAAAGAATTGATTGCGCCAATGCCAACGGGTGCGATCATACCAGCACTAATGCACCGGATCCCATCTGAACTCCGCAGTTAAGCGTGCTTGGGCGAGAGTAGTACTAGGATGGGTGACCTCCTGGGAAGTCCTCGTGTTGCACCCCTCTTTTTGAAATTAGGCACACGCGAGATCAAATTTTGTTTGGTTCTCTTTTTGAAATTAGGCACACGCGAGATCAAATTTTGTTTGGTTGGGTAGAATCCTGTAGACGCAAGGTAAACTTTCGTTTCGTTGACAAAAATTGTCGTTGGTAGGTTGTTAAAAGAATTGATTGCGCCAATGCCAACGGGTGCGATCATACCAGCACTAATGCACCGGATCCCATCAGAACTCCGCAGTTAAGCGGGCTTGGGCGAGAGTAGTACTAGGATGGGTGACCTCCTGGGAAGTCCTCGTGTTGCACCCCTCTTTTTGAAATTAGGCACACGCGAGATCAAATTTTGTTTGGTTGGGTAGAATCCTGTAGACGCAAGGTAAACTTTCGTTTCGTTGACAAAAATTGTCGTTGGTAGGTTGTTAAAAGAACTGATTGCGCCAATGCCAACGGGTGCGATCATACCAGCACTAATGCACCGGATCCCATCAGAACTCCGCAGTTAAGCGTGCTTGGGCGAGAGTAGTACTAGGATGGGTGACCTCCTGGGAAGTCCTCGTGTTGCACCCCTCTTTTTGAAATTAGGCACATGCGAGATCAAATTTTGTTTGGTTGGGTAGAATCCTGTAGACGCAAGGTAAACTTTCGTTTCGTTGACAAAAATTGTCGTTGGTAGGTTGTTAAAAGAACTGATTGCGCCAATGCCAACGGGTGCGATCATACCAGCACTAATGCACCGGATCCCATCAGAACTCCGCAGTTAAGCGTGCTTGGGCGAGAGTAGTGCTAGGATGGGTGACCTCCTGGGAAGTCCTCGTGTTGCACCCCTCTTTTTGAAATTAGGCACATGCGAGATCAAATTTTGTTTGGTTGGGTAGAATCCTGTAGACGCAAGGTAAACTTTCGTTTCGTTGACAAAAATTGTCGTTGGTAGGTTGTTAAAAGAATTGATTGCGCCAATGCCAACGGGTGCGATCATACCAGCACTAATGCACCGGATCCCATCAGAACTCCGCAGTTAAGCGTGCTTGGGCGAGAGTAGTACTAGGATGGGTGACCTCCTGGGAAGTCCTCGTGTTGCACCCCTCTTTTTGAAATTAGGCACACGCGAGATCAAATTTTGTTTGGTTGGGTAGAATCCTGTAGACGCAAGGTAAACTTTCGTTTCGTTGACAAAAATTGTCGTTGGTAGGTTGTTAAAAGAACTGATTGCGCCAATGCCAACGGGTGCGATCATACCAGCACTAATGCACCGGATCCCATCAGAACTCCGCAGTTAAGCGTGCTTGGGCGAGAGTAGTACTAGGATGGGTGACCTCCTGGGAAGTCCTCGTGTTGCACCCCTCTTTTTGAAATTAGGCACACGCGAGATCAAATTTTGTTTGGTTGGGTAGAATCCTGTAGACGCAAGGTAAACTTTCGTTTCGTTGACAAAAATTGTCGTTGGTAGGTTGTTAAAAGAATTGATTGCGCCAATGCCAACGGGTGCGATCATACCAGCACTAATGCACCGGATTCCATCAGAACTCCGCAGTTAAGCGTGCTTGGGCGAGAGTAGTACTAGGATGGGTGACCTCCTGGGAAGTCCTCGTGTTGCACCCCTCTTTTTGAAATTAGGCACACGCGAGATCAAATTTTGTTTGGTTCTCTTTTTGAAATTAGGCACACGCGAGATCAAATTTTGTTTGGTTGGGTAGAATCCTGTAGACGCAAGGTAAACTTTCGTTTCGTTGACAAAAATTGTCGTTGGTAGGTTGTTAAAAGAATTGATTGCGCCAATGCCAACGGGTGCGATCATACCAGCACTAATGCACCGGATCCCATCAGAACTCCGCAGTTAAGCGTGCTTGGGCGAGAGTAGTTCTAGGATGGGTGACCTCCTGGGAAGTCCTCGTGTTGCACCCCTCTTTTTGAAATTAGGCACACGCGAGATCAAATTTTGTTTGGTTGGGTAGAATCCTGTAGATGCAAGGTAAACTTTCGTTTCGTTGACAAAAATTGTCGTTGGTAGGTTGTTAAAAGAATTGATTGCGCCAATGCCAACGGGTGCGATCATACCAGCACTAATGCACCGGATCCCATCAGAACTCCGCAGTTAAGCGGGCTTGGGCGAGAGTAGTACTAGGATGGGTGACCTCCTGGGAAGTCCTCGTGTTGCACCCCTCTTTTTGAAATTAGGCACACGCGAGATCAAATTTTGTTTGGTTGGGTAGAATCCTGTAGACGCAAGGTAAACTTTCGTTTCGTTGACAAAAATTGTCGTTGGTAGGTTGTTAAAAGAACTGATTGCGCCAATGCCAACGGGTGCGATCATACCAGCACTAATGCACCGGATCCCATCAGAACTCCGCAGTTAAGCGTGCTTGGGCGAGAGTAGTACTAGGATGGGTGACCTCCTGGGAAGTCCTCGTGTTGCACCCCTCTTTTTGAAATTAGGCACACGCGAGATCAAATTTTGTTTGGTTGGGTAGAATCCTGTAGACGCAAGGTAAACTTTCGTTTCGTTGACAAAAATTGTCGTTGGTAGGTTGTTAAAAGAACTGATTGCGCCAATGCCAACGGGTGCGATCATACCAGCACTAATGCACCGGATCCCATCAGAACTCCGCAGTTAAGCGTGCTTGGGCGAGAGTAGTACTAGGATGGGTGACCTCCTGGGAAGTCCTCGTGTTGCACCCCTCTTTTTGAAATTAGGCACACGCGAGATCAAATTTTGTTTGGTTGGGTAGAATCCTGTAGACGCAAGGTAAACTTTCGTTTCGTTGACAAAAATTGTCGTTGGTAGGTTGTTAAAAGAATTGATTGCGCCAATGCCAACGGGTGCGATCATACCAGCACTAATGCACCGGATCCCATCAGAACTCCGCAGTTAAGCGTGCTTGGGCGAGAGTAGTACTAGGATGGGTGACCTCCTGGGAAGTCCTCGTGTTGCACCCCTCTTTTTGAAATTAGGCACACGCGAGATCAAGTTTTGTTTGGTTCTCTTTTTGAAATTAGGCACACGCGAGATCAAATTTTGTTTGGTTGGGTAGAATCCTGTAGACGCAAGGTAAACTTTCGTTTCGTTGACAAAAATTGTCGTTGGTAGGTTGTTAAAAGAATTGATTGCGCCAATGCCAACGGGTGCGATCATACCAGCACTAATGCACCGGATCCCATCAGAACTCCGCAGTTAAGCGTGCTTGGGCGAGAGTAGTTCTAGGATGGGTGACCTCCTGGGAAGTCCTCGTGTTGCACCCCTCTTTTTGAAATTAGGCACACGCGAGATCAAATTTTGTTTGGTTGGGTAGAATCCTGTAGACGCAAGGTAAACTTTCGTTTCGTTGACAAAAATTGTCGTTGGTAGGTTGTTAAAAGAATTGATTGCGCCAATGCCAACGGGTGCGATCATACCAGCACTAATGCACCGGATCCCATCAGAACTCCGCAGTTAAGCGTGCTTGGGCGAGAGTAGTACTAGGATGGGTGACCTCCTGGGAAGTCCTCGTGTTGCACCCCTCTTTTTGAAATTAGGCACACGCGAGATCAAATTTTGTTTGGTTGGGTAGAATCCTGTAGACGCAAGGTAAACTTTCGTTTCGCTGACAAAAATTGTCGTTGGTAGGTTGTTAAAAGAATTGATTGCGCCAACGCCAACGGGTGCGATCATACCAGCACTAATGCACCGGATCCCATCAGAACTCCGCAATTAAGCGTGCTTGGGCGAGAGTAGTACTAGGATGGGTGACCTCCTGGGAAGTCCTCGTGTTGCACCCCTCTTTTTGAAATTAGGCACACGCGAGATCAAATTTTGTTTGGTTCTCTTTTTGAAATTAGGCACACGCGAGATCAAATTTTGTTTGGTTGGGTAGAATCCTGTAGACGCAAGGTAAACTTTCGTTTCGTTGACAAAAATTGTCGTTGGTAGGTTGTTAAAAGAATTGATTGCGCCAATGCCAACGGGTGCGATCATACCAGCACTAATGCACCGGATCCCATCAGAACTCCGCAGTTAAGCGTGCTTGGGCGAGAGTAGTACTAGGATGGGTGACCTCCTGGGAAGTCCTCGTGTTGCACCCCTCTTTTTGAAATTAGGCACACGCGAGATCAAATTTTGTTTGGTTGGGTAGAATCCTGTAGACGCAAGGTAAACTTTCGTTTCGTTGACAAAAATTGTCGTTGGTAGGTTGTTAAAAGAATTGATTGCGCCAATGCCAACGGGTGCGATCATACCAGCACTAATGCACCGGATCCCATCAGAACTCCGCAGGTAAGCGTGCTTGGGCGGGAGTAGTACTAGGATGGGTGACCTCCTGGGAAGTCCTCGTGTTGCACCCCTCTTTTTGAAATTAGGCACACGCGAGATCAAATTTTGTTTGGTTCTCTTTTTGAAATTAGGCACACGCGAGATCAAATTTTGTTTGGTTGGGTAGAATCCTGTAGACGCAAGGTAAACTTTCGTTTCGTTGACAAAAATTGTCGTTGGTAGGTTGTTAAAAGAATTGATTGCGCCAATGCCAACGGGTGCGATCATACCAGCACTAATGCACCGGATCCCATCAGAACTCCGCAGTTAAGCGTGCTTGGGCGAGAGTAGTACTAGGATGGGTGACCTCCTGGGAAGTCCTCGTGTTGCACCCCTCTTTTTGAAATTAGGCACACGCGAGATCAAATTTTGTTTGGTTCTCTTTTTGAAATTAGGCACACGCGAGATCAAATTTTGTTTGGTTGGGTAGAATCCTGTAGACGCAAGGTAAACTTTCGTTTCGTTGACAAAAATTGTCGTTGGTAGGTTGTTAAAAGAATTGATTGCGCCAATGCCAACGGGTGCGATCATACCAGCACTAATGCACCGGATCCCATCAGAACTCCGCAGTTAAGCGTGCTTGGGCGAGAGTAGTACTAGGATGGGTGACCTCCTGGGAAGTCCTCGTGTTGCACCCCTCTTTTTGAAATTAGGCACACGCGAGATCAAATTTTGTTTGGTTGGGTAGAATCCTGTAGACGCAAGGTAAACTTTCGTTTCGTTGACAAAAATTGTCGTTGGTAGGTTGTTAAAAGAATTGATTGCGCCAATGCCAACGGGTGCGATCATACCAGCACTAATGCACCGGATCCCATCAGAACTCCGCAGGTAAGCGTGCTTGGGCGAGAGTAGTACTAGGATGGGTGACCTCCTGGGAAGTCCTCGTGTTGCACCCCTCTTTTTGAAATTAGGCACACGCGAGATCAAATTTTGTTTGGTTGGGTAGAATCCTGTAGACGCAAGGTAAACTTTCGTTTCGTTGACAAAAATTGTCGTTGGTAGGTTGTTAAAAGAATTGATTGGCCAATGCCAACGGGTGCGATCATACCAGCACTAATGCACCGGATCCCATCAGAACTCCGCAGTTAAGCGTGCTTGGGCGAGAGTAGTACTAGGATGGGTGACCTCCTGGGAAGTCCTCGTGTTGCACCCCTCTTTTTGAAATTAGGCACACGCGAGATCAAATTTTGTTTGGTTGGGTAGAATCCTGTAGACGCAAGGTAAACTTTCGTTTCGTTGACAAAAATTGTCGTTGGTAGGTTGTTAAAAGAATTGATTGCGCCAATGCCAACGGGTGCGATCATACCAGCACTAATGCACCGGATCCCATCAGAACTCCGCAGTTAAGCGTGCTTGGGCGAGAGTAGTACTAGGATGGGTGACCTCCTGGGAAGTCCTCGTGTTGCACCCCTCTTTTTGAAATTAGGCACACGCGAGATCAAATTTTGTTTGGTTGGGTAGAATCCTGTAGACGCAAGGTAAACTTTCGTTTCGTTGACAAAAATTGTCGTTGGTAGGTTGTTAAAAGAATTGATTGCGCCAATGCCAACAGATGCGATCATACCAGCACTAATGCACCGGATCCCATCAGAACTCCGCAGTTAAGCGTGCTTGGGCGAGAGTAGCACTAGGATGGGTGACCTCCTGGGAAGTCCTCGTGTTGCACCCCTCTTTTTGAAATTAGGCACACGCGAGATCAAATTTTGTTTGGTTGGGTAGAATCCTGTAGACGCAAGGTAAACTTTCGTTTCGTTGACAAAAATTGTCGTTGGTAGGTTGTTAAAAGAATTGATTGCGCCAATGCCAACGGGTGCGATCATACCAGCACTAATGCACCGGATCCCATCAGAACTCCGCAGTTAAGCGTGCTTGGGCGAGAGTAGTACTAGGATGGGTGACCTCCTGGGAAGTCCTCGTGTTGCACCCCTCTTTTTGAAATTAGGCACACGCGAGATCAAATTTTGTTTGGTTCTCTTTTTGAAATTAGGCACACGCGAGATCAAATTTTGTTTGGTTGGGTAGAATCCTGTAGACGCAAGGTAAACTTTCGTTTCGTTGACAAAAATTGTCGTTGGTAGGTTGTTAAAAGAATTGATTGCGCCAATGCCAACGGGTGCGATCATACCAGCACTAATGCACCGGATCCCATCAGAACTCCGCAGTTAAGCGTGCTTGGGCGAGAGTAGTACTAGGATGGGTGACCTCCTGGGAAGTCCTCGTGTTGCACCCCTCTTTTTGAAATTAGGCACACGCGAGATCAAATTTTGTTTGGTTGGGTAGAATCCTGTAGACGCAAGGTAAACTTTCGTTTCGTTGACAAAAATTGTCGTTGGTAGGTTGTTAAAAGAATTGATTGCGCCAATGCCAACGGGTGCGATCATACCAGCACTAATGCACCGGATCCCATCAGAACTCCGCAGTTAAGCGTGCTTGGGCGAGAGTAGTACTAGGATGGGTGACCTCCTGGGAAGTCCTCGTGTTGCACCCCTCTTTTTGAAATTAGGCACACGCGAGATCAAATTTTGTTTGGTTGGGTAGAATCCTGTAGACGCAAGGTAAACTTTCGTTTCGTTGACAAAAATTGTCGTTGGTAGGTTGTTAAAAGAATTGATTGCGCCAATGCCAACGGGTGCGATCATACCAGCACTAATGCACCGGATCCCATCAGAACTCCGCAGTTAAGCGTGCTTGGGCGAGAGTAGTACTAGGATGGGTGACCTCCTGGGAAGTCCTCGTGTTGCACCCCTCTTTTTGAAATTAGGCACACGCGAGATCAAATTTTGTTTGGTTCTCTTTTTGAAATTAGGCACACGCGAGATCAAATTTTGTTTGGTTGGGTAGAATCCTGTAGACGCAAGGTAAACTTTCGTTTCGTTGACAAAAATTGTCGTTGGTAGGTTGTTAAAAGAATTGATTGCGCCAATGCCAACGGGTGCGATCATACCAGCACTAATGCACCGGATCCCATCAGAACTCCGCAGTTAAGCGTGCTTGGGCGAGAGTAGTACTAGGATGGGTGACCTCCTGGGAAGTCCTCGTGTTGCACCCCTCTTTTTGAAATTAGGCACACGCGAGATCAAATTTTGTTTGGTTCTCTTTTTGAAATTAGGCACACGCGAGATCAAATTTTGTTTGGTTGGGTAGAATCCTGTAGACGCAAGGTAAACTTTCGTTTCGTTGACAAAAATTGTCGTTGGTAGGTTGTTAAAAGAATTGATTGCGCCAATGCCAACGGGTGCGATCATACCAGCACTAATGCACCGGATCCCATCAGAACTCCGCAGTTAAGCGTGCTTGGGCGAGAGTAGTACTAGGATGGGTGACCTCCTGGGAAGTCCTCGTGTTGCACCCCTCTTTTTGAAATTAGGCACACGCGAGATCAAATTTTGTTTGGTTCTCTTTTTGAAATTAGGCACACGCGAGATCAAATTTTGTTTGGTTGGGTAGAATCCTGTAGACGCAAGGTAAACTTTCGTTTCGTTGACAAAAATTGTCGTTGGTAGGTTGTTAAAAGAATTGATTGCGCCAATGCCAACGGGTGCGATCATACCAGCACTAATGCACCGGATCCCATCAGAACTCCGCAGTTAAGCGTGCTTGGGCGAGAGTAGTGCTAGGATGGGTGACCTCCTGGGAAGTCCTCGTGTTGCACCCCTCTTTTTGAAATTAGGCACACGCGAGATCAAATTTTGTTTGGTTCTCTTTTTGAAATTAGGCACACGCGAGATCAAATTTTGTTTGGTTGGGTAGAATCCTGTAGACGCAAGGTAAACTTTCGTTTCGTTGACAAAAATTGTCGTTGGTAGGTTGTTAAAAGAATTGATTGCGCCAATGCCAACGGGTGCGATCATACCAGCACTAATGCACCGGATCCCATCAGAACTCCGCAGTTAAGCGTGCTTGGGCGAGAGTAGTACTAGGATGGGTGACCTCCTGGGAAGTCCTCGTGTTGCACCCCTCTTTTTGAAATTAGGCACACGCGAGATCAAATTTTGTTTGGTTGGGTAGAATCCTGTAGACGCAAGGTAAACTTTCGTTTCGTTGACAAAAATTGTCGTTGGTAGGTTGTTAAAAGAATTGATTGCGCCAATGCCAACGGGTGCGATCATACCAGCACTAATGCACCGGATCCCATCAGAACTCCGCAGTTAAGCGTGCTTGGGCGAGAGTAGTACTAGGATGGGTGACCTCCTGGGAAGTCCTCGTGTTGCACCCCTCTTTTTGAAATTAGGCACACGCGAGATCAAATTTTGTTTGGTTGGGTAGAATCCTGTAGACGCAAGGTAAACTTTCGTTTCGTTGACAAAAATTGTCGTTGGTAGGTTGTTAAAAGAATTGATTGCGCCAATGCCAACGGGTGCGATCATACCAGCACTAATGCACCGGATCCCATCAGAACTCCGCAGTTAAGCCTGCTTGGGCGAGAGTAGTACTAGGATGGGTGACCTCCTGGGAAGTACTCGTGTTGCACCCCTCTTTTTGAAATTAGGCACACGCGAGATCAAATTTTGTTTGGTTGGGTAGAATCCTGTAGACGCAAGGTAAACTTTCGTTTCGTTGACAAAAATTGTCGTTGGTAGGTTGTTAAAAGAATTGATTGCGCCAATGCCAACGGGTGCGATCATACCAGCACTAATGCACCGGATCCCATCAGAACTCCGCAGTTAAGCGTGCTTGGGCGAGAGTAGTACTAGGATGGGTGACCTCCTGGGAAGTCCTCGTGTTGCACCCCTCTTTTTGAAATTAGGCACACGCGAGATCAAATTTTGTTTGGTTCTCTTTTTGAAATTAGGCACACGCGAGATCAAATTTTGTTTGGTTGGGTAGAATCCTGTAGACGCAAGGTAAACTTTCGTTTCGTTGACAAAAATTGTCGTTGGTAGGTTGTTAAAAGAATTGATTGCGCCAATGCCAACGGGTCGGATCATACCAGCACTAATGCACCGGATCCCATCAGAACTCCGCAGTTAAGCGTGCTTGGGCGAGAGTAGTACTAGGATGGGTGACCTCCTGGGAAGTCCTCGTGTTGCACCCCTCTTTTTGAAATTAGGCACACGCGAGATCAAATTTTGTTTGGTTCTCTTTTTGAAATTAGGCACACGCGAGATCAAATTTTGTTTGGTTGGGTAGAATCCTGTAGACGCAAGGTAAACTTTCGTTTCGTTGACAAAAATTGTCGTTGGTAGGTTGTTAAAAGAATTGATTGCGCCAATGCCAACGGGTGCGATCATACCAGCACTAATGCACCGGATCCCATCAGAACTCCGCAGTTAAGCGTGCTTGGGCGAGAGTAGTACTAGGATGGGTGACCTCCTGGGAAGTCCTCGTGTTGCACCCCTCTTTTTGAAATTAGGCACACGCGAGATCAAATTTTGTTTGGTTCTCTTTTTGAAATTAGGCACACGCGAGATCAAATTTTGTTTGGTTGGGTAGAATCCTGTAGACGCAAGGTAAACTTTCGTTTCGTTGACAAAAATTGTCGTTGGTAGGTTGTTAAAAGAATTGATTGCGCCAATGCCAACGGGTGCGATCATACCAGCACTAATGCACCGGATCCCATCAGAACTCCGCAGTTAAGCGTGCTTGGGCGAGAGTAGTGCTAGGATGGGTGACCTCCTGGGAAGTCCTCGTGTTGCACCCCTCTTTTTGAAATTAGGCACACGCGAGATCAAATTTTGTTTGGTTGGGTAGAATCCTGTAGACGCAAGGTAAACTTTCGTTTCGTTGACAAAAATTGTCGTTGGTAGGTTGTTAAAAGAATTGATTGCGCCAATGCCAACGGGTGCGATCATACCAGCACTAATGCACCGGATCCCATCAGAACTCCGCAGTTAAGCGTGCTTGGGCGAGAGTAGTACTAGGATGGGTGACCTCCTGGGAAGTCCTCGTGTTGCACCCCTCTCTTTGAAATTAGGCACACGCGAGATCAAATTTTGTTTGGTTGGGTAGAATCCTGTAGACGCAAGGTAAACTTTCGTTTCGTTGACAAAAATTGTCGTTGGTAGGTTGTTAAAAGAATTGATTGCGCCAATGCCAACGGGTGCGATCATACCAGCACTAATGCACCGGATCCCATCAGAACTCCGCAGTTAAGCGTGCTTGGGCGAGAGTAGTACTAGGGTGGGTGACCTCCTGGGAAGTCCTCGTGTTGCACCCCTCTTTTTGAAATTAGGCACATGCGAGATCAAATTTTGTTTGGTTCTCTTTTTGAAATTAGGCACACGCGAGATCAAATTTTGTTTGGTTGGGTAGAATCCTGTAGACGCAAGGTAAACTTTCGTTTCGTTGACAAAAATTGTCGTTGGTAGGTTGTTAAAAGAATTGATTGCGCCAATGCCAACGGGTGCGATCATACCAGCACTAATGCACCGGATCCCATCAGAACTCCGCAGTTAAGCGTGCTTGGGCGAGAGTAGTACTAGGATGGGTGACCTCCTGGGAAGTCCTCGTGTTGCACCCCTCTTTTTGAAATTAGGCACACGCGAGATCAAATTTTGTTTGGTTGGGTAGAATCCTGTAGACGCAAGGTAAACTTTCGTTTCGTTGACAAAAATTGTCGTTGGTAGGTTGTTAAAAGAATTGATTGCGCCAATGCCAACGGGTGCGATCATACCAGCACTAATGCACCGGATCCCATCAGAACTCCGCAGTTAAGCGTGCTTGGGCGAGAGTAGTACTAGGATGGGTGACCTCCTGGGAAGTCCTCGTGTTGCACCCCTCTCTTTGAAATTAGGCACACGCGAGATCAAATTTTGTTTGGTTGGGTAGAATCCTGTAGACGCAAGGTAAACTTTCGTTTCGTTGACAAAAATTGTCGTTGGTAGGTTGTTAAAAGAATTGATTGCGCCAATGCCAACGGGTGCGATCATACCAGCACTAATGCACCGGATCCCATCAGAACTCCGCAGTTAAGCGTGCTTGGGCGAGAGTAGTACTAGGGTGGGTGACCTCCTGGGAAGTCCTCGTGTTGCACCCCTCTTTTTGAAATTAGGCACATGCGAGATCAAATTTTGTTTGGTTCTCTTTTTGAAATTAGGCACACGCGAGATCAAATTTTGTTTGGTTGGGTAGAATCCTGTAGACGCAAGGTAAACTTTCGTTTCGTTGACAAAAATTGTCGTTGGTAGGTTGTTAAAAGAATTGATTGCGCCAATGCCAACGGGTGCGATCATACCAGCACTAATGCACCGGATCCCATCAGAACTCCGCAGTTAAGCGTGCTTGGGCGAGAGTAGTACTAGGATGGGTGACCTCCTGGGAAGTCCTCGTGTTGCACCCCTCTTTTTGAAATTAGGCACACGCGAGATCAAATTTTGTTTGGTTGGGTAGAATCCTGTAGACGCAAGGTAAACTTTCGTTTCGTTGACAAAAATTGTCGTTGGTAGGTTGTTAAAAGAATTGATTGCGCCAATGCCAACGGGTGCGATCATACCAGCACTAATGCACCGGATCCCATCAGAACTCCGCAGTTAAGCGTGCTTGGGCGAGAGTAGTGCTAGGATGGGTGACCTCCTGGGAAGTCCTCGTGTTGCACCCCTCTTTTTGAAATTAGGCACACGCGAGATCAAATTTTGTTTGGTTCTCTTTTTGAAATTAGGCACACGCGAGATCAAATTTTGTTTGGTTGGGTAGAATCCTGTAGACGCAAGGTAAACTTTCGTTTCGTTGACAAAAATTGTCGTTGGTAGGTTGTTAAAAGAATTGATTGCGCCAATGCCAACGGGTGCGATCATACCAGCACTAATGCACCGGATCCCATCAGAACTCCGCAGTTAAGCGTGCTTGGGCGAGAGTAGTACTAGGATGGGTGACCTCCTGGGAAGTCCTCGTGTTGCACCCCTCTTTTTGAAATTAGGCACACGCGAGATCAAATTTTGTTTGGTTGGGTAGAATCCTGTAGACGCAAGGTAAACTTTCGTTTCGTTGACAAAAATTGTCGTTGGTAGGTTGTTAAAAGAATTGATTGCGCCAATGCCAACGGGTGCGATCATACCAGCACTAATGCACCGGATCCCATCAGAACTCCGCAGTTAAGCGTGCTTGGGCGAGAGTAGTACTAGGATGGGTGACCTCCTGGGAAGTCCTCGTGTTGCACCCCTCTTTTTGAAATTAGGCACACGCGAGATCAAATTTTGTTTGGTTGGGTAGAATCCTGTAGACGCAAGGTAAACTTTCGTTTCGTTGACAAAAATTGTCGTTGGTAGGTTGTTAAAAGAATTGATTGCGCCAATGCCAACGGGTGCGATCATACCAGCACTAATGCACCGGATCCCATCAGAACTCCGCAGTTAAGCCTGCTTGGGCGAGAGTAGTACTAGGATGGGTGACCTCCTGGGAAGTACTCGTGTTGCACCCCTCTTTTTGAAATTAGGCACACGCGAGATCAAATTTTGTTTGGTTGGGTAGAATCCTGTAGACGCAAGGTAAACTTTCGTTTCGTTGACAAAAATTGTCGTTGGTAGGTTGTTAAAAGAATTGATTGCGCCAATGCCAACGGGTGCGATCATACCAGCACTAATGCACCGGATCCCATCAGAACTCCGCAGTTAAGCGTGCTTGGGCGAGAGTAGTACTAGGATGGGTGACCTCCTGGGAAGTCCTCGTGTTGCACCCCTCTTTTTGAAATTAGGCACACGCGAGATCAAATTTTGTTTGGTTCTCTTTTTGAAATTAGGCACACGCGAGATCAAATTTTGTTTGGTTGGGTAGAATCCTGTAGACGCAAGGTAAACTTTCGTTTCGTTGACAAAAATTGTCGTTGGTAGGTTGTTAAAAGAATTGATTGCGCCAATGCCAACGGGTCGGATCATACCAGCACTAATGCACCGGATCCCATCAGAACTCCGCAGTTAAGCGTGCTTGGGCGAGAGTAGTACTAGGATGGGTGACCTCCTGGGAAGTCCTCGTGTTGCACCCCTCTTTTTGAAATTAGGCACACGCGAGATCAAATTTTGTTTGGTTCTCTTTTTGAAATTAGGCACACGCGAGATCAAATTTTGTTTGGTTGGGTAGAATCCTGTAGACGCAAGGTAAACTTTCGTTTCGTTGACAAAAATTGTCGTTGGTAGGTTGTTAAAAGAATTGATTGCGCCAATGCCAACGGGTGCGATCATACCAGCACTAATGCACCGGATCCCATCAGAACTCCGCAGTTAAGCGTGCTTGGGCGAGAGTAGTACTAGGATGGGTGACCTCCTGGGAAGTCCTCGTGTTGCACCCCTCTTTTTGAAATTAGGCACACGCGAGATCAAATTTTGTTTGGTTCTCTTTTTGAAATTAGGCACACGCGAGATCAAATTTTGTTTGGTTGGGTAGAATCCTGTAGACGCAAGGTAAACTTTCGTTTCGTTGACAAAAATTGTCGTTGGTAGGTTGTTAAAAGAATTGATTGCGCCAATGCCAACGGGTGCGATCATACCAGCACTAATGCACCGGATCCCATCAGAACTCCGCAGTTAAGCGTGCTTGGGCGAGAGTAGTGCTAGGATGGGTGACCTCCTGGGAAGTCCTCGTGTTGCACCCCTCTTTTTGAAATTAGGCACACGCGAGATCAAATTTTGTTTGGTTGGGTAGAATCCTGTAGACGCAAGGTAAACTTTCGTTTCGTTGACAAAAATTGTCGTTGGTAGGTTGTTAAAAGAATTGATTGCGCCAATGCCAACGGGTGCGATCATACCAGCACTAATGCACCGGATCCCATCAGAACTCCGCAGTTAAGCGTGCTTGGGCGAGAGTAGTACTAGGATGGGTGACCTCCTGGGAAGTCCTCGTGTTGCACCCCTCTCTTTGAAATTAGGCACACGCGAGATCAAATTTTGTTTGGTTGGGTAGAATCCTGTAGACGCAAGGTAAACTTTCGTTTCGTTGACAAAAATTGTCGTTGGTAGGTTGTTAAAAGAATTGATTGCGCCAATGCCAACGGGTGCGATCATACCAGCACTAATGCACCGGATCCCATCAGAACTCCGCAGTTAAGCGTGCTTGGGCGAGAGTAGTACTAGGGTGGGTGACCTCCTGGGAAGTCCTCGTGTTGCACCCCTCTTTTTGAAATTAGGCACATGCGAGATCAAATTTTGTTTGGTTCTCTTTTTGAAATTAGGCACACGCGAGATCAAATTTTGTTTGGTTGGGTAGAATCCTGTAGACGCAAGGTAAACTTTCGTTTCGTTGACAAAAATTGTCGTTGGTAGGTTGTTAAAAGAATTGATTGCGCCAATGCCAACGGGTGCGATCATACCAGCACTAATGCACCGGATCCCATCAGAACTCCGCAGTTAAGCGTGCTTGGGCGAGAGTAGTACTAGGATGGGTGACCTCCTGGGAAGTCCTCGTGTTGCACCCCTCTTTTTGAAATTAGGCACACGCGAGATCAAATTTTGTTTGGTTGGGTAGAATCCTGTAGACGCAAGGTAAACTTTCGTTTCGTTGACAAAAATTGTCGTTGGTAGGTTGTTAAAAGAATTGATTGCGCCAATGCCAACGGGTGCGATCATACCAGCACTAATGCACCGGATCCCATCAGAACTCCGCAGTTAAGCGTGCTTGGGCGAGAGTAGTACTAGGATGGGTGACCTCCTGGGAAGTCCTCGTGTTGCACCCCTCTTTTTGAAATTAGGCACACGCGAGATCAAATTTTGTTTGGTTGGGTAGAATCCTGTAGACGCAAGGTAAACTTTCGTTTCGTTGACAAAAATTGTCGTTGGTAGGTTGTTAAAAGAATTGATTGCGCCAATGCCAACGGGTGCGATCATACCAGCACTAATGCACCGGATCCCATCAGAACTCCGCAGTTAAGCCTGCTTGGGCGAGAGTAGTACTAGGATGGGTGACCTCCTGGGAAGTCCTCGTGTTGCACCCCTCTTTTTGAAATTAGGCACACGCGAGATCAAATTTTGTTTGGTTGGGTAGAATCCTGTAGACGCAAGGTAAACTTTCGTTTCGTTGACAAAAATTGTCGTTGGTAGGTTGTTAAAAGAATTGATTGCGCCAATGCCAACGGGTGCGATCATACCAGCACTAATGCACCGGATCCCATCAGAACTCCGCAGTTAAGCGTGCTTGGGCGAGAGTAGTACTAGGATGGGTGACCTCCTGGGAAGTCCTCGTGTTGCACCCCTCTTTTTGAAATTAGGCACACGCGAGATCAAATTTTGTTTGGTTGGGTAGAATCCTGTAGACGCAGGGTAAACTTTCGTTTCGTTGACAAAAATTGTCGTTGGTAGGTTGTTAAAAGAATTGATTGCGCCAATGCCAACGGGTGCGATCATACCAGCACTAATGCACCGGATCCCATCAGAACTCCGCAGTTAAGCGTGCTTGGGCGACAGTAGTACTAGGATGGGTGACCTCCTGGGAAGTCCTCGTGTTGCACCCCTCTTTTTGAAATTAGGCACACGCGAGATCAAATTTTGTTTGGTTCTCTTTTTGAAATTAGGCACACGCGAGATCAAATTTTGTTTGGTTGGGTAGAATCCTGTAGACGCAAGGTAAACTTTCGTTTCGTTGACAAAAATTGTCGTTGGTAGGTTGTTAAAAGAATTGATTGCGCCAATGCCAACGGGTGCGATCATACCAGCACTAATGCACCGGATCCCATCAGAACTCCGCAGTTAAGCGTGCTTGGGCGAGAGTAGTACTAGGATGGGTGACCTCCTGGGAAGTCCTCGTGTTGCACCCCTCTTTTTGAAATTAGGCACACGCGAGATCAAATTTTGTTTGGTTCTCTTTTTGAAATTAGGCACACGCGAGATCAAATTTTGTTTGGTTGGGTAGAATCCTGTAGACGCAAGGTAAACTTTCGTTTCGTTGACAAAAATTGTCGTTGGTAGGTTGTTAAAAGAATTGATTGCGCCAATGCCAACGGGTGCGATCATACCAGCACTAATGCACCGGATCCCATCAGAACTCCGCAGTTAAGCGTGCTTGGGCGAGAGTAGTAGTAGGATGGGTGACCTCCTGGGAAGTCCTCGTGTTGCACCCCTCTTTTTGAAATTAGGCACACGCGAGATCAAATTTTGTTTGGTTCTCTTTTTGAAATTAGGCACACGCGAGATCAAATTTTGTTTGGTTGGGTAGAATCCTGTAGACGCAAGGTAAACTTTCGTTTCGTTGACAAAAATTGTCGTTGGTAGGTTGTTAAAAGAATTGATTGCGCCAATGCCAACGGGTGCGATCATACCAGCACTAATGCACCGGATCCCATCAGAACTCCGCAGTTAAGCGTGCTTGGGCGAGAGTAGTGCTAGGATGGGTGACCTCCTGGGAAGTCCTCGTGTTGCACCCCTCTTTTTGAAATTAGGCACACGCGAGATCAAATTTTCTTTGGTTGGGTAGAATCCTGTAGACGCAAGGTAAACTTTCGTTTCGTTGACAAAAATTGTCGTTGGTAGGTTGTTAAAAGAATTGATTGCGCCAATGCCAACGGGTGCGATCATACCAGCACTAATGCACCGGATCCCATCAGAACTCCGCAGTTAAGCGTGCTTGGGCGAGAGTAGTACTAGGATGGGTGACCTCCTGGGAAGTCCTCGTGTTGCACCCCTCTCTTTGAAATTAGGCACACGCGAGATCAAATTTTGTTTGGTTGGGTAGAATCCTGTAGACGCAAGGTAAACTTTCGTTTCGTTGACAAAAATTGTCGTTGGTAGGTTGTTAAAAGAATTGATTGCGCCAATGCCAACGGGTGCGATCATACCAGCACTAATGCACCGGATCCCATCAGAACTCCGCAGTTAAGCGTGCTTGGGCGAGAGTAGTGCTAGGATGGGTGACCTCCTGGGAAGTCCTCGTGTTGCACCCCTCTTTTTGAAATTAGGCACACGCGAGATCAAATTTTGTTTGGTTGGGTAGAATCCTGTAGACGCAAGGTAAACTTTCGTTTCGTTGACAAAAATTGTCGTTGGTAGGTTGTTAAAAGAATTGATTGCGCCAATGCCAACGGATGCGATCATACCAGCACTAATGCACCGGATCCCATCAGAACTCCGCAGTTAAGCGTGCTTGGGCGAGAGTAGTACTAGGATGGGTGACCTCCTGGGAAGTCGTCCTCGTGTTGCACCCCTCTTTTTGAAATTAGGCACACGCGAGATCAAATTTTGTTTGGTTCTCTTTTTGAAATTAGGCACACGCGAGATCAAATTTTGTTTGGTTTGGTAGAATCCTGTAGACGCAAGGTAAACTTTCGTTTCGTTGACAAAAATTGTCGTTGGTAGGTTGTTAAAAGAATTGATTGCGCCAATGCCAACGGGTGCGATCATACCAGCACTAATGCACCGGATCCCATCAGAACTCCGCAGTTAAGCGTGCTTGGGCGAGAGTAGTACTAGGATGGGTGACCTCCTGGGAAGTCCTAGTGTTGCACCCCTCTTTTTGAAATTAGGCACACGCGAGATCAAATTTTGTTTGGTTCTCTTTTTGAAATTAGGCACACGCGAGATCAAATTTTGTTTGGTTGGGTAGAATCCTGTAGACGCAAGGTAAACTTTCGTTTCGTTGACAAAAATTGTCGTTGGTAGGTTGTTAAAAGAATTGATTGCGCCAATGCCAACGGGTGCGATCATACCAGCACTAATGCACCGGATCCCATCAGAACTCCGCAGTTAAGCGTGCTTGGGCGAGAGTAGTACTAGGATGGGTGACCTCCTGGGAAGTCCTCGTGTTGCACCCCTCTTTTTGAAATTAGGCACACGCGAGATCAAATTTTGTTTGGTTGGGTAGAATCCTGTAGACGCAAGGTAAACTTTCGTTTCGTTGACCAAAATTGTCGTTGGTAGGTTGTTAAAAGAATTGATTGCGCCAATGCCAACGGGTGCGATCATACCAGCACTAATGCACCGGATCCCATCAGAACTCCGCAGTTAAGCGTGCCTGGGCGAGAGTAGTACTAGGATGGGTGACCTCCTGGGAAGTCCTCGTGTTGCACCCCTCTTTTTGAAATTAGGCACACGCGAGATCAAATTTTGTTTGGTTGGGTAGAATCCTGTAGACGCAAGGTAAACTTTCGTTTCGTTGACAAAAATTGTCGTTGGTAGGTTGTTAAAAGAATTGATTGCGCCAATGCCAACGGGTGCGATCATACCAGCACTAATGCACCGGATCCCATCAGAACTCCGCAGTTAAGCGTGCTTGGGCGAGAGTAGTACTAGGATGGGTGACCTCCTGGGAAGTCCTCGTGTTGCACCCCTCTTTTTGAAATTAGGCACACGCGAGATCAAATTTTGTTTGGTTGGGTAGAATCCTGTAGACGCAAGGTAAACTTTCGTTTCGTTGACAAAAATTGTCGTTGGTAGGTTGTTAAAAGAATTGATTGCGCCAATGCCAACGGGTGCGATCATACCAGCACTAATGCACCGGATCCCATCAGAACTCCGCAGTTAAGCGTGCTTGGGCGAGAGTAGTACTAGGATGGGTGACCTCCTGGGAAGTCCTCGTGTTGCACCCCTCTTTTTGAAATTAGGCACACGCGAGATCAAATTTTGTTTGGTTCTCTTTTTGAAATTAGGCACACGCGAGATCAAATTTTGTTCGGTTGGGTAGAATCCTGTAGACGCAAGGTAAACTTTCGTTTCGTTGACAAAAATTGTCGTTGGTAGGTTGTTAAAAGAATTGATTGCGCCAATGCCAACGGGTGCGATCATACCAGCACTAATGCACCAGATCCCATCAGAACTCCGCAGTTAAGCGTGCTTGGGCGAGAGTAGTACTAGGATGGGTGACCTCCGGGGAAGTCCTCGTGTTGCACCCCTCTTTTTGAAATTAGGCACACGCGAGATCAAATTTTGTTTGGTTCTCTTTTTGAAATTAGGCACACGCGAGATCAAATTTTGTTTGGTTGGGTAGAATCCTGTAGACGCAAGGTAAACTTTCGTTTCGTTGACAAAAATTGTCGTTGGTAGGTTGTTAAAAGAATTGATTGCGCCAATGCCAACAGGTGCGATCATACCAGCACTAATGCACCGGATCCCATCAGAACTGCGCAGTTAAGCGTGCTTGGGCGAGAGTAGTACTAGGATGGGTGACCTCCTGGGAAGTCCTCGTGTTGCACCCCTCTTTTTGAAATTAGGCACACGCGAGATCAAATTTTGTTTGGTTCTCTTTTTGAAATTAGGCACACGCGAGATCAAATTTTGTTTGGTTGGGTAGAATCCTGTAGACGCAAGGTAAACTTTCGTTTCGTTGACAAAAATTGTCGTTGGTAGGTTGTTAAAAGAATTGATTGCGCCAATGCCAACGGGTGCGATCATACCAGCACTAATGCACCGGATCCCATCAGAACTCCGCAGTTAAGCGTGCTTGGGCGAGAGTAGTGCTAGGATGGGTGACCTCCTGGGAAGTCCTCGTGTTGCACCCCTCTTTTTGAAATTAGGCACACGCGAGATCAAATTTTGTTTGGTTGGGTAGAATCCTGTAGACGCAAGGTAAACTTTCGTTTCGTTGACAAAAATTGTCATTGATAGGTTGTTAAAAGAATTGATTGCGCCAATGCCAACGGGTGCGATCATACCAGCACTAATGCACCGGATCCCATCAGAACTCCGCAGTTAAGCTCGCTTGGGCGAGAGTAGTACTAGGATGGGTGACCTCCTGGGAAGTCCTCGTGTTGCACCCCTCTTTTTGAAATTAGGCACACGCGAGATCAAATTTTGTTTGGTTCTCTTTTTGAAATTAGGCACACGCGAGATCAAATTTTGTTTGGTTGGGTAGAATCCTGTAGACGCAAGGTAAACTTTCGTTTCGTTGACAAAAATTGTCGTTGGTAGGTTGTTAAAAGAATTGATTGCGCCAATGCCAACGGGTGCGATCATACCAGCACTAATGCACCGGATCCCATCAGAACTCCGCAGTTAAGCGTGCTTGGGCGAGAGTAGTGCTAGGATGGGTGACCTCCTGGGAAGTCCTCGTGTTGCACCCCTCTTTTTGAAATTAGGCACACGCGAGATCAAATTTTGTTTGGTTGGGTAGAATCCTGTAGACGCAAGGTAAACTTTCGTTTCGTTGACAAAAATTGTCATTGATAGGTTGTTAAAAGAATTGATTGCGCCAATGCCAACGGGTGCGATCATACCAGCACTAATGCACCGGATCCCATCAGAACTCCGCAGTTAAGCTCGCTTGGGCGAGAGTAGTACTAGGATGGGTGACCTCCTGGGAAGTCCTCGTGTTGCACCCCTCTTTTTGAAATTAGGCACACGCGAGATCAAATTTTGTTTGGTTCTCTTTTTGAAATTAGGCACACGCGAGATCAAATTTTGTTTGGTTGGGTAGAATCCTGTAGACGCAAGGTAAACTTTCGTTTCGTTGACAAAAATTGTCGTTGGTAGGTTGTTAAAAGAATTGATTGCGCCAATGCCAACGGGTGCGATCATACCAGCACTAATGCACCGGATCCCATCAGAACTCCGCAGTTAAGCGTGCTTGGGCGAGAGTAGTGCTAGGATGGGTGACCTCCTGGGAAGTCCTCGTGTTGCACCCCTCTTTTTGAAATTAGGCACACGCGAGATCAAATTTTGTTTGGTTGGGTAGAATCCTGTAGACGCAAGGTAAACTTTCGTTTCGTTGACAAAAATTGTCATTGATAGGTTGTTAAAAGAATTGATTGCGCCAATGCCAACGGGTGCGATCATACCAGCACTAATGCACCGGATCCCATCAGAACTCCGCAGTTAAGCTCGCTTGGGCGAGAGTAGTACTAGGATGGGTGACCTCCTGGGAAGTCCTCGTGTTGCACCCCTCTTTTTGAAATTAGGCACACGCGAGATCAAATTTTGTTTGGTTCTCTTTTTGAAATTAGGCACACGCGAGATCAAATTTTGTTTGGTTGGGTAGAATCCTGTAGACGCAAGGTAAACTTTCGTTTCGTTGACAAAAATTGTCGTTGGTAGGTTGTTAAAAGAATTGATTGCGCCAATGCCAACGGGTGCGATCATACCAGCACTAATGCACCGGATCCCATCAGAACTCCGCAGTTAAGCGTGCTTGGGCGAGAGTAGTACTAGGATGGTTGACCTCCTGGGAAGTCCTCGTGTTGCACCCCTCTTTTTGAAATTAGGCACACGCGAGATCAAATTTTGTTTGGTTGGGTAGAATCCTGTAGACGCAAGGTAAACTTTCGTTTCGTTGACAAAAATTGTCGTTGGTAGGTTGTTAAAAGAATTGATTGCGCCAATGCCAACGGGTGCGATCATACCAGCACTAATGCACCGGATCCCATCAGAACTCCGCAGTCAAGCGTGCTTGGGCGAGAGTAGTACTAGGATGGGTGACCTCCTGGGAAGTCCTCGTGTTGCACCCCTCTTTTTGAAATTAGGCACACGCGAGATCAAATTTTGTTTGGTTCTCTTTTTGAAATTAGGCACACGCGAGATCAAATTTTGTTTGGTTGGGTAGAATCCTGTAGACGCAAGGTAAACTTTCGTTTCGTTGACAAAAATTGTCGTTGGTAGGTTGTTAAAAGAATTGATTGCGCCAATGCCAACGGGTGCGATCATACCAGCACTAATGCACCGGATCCCATCAGAACTCCGCAGTTAAGCGTGCTTGGGCGAGAGTAGTTCTAGGATGGGTGACCTCCTGGGAAGTCCTCGTGTTGCACCCCTCTTTTTGAAATTAGGCACACGCGAGATCAAATTTTGTTTGGTTGGGTAGAATCCTGTAGACGCAAGGTAAACTTTCGTTTCGTTGACAAAAATTGTCGTTGGTAGGTTGTTAAAAGAATTGATTGCGCCAATGCCAACGGGTGCGATCATACCAGCACTAATGCACCGGATCCCATCAGAACTCCGCAGTTAAGCGTGCTTGGGAGAGAGTAGTACTAGGATGGGTGACCTCCTGGGAAGTCCTCGTGTTGCACCCCTCTTTTTGAAATTAGGCACACGCGAGATCAAATTTTGTTTGGTTGGGTAGAATCCTGTAGACGCAAGGTAAACTTTCGTTTCGTTGACAAAAATTGTCGTTGGTAGGTTGTTAAAAGAATTGATTGCGCCAACGCCAACGGGTGCGATCATACCAGCACTAATGCACCGGATCCCATCAGAACTCCGCAGTTAAGCGTGCTTGGGCGAGAGTAGTACTAGGATGGGTGACCTCCTGGGAAGTCCTCGTGTTGCACCCCTCTTTTTGAAATTAGGCACACGCGAGATCAAATTTTGTTTGGTTGGGTAGAATCCTGCAGACGCAAGGTAAACTTTCGTTTCGTTGACAACAATTGTCGTTGGTAGGTTGTTAAAAGAATTGATTGCGCCAATGCCAACGGGTGCGATCATACCAGCACTAATGCACCGGATCCTATCAGAACTCCGCAGTTAAGCGTACTTGGGCGAGAGTAGTACTAGGATGGGTGACCTCCTGGGAAGTCCTCGTGTTGCACCCCTCTTTTTGAAATTAGGCACACGCGAGATCAAATTTTGTTTGGTTGGGTAGAATCCTGTAGACGCAAGGTAAACTTTCGTTTCGTTGACAAAAATTGTCGTTGGTAGGTTGTTAAAAGAATTGATTGCGCCAATGCCAACGGGTGCGATCATACCAGCACTAATGCACCGGATCCTATCAGAACTCCGCAGTTAAGCGTGCTTGGGCGAGAGTAGTACTAGGATGGGTGACCTCCTGGGAAGTCCTCGTGTTGCACCCCTCTTTTTGAAATTAGGCACACGCGAGATCAAATTTTGTTTGGTTGGGTAGAATCCTGTAGACGCAAGGTAAACTTTCGTTTCGTTGACAAAAATTGTCGTTGGTAGGTTGTTAAAAGAATTGATTGCGCCAATGCCAACGGGTGCGATCATACCAGCACTAATGCACAGGATCCCATCAGAACTCCGCAGTTAAGCGTGCTTGGGCGAGAGTAGTACTAGGATGGGTGACCTCCTGGGAAGTCCTCGTGTTGCACCCCTCTTTTTGAAATTAGGCACACGCGAGATCAAATTTTGTTTGGTTCTCTTTTTGAAATTAGGCACACGCGAGATCAAATTTTGTTTGGTTGGGTAGAATCCTGTAGACGCAAGGTAAACTTTCGTTTCGTTGACAAAAATTGTCGTTGGTAGGTTGTTAAAAGAATTGATTGCGCCAATGCCAACAGGAGCGATCATACCAGCACTAATGCATCGGATCCCATCAGAACTCCGCAGTTAAGCGTGCTTGGGCGAGAGTAGTTCTAGGATGGGTGACCTCCTGGGAAGTCCTCGTGTTGCACCCCTCTTTTTGAAATTAGGCACACGCGAGATCAAATTTTGTTTGGTTCTCTTTTTGAAATTAGGCACACGCGAGATCAAATTTTGTTTGGTTGGGTAGAATCCTGTAGACGCAAGGTAAACTTTCGTTTCGTTGACAAAAATTGTCGTTGGTAGGTTGTTAAAAGAATTGATTGCGCCAATGCCAACGGGTGCGATCATACCAGCACTAATGCACCGGATCCCATCAGAACTCCGCAGTTAAGCGTGCTTGGGCGAGAGTAGTACTAGGATGGGTGACCTCCTGGGAAGTCCTCGTGTTGCACCCCTCTTTTTGAAATTAGGCACACGCGAGATCAAATTTTGTTTGGTTGGGTAGAATCCTGTAGACGCAAGGTAAACTTTCGTTTCGTTGACAAAAATTGTCGTTGGTAGGTTGTTAAAAGAATTGATTGCGCCAATGCCAACGGGTGCGATCATACCAGCACTAATGCACCGGATCCCATCAGAACTCCGCAGTTAAGCTCGCTTGGGCGAGAGTAGTACTAGGATGGGTGACCTCCTGGGAAGTCCTCGTGTTGCACCCCTCTTTTTGAAATTAGGCACACGCGAGATCAAATTTTGTTTGGTTGGGTAGAATCCTTTAGACGCAAGGTAAACTTTCGTTTCGTTGACAAAAATTGTCGTTGGTAGGTTGTTAAAAGAATTGATTGCGCCAATGCCAACGGGTGCGATCATACCAGTACTAATGCACCGGATCCCATCAGAACTCCGCAGTTAAGCGTGTTTGGGCGAGAGAAGTACTAGGATGGGTGACCTCCTGGGAAGTCCTCGTGTTGCACCCCTCTTTTTGAAATTAGGCACACGCGAGATCAAATTTTGTTTGGTTGGGTAGAATCCTGTAGACGCAAGGTAAACTTTCGTTTCGTTGACAAAAATTGTCGTTGGTAGGTTGTTAAAAGAATTGATTGCGCCAATGCCAACGGGTGCGATCATACCAGCACTAATGCACCGGATCCCATCAGAACTCCGTAGTTAAGCGTGCTTGGGCGGGAGTAGTACTAGGATGGGTGACCTCCTGGGAAGTCCTCGTGTTGCACCCCTCTTTTTGAAATTAGGCACACGCGAGATCAAATTTTGTTTGGTTCTCTTTTTGAAATTAGGCACACGCGAGATCAAATTTTGTTTGGTTGGGTAGAATCCTGTAGACGCAACGTAAACTTTCGTTTCGTTGACAAAAATTGTCGTTGGTAGGTTGTTAAAAGAATTGATTGCGCCAATGCCAACGGGTGCGATCATACCAGCACTAATGCACCGGATCCCATCAGAACTCCGCAGTTAAGCGTGCTTGGGCGAGAGTAGTACTAGGATGGGTGACCTCCTGGGAAGTCCTCGTGTTGCACCCCTCTTTTTGAAATTAGGCACACGCGAGATCAAATTTTGTTTGGTTGGGTAGAATCCTGTAGACGCAAGGTAAACTTTCGTTTCGTTGACAAAAATTGTCGTTGGTAGGTTGTTAAAAGAATTGATTGCGCCAATGCCAACGGGTGCGATCATACCAGCACTAATGCACCGGATCCCATCAGAACTCCGCAGTTAAGCGTGCTTGGGCGAGAGTAGCACTAGGATGGGTGACCTCCTGGGAAGTCCTCGTGTTGCACCCCTCTTTTTGAAATTAGGCACACGCGAGATCAAATTTTGTTTGGTTGGGTAGAATCCTGTAGACGCAAGGTAAACTTTCGTTTCGTTGACAAAAATTGTCGTTGGTAGGTTGTTAAAAGAATTGATTGCGCCAATGCCAACGGGTGCGATCATACCAGCACTAATGCACCGGATCCCATCAGAACTCCGCAGTTAAGCGTGCTTGGGCGAGAGTAGTACTAGGATGGGTGACCTCTTGGGAAGTCCTCGTGTTGCACCCCTCTTTTTGAAATTAGGCACACGCGAGATCAAATTTTGTTTGGTTGGGTAGAATCCTGTAGACGCAAGGTAAACTTTCGTTTCGTTGCCAAAAATTGTCGTTGGTAGGTTGTTAAAAGAATTGATTGCGCCAATGCCAACGGGTGCGATCATACCAGCACTAATGCACCGGATCCCATCAGAACTCTGCAGTTAAGCGTGCTTGGGCGAGAGTAGTTCTAGGATGGGTGACCTCCTGGGAAGTCCTCGTGTTGCACCCCTCTTTTTGAAATTAGGCACACGCGAGATCAAATTTTGTTTGGTTCTCTTTTTGAAATTAGGCACACGCGAGATCAAATTTTGTTTGGTTGGGTAGAATCCTGTAGACGCAAGGTAAACTTTCGTTTCGTTGACAAAAATTGTCGTTGGTAGGTTGTTAAAAGAATTGATTGCGCCAATGCCAACGGGTGCGATCATACCAGCACTAATGCACCGGATCCCATCAGAACTCCGCAGATAAGCGTGCTTGGGCGAGAGTAGTACTAGGATGGGTGACCTCCTGGGAAGTCCTCGTGTTGCACCCCTCTTTTTGAAATTAGGCACACGCGAGATCAAATTTTGTTTGGTTGGGTAGAATCCTGTAGACGCAAGGTAAACTTTCGTTTCGTTGACAAAAATTGTCGTTGGTAGGTTGTTAAAAGAATTGATTGCGCCAATGCCAACGGGTGCGATCATACCAGCACTAATGCATCGGATCCCATCAGAACTCCGCAGTTAAGCGTGCTTGGGCGAGAGTAGTACTAGGATGGGTGACCTCCTGGGAAGTCCTCGTGTTGCACCCCTCTTTTTGAAATTAGGCACACGCGAGATCAAATTTTGTTTGGTTGGGTAGAATCCTGTAGACGCAAGGTAAACTTTCGTTTCGTTGACAAAAATTGTCGTTGGTAGGTTGTTAAAAGAATTGATTGCGCCAATGCCAACGGGTGCGATCATACCAGCACTAATGCACCGGATCCCATCAGAACTCCGCAGTTAAGCTCGCTTGGGCGAGAGTAGTACTAGGATGGGTGACCTCCTGGGAAGTCCTCGTGTTGCACCCCTCTTTTTGAAATTAGGCACACGCGAGATCAAATTTTGTTTGGTTCTCTTTTTGAAATTAGGCACACGCGAGATCAAATTTTGTTTGGTTGGGTAGAATCCTGTAGACGCAAGGTAAACTTTCGTTTCGTTGACAAAAATTGTCGTTGGTAGGTTGTTAAAAGAATTGATTGCGCCAATGCCAACGGGTGCGATCATACCAGCACTAATGCACCGGATCCCATCAGAACTCCGCAGTTAAGCGTGCTTGGGCGAGAGTAGTACTAGGATGGGTGACCTCCTGGGAAGTCCTCGTGTTGCACCCCTCTTTTTGAAATTAGGCACACGCGAGATCAAATTTTGTTTGGTTCTCTTTTTGAAATTAGGCACACGCGAGATCAAATTTTGTTTGGTTGGGTAGAATCCTGTAGACGCAAGGTAAACTTTCGTTTCGTTGACAAAAATTGTCGTTGGTAGGTTGTTAAAAGAATTGATTGCGCCAATGCCAACGGGTGCGATCATACCAGCACTAATGCACCGGATCCCATCAGAACTCCGCAGTTAAGCGTGCTTGGGCGAGAGTAGTACTAGGATGGGTGACCTCCTGGGAAGTCCTCGTGTTGCACCCCTCTTTTTGAAATTAGGCACACGCGAGATCAAATTTTGTTTGGTTGGGTAGAATCCTGTAGACGCAAGGTAAACTTTCGTTTCGTTGACCAAAATTGTCGTTGGTAGGTTGTTAAAAGAATTGATTGCGCCAATGCCAACGGGTGCGATCATACCAGCACTAATGCACCGGATCCCATCAGAACTCCGCAGTTAAGCGTGCTTGGGCGAGAGTAGTACTAGGATGGGTGACCTCCTGGGAAGTCCTCGTGTTGCACCCCTCTTTTTGAAATTAGGCACACGCGAGATCAAATTTTGTTTGGTTGGGTAGAATCCTGTAGACGCAAGGTAAACTTTCGTTTCGTTGATAAAAATTGTCGTTGGTAGGTTGTTAAAAGAATTGATTGCGCCAATGCCAACGGGTGCGATCATACCAGCACTAATGCACCGGATCCCATCAGAACTCCGCAGTTAAGCGTGTTTGGGCGAGAGTAGTACTAGGATGGGTGACCTCCTGGGAAGTCCTCGTGTTGCACCCCTCTTTTTGAAATTAGGCACACGCGAGATCAAATTTTGTTTGGTTGGGTAGAATCCTGTAGACGCAAGGTAAACTTTCGTTTCGTTGACAAAAATTGTCGTTGGTAGGTTGTTAAAAGAATTGATTGCGCCAATGCCAACGGGTGCGATCATAGCAGCACTAATGCACCAGATCCCATCAGAACTCCGCAGTTAAGCGTGCTTGGGTAAGAGTAGTACTAGGATGGGTGACCTCCTGGGAAGTCCTCGTGTTGCACCCCTCTTTTTGAAATTAGGCACACGCGAGATCAAATTTTGTTTGGTTCTCTTTTTGAAATTAGGCACACGCGAGATCAAATTTTGTTTGGTTGGGTAGAATCCTGTAGACGCAAGGTAAACTTTCGTTTCGTTGACAAAAATTGTCGTTGGTAGGTTGTTAAAAGAATTGATTGCGCCAATGCCAACAGGTGCGATCATACCAGCACTAATGCACCGGATCCCATCAGAACTCCGCAGTTAAGCGTGCTTGGGCGAGAGTAGTACTAGGATGGGTGACCTCCTGGGAAGTCCTCGTGTTGCACCCCTCTTTTTGAAATTAGGCACACGCGAGATCAAATTTTGTTTGGTTCTCTTTTTGAAATTAGGCACACGCGAGATCAAATTTTGTTTGGTTGGGTAGAATCCTGTAGACGCAAGGTAAACTTTCGTTTCGTTGACAAAAATTGTCGTTGGTAGGTTGTTAAAAGAATTGATTGCGCCAATGCCAACGGGTGCGATCATACCAGCACTAATGCACCGGATCCCATCAGAACTCCGCAGTTAAGCTCGCTTGGGCGAGAGTAGTACTAGGATGGGTGACCTCCTGGGAAGTCCTCGTGTTGCACCCCTCTTTTTGAAATTAGGCACACGCGAGATCAAATTTTGTTTGGTTCTCTTTTTGAAATTAGGCACACGCGAGATCAAATTTTGTTTGGTTGGGTAGAATCCTGTAGACGCAAGGTAAACTTTCGTTTCGTTGACAAAAATTGTCGTTGGTAGGTTGTTAAAAGAATTGATTGCGCCAATGCCAACGGGTGCGATCATACCAGCACTAATGCACCGGATCCCATCAGAACTCCGCAGTTAAGCGTGCTTGGGCGAGAGTAGTACTAGGATGGGTGACCTCCTGGGAAGTCCTCGTGTTGCACCCCTCTTTTTGAAATTAGGCACACGCGAGATCAAATTTTGTTTGGTTGGGTAGAATCCTGTAGACGCAAGGTAAACTTTCGTTTCGTTGACAAAAATTGTCGTTGGTAGGTTGTTAAAAGAATTGATTGCGCCAATGCCAACGGGTGCGATCATACCAGCACTAATGCACCGGATCCCATCAGAACTCCGCAGTTAAGCGTGCTTGGGCGAGAGTAGTACTAGGATGGGTGACCTCCTGGGAAGTCCTCGTGTTGCACCCCTCTTTTTGAAATTAGGCACACGCGAGATCAAATTTTGTTTGGTTGGGTAGAATCCTGTAGACGCAAGGTAAACTTTCGTTTCGTTGACAAAAATTGTCGTTGGTAGGTTGTTAAAAGAATTGATTGCGCCAATGCCAACGGGTGCGATCATACCAGCACTAATGCACCGGATCCCATCAGAACTCCGCAGTTAAGCGTGCTTGGGCGAGAGTAGTACTAGGATGGGTGACCTCCTGGGAAGTCCTCGTGTTGCACCCCTCTTTTTGAAATTAGGCACACGCGAGATCAAATTTTGTTTGGTTGGGTAGAATCCTGTAGACGCAAGGTAAACTTTCGTTTCGTTGACAAAAATTGTCGTTGGTAGGTTGTTAAAAGAATTGATTGCGCCAACGCCAACGGGTGC
Source organism: Dicorynia guianensis (assembly GCA_037013595.1). Lineage (NCBI taxonomy): Eukaryota > Viridiplantae > Streptophyta > Magnoliopsida > Fabales > Fabaceae > Dicorynia > Dicorynia guianensis. The sequence goes on from JASUAB010000008.1 coordinate 540,081, forward strand.
GATCATACCAGCACTAATGCACCGGATCCCATCAGAACTCCGCAGTTAAACGTGCTTGGGCGAGAGTAGTACTAGGATGGGTGACCTCCTGGGAAGTCCTCGTGTTGCACCCCTCTTTTTGAAATTAGGCACACGCGAGATCAAATTTTGTTTGGTTGGGTAGAATCCTGTAGACGCAAGGTAAACTTTCGTTTCGTTGACAAAAATTGTCGTTGGTAGGTTGTTAAAAGAATTGATTGCGCCAATGCCAACGAGTGCGATCATACCAGCACTAATGCACCGGATCCTATCAGAACTCCGCAGTTAAGCGTACTTGGGCGAGAGTAGTACTAGGATGGGTGACCTCCTGGGAAGTCCTCGTGTTGCACCCCTCTTTTTGAAATTAGGCACACGCGAGATCAAATTTTGTTTGGTTGGGTAGAATCCTGTAGACGCAAGGTAAACTTTCGTTTCGTTGACAAAAATTGTCGTTGGTAGGTTGTTAAAAGAATTGATTGCGCCAATGCCAACGGGTGCGATCATACCAGCACTAATGCACCGGATCCTATCAGAACTCCGCAGTTAAGCGTGCTTGGGCGAGAGTAGTACTAGGATGGGTGACCTCCTGGAAAGTCCTCGTGTTGCACCCCTCTTTTTGAAATTAGGCACACGCGAGATCAAATTTTGTTTGGTTGGGTAGAATCCTGTAGACGCAAGGTAAACTTTCGTTTCGTTGACAAAAATTGTCGTTGGTAGGTTGTTAAAAGAATTGATTGCGCCAATGCCAACGGGTGCGATCATACCAGCACTAATGCACCGGATCCCATCAGAACTCCGCAGTTAAGCGTGCTTGGGCGAGAGTAGTACTAGGATGGGTGACCTCCTGGGAAGTCCTCGTGTTGCACCCCTCTTTTTGAAACTAGGCACACGCGAGATCAAATTTTGTTTGGTTCTCTTTTTGAAATTAGGCACACGCGAGATCAAATTTTGTTTGGTTGGGTAGAATCCTGTAGACGCAAGGTAAACTTTCGTTTCGTTGACAAAAATTGTCGTTGGTAGGTTGTTAAAAGAATTGATTGCGCCAATGCCAACGGGTGCGATCATACCAGCACTAATGCACCGGATCCTATCAGAACTCCGCAGTTAAGCGTGCTTGGGCGAGAGTAGTACTAGGATGGGTAACCTCCTGGGAAGTCCTCGTGTTGCACCCCTCTTTTTGAAATTAGACACACGCGAGATCAAATTTTATTTGGTTGGGTAGAATCCTGTAGACGCAAGGTAAACTTTCGTTTCGTTGACAAAAATTGTCGTTGGTAGGTTGTTAAAAGAATTGATTGCGCCAATGCCAACGGGTGCGATCATACCAGCACTAATGCACCGGATCCCATCAGAACTCCGCAGTTAAGCGTGCTTGGGCGAGAGTAGTACTAGGATGGGTGACCTCCTGGGAAGTCCTCGTGTTGCACCCCTCTTTTTGAAATTAGGCACACGCGAGATCAAATTTTGTTTGGTTCTCTTTTTGAAATTAGGCACACGCGAGATCAAATTTTGTTTGGTTGGGTAGAATCCTGTAGACGCAAGGTAAACTTTCGTTTCGTTGACAAAAATTGTCGTTGGTAGGTTGTTAAAAGAATTGATTGCGCCAATGCCAACGGGTGCGATCATACCAGCACTAATGCATCGGATCCCATCAGAACTCCGCAGTTAAGCGTGCTTGGGCGAGAGTAGTTCTAGGATGGGTGACCTCCTGGGAAGTCCTCGTGTTGCACCCCTCTTTTTGAAATTAGGCACACGCGAGATCAAATTTTGTTTGGTTCTCTTTTTGAAATTAGGCACACGCGAGATCAAATTTTGTTTGGTTGGGTAGAATCCTGTAGACGCAAGGTAAACTTTCGTTTCGTTGACAAAAATTGTCGTTGGTAGGTTGTTAAAAGAATTGATTGCGCCAATGCCAACGGGTGCGATCATACCAGCACTAATGCACCGGATCCCATCAGAACTCCGCAGATAAGCGTGCTTGGGCGAGAGTAGTACTAGGATGGGTGACCTCCTGGGAAGTCCTCGTGTTGCACCCCTCTTTTTGAAATTAGGCACACGCGAGATCAAATTTTGTTTGGTTGGGTAGAATCCTGTAGACGCAAGGTAAACTTTCGTTTCGTTGACAAAAATTGTCGTTGGTAGGTTGTTAAAAGAATTGATTGCGCCAATGCCAACGGGTGCGATCATACCAGCACTAATGCACCGGATCCCATCAGAACTCCGCAGTTAAGCTCGCTTGGGCGAGAGTAGTACTAGGATGGGTGACCTCCTGGGAAGTCCTCGTGTTGCACCCCTCTTTTTGTAATTAGGCACACGCGAGATCAAATTTTGTTTGGTTGGGTAGAATCCTTTAGACGCAAGGTAAACTTTCGTTTCGTTGACAAAAATTGTCGTTGGTAGGTTGTTAAAAGAATTGATTGCGCCAATGCCAACGGGTGCGATCATACCAGTACTAATGCACCGGATCCCATCAGAACTCCGCAGTTCAGCGTGTTCGGGCGAGAGAAGTACTAGGATGGGTGACCTCCTGGGAAGTCCTCGTGTTGCACCCCTCTTTTTGAAATTAGGCACACGCGAGATCAAATTTTGTTTGGTTGGGTAGAATCCTGTAGACGCAAGGTAAACTTTCGTTTCGTTGACAAAAATTGTCGTTGGTAGGTTGTTAAAAGAATTGATTGCGCCAATGCCAACGGGTGCGATCATACCAGCACTAATGCACCGGATCCCATCAGAACTCCGCAGTTAAGCGTGCTTGGGCGAGAGTAGTACTAGGATGGGTGACCTCCTGGGAAGTCCTCGTGTTGCACCCCTCTTTTTGAAATTAGGCACACGCGAGATCAAATTTTGTTTGGTTCTCTTTTTGAAATTAGGCACACGCGAGATCAAATTTTGTTTGGTTGGGTAGAATCCTGTAGACGCAACGTAAACTTTCGTTTCGTTGACAAAAATTGTCGTTGGTAGGTTGTTAAAAGAATTGATTGCGCCAATGCCAACGGGTGCGATCATACCAGCACTAATGCACCGGATCCCATCAGAACTCCGCAGTTAAGCGTGCTTGGGCGAGAGTAGTACTAGGATGGGTGACCTCCTGGGAAGTCCTCGTGTTGCACCCCTCTTTTTGAAATTAGGCACACGCGAGATCAAATTTTGTTTGGTTGGGTAGAATCCTGTAGACGCAAGGTAAACTTTCGTTTCGTTGACAAAAATTGTTGTTGGTAGGTTGTTAAAAGAATTGATTGCGCCAATGCCAACGGGTGCGATCATACCAGCACTAATGCACCGGATCCCATCAGAACTCCGCAGTTAAGCGTGCTTGGGCGAGAGTAGCACTAGGATGGGTGACCTCCTGGGAAGTCCTCGTGTTGCACCCCTCTTTTTGAAATTAGGCACACGCGAGATCAAATTTTGTTTGGTTGGGTAGAATCCTGTAGACGCAAGGTAAACTTTCGTTTCGTTGACAAAAATTGTCGTTGGTAGGTTGTTAAAAGAATTGATTGCGCCAATGCCAACGGGTGCGATCATACCAGCACTAATGCACCGGATCCCATCAGAACTCCGCAGTTAAGCGTGCTTGGGCGAGAGTAGTACTAGGATGGGTGACCTCCTGGGAAGTCCTCGTGTTGCACCCCTCTTTTTGAAATTAGGCACACGCGAGATCAAATTTTGTTTGGTTGGGTAGAATCCTGTAGACGCAAGGTAAACTTTCGTTTCGTTGACAAAAATTGTCGTTGGTAGGTTGTTAAAAGAATTGATTGCGCCAATGCCAACGGGTGCGATCATACCAGCACTAATGCACCGGATCCCATCAGAACTCCGCAGTTAAGCGTGCTTGGGCGAGAGTAGTTCTAGGATGGGTGACCTCCTGGGAAGTCCTCGTGTTGCACCCCTCTTTTTGAAATTAGGCACACGCGAGATCAAATTTTGTTTGGTTCTCTTTTTGAAATTAGGCACACGCGAGATCAAATTTTGTTTGGTTGGGTAGAATCCTGTAGACGCAAGGTAAACTTTCGTTTCGTTGACAAAAATTGTCGTTGGTAGGTTGCTAAAAGAATTGATTGCGCCAATGCCAACGGGTGCGATCATACCAGCACTAATGCACCGGATCCCATCAGAACTCCGCAGTTAAGCGTGCTTGGGCGAGAGTAGTACTAGGATGGGTGACCTCCTGGGAAGTCCTCGTGTTGCACCCCTCTTTTTGAAATTAGGCACACGCGAGATCAAATTTTGTTTGGTTGGGTAGAATCCTGTAGACGCAAGGTAAACTTTCGTTTCGTTGACAAAAATTGTCGTTGGTAGGTTGTTAAAAGAATTGATTGCGCCAATGCCAACGGGTGCGATCATACCAGCACTAAAGCACCGGATCCCATCAGAACTCCGCAGCTATGCGTGCTTGGGCGAGAGTAGTACTAGGATGGGTGACCTCCTGGGAAGTCCTCGTGTTGCACCCCTCTTTTTGAAATTAGGCACACGCGAGATCAAATTTTGTTTGGTTCTCTTTTTGAAATTAGGCACACGCGAGATCAAATTTTGTTTGGTTGGGTAGAATCCTGTAGACGCAAGGTAAACTTTCGTTTCGTTGACAAAAATTGTCGTTGGTAGGTTGTTAAAAGAATTGATTGCGCCAATGCCAACGGGTGCGATCATACCAGCACTAATGCACCGGATCCCATCGGAACTCCGCAGTTAAGCGTGCTTGGGCGAGAGTAGTACTAGGATGGGTGACCTCCTGGGAAGTCCTCGTGTTGCACCCTTCTTTTTGAAATTAGGCACACGTGAGATCAAATTTTGTTTGGTTGGGTAGAATCCTGTAGACGCAAGGTAAACTTTCGTTTCGTTGACAAAAATTGTCGTTGGTAGGTTGTTAAAAGAATTGATTGCGCCAATGCCAACGGGTGCGATCATACCAGCACTAATGCACCGGATCCCATCAGTACTCCGCAGTTAAGCGTGCTTGGGCGAGAGTAGTACTAGGATGGGTGACCTCCTGGGAAGTCCTCGTGTTGCACCCCTCTTTTTGAAATTAGGCACACGCGAGATCAAATTTTGTTTGGTTGGGTAGAATCCTGTAGACGCAAGGTAAACTTTCGTTTCGTTGACAAAAATTGTCGTTGGTAGGTTGTTAAAAGAATTGATTGCGCCAATGCCAACGGGTGCGATCATACCAGCACTAATGCACCGGATCCCATCAGAACTCCGCAGTTAAGCGTGCTTGGGCGAGAGTAGTACTAGGATGGGTGACCTCCTGGGAAGTCCTCGTGTTGCACCCCTCTTTTTGAAATTAGGCACACGCGAGATCAAATTTTGTTTGGTTGGGTAGAATCCTGTAGACGCAAGGTAAACTTTCGTTTCGTTGACAAAAATTGTCGTTGGTAGGTTGTTAAAAGAATTGATTGCGCCAATGCCAACGGGTGCGATCATACCAGCACTAATGCACCGGATCCCATCAGAACTCCGCAGTTAAGCGTGCTTGGGCGAGAGTAGCACTAGGATGGGTGACCTCCTGGGAAGTCCTCGTGTTGCACCCCTCTTTTTGAAATTAGGCACACGCGAGATCAAATTTTGTTTGGTTGGGTAGAATCCTGTAGACGCAAGGTAAACTTTCGTTTCGTTGACAAAAATTGTCGTTGGTAGGTTGTTAAAAGAATTGATTGCGCCAATGCCAACGGGTGCGATCATACCAGCACTAATGCACCGGATCCCATCAGAACTCCGCAGTTAAGCGTGCTTGGGCGAGAGTAGTTCTAGGATGGGTGACCTCCTGGGAAGTCCTCGTGTTGCACCCCTCTTTTTGAAATTAGGCACACGCGAGATCAAATTTTGTTTGGTTCTCTTTTTGAAATTAGGCACACGCGAGATCAAATTTTGTTTGGTTGGGTAGAATCCTGTAGACGCAAGGTAAACTTTCGTTTCGTTGACAAAAATTGTCGTTGGTAGGTTGTTAAAAGAATTGATTGCGCCAATGCCAACGGGTGCGATCATACCAGCACTAATGCACCGGATCCCATCAGAACTCCGCAGTTAAGCGTGCTTGGGCGAGAGTAGTACTAGGATGGGTGACTTCCTGGGAAGTCCTCGTGTTGCACCCCTCTTTTTGAAATTAGGCACACGCGAGATCAAATTTTGTTTGGTTGGGTAGAATCCTGTAGACGCAAGGTAAACTTTCGTTTCGTTGACAAAAATTGTCGTTGGTAGGTTGTTAAAAGAATTGATTGCGCCAATGCCAACGGGTGCGATCATACCAGCACTAATGCACCGGATCCCATCAGAACTCCGCTGTTAAGCGTGCTTGGGCGAGAGTAGTACTAGGATGGGTGACCTCCTGGGAAGTCCTCGTGTTGCACCCCTCTTTTTGAAATTAGGCACACGCGAGATCAAATTTTGTTTGGTTCTCTTTTTGAAATTAGGCACACGCGAGATCAAATTTTGTTTGGTTGGGTAGAATCCTGTAGACGCAAGGTAAACTTTCGTTTCGTTGACAAAAATTGTCGTTGGTAGGTTGTTAAAAGAATTGATTGCGCCAATGCCAACGGGTGCGATCATACCAGCACTAATGCACCGGATCCCATCAGAACTCCGCAGTTAAGCGTGCTTGGGCGAGAGTAGTACTAGGATGGGTGACCTCCTGGGAAGTCCTCGTGTTGCACCCCTCTTTTTGAAATTAGGCACACGCGAGATCAAATTTTGTTTGGTTGGGTAGAATCCTGTAGACGCAAGGTAAACTTTCGTTTCGTTGACAAAAATTGTCGTTGGTAGGTTGTTAAAAGAATTGATTGCGCCAATGCCAACGGGTGCGATCATACCAGCACTAATGCACCGGATCCCATCAGAACTCCGCAGTTAAGCGTGCTTGGGCGAGAGTAGTACTAGGATGGGTGACCTCCTGGGAAGTCCTCGTGTTGCACCCCTCTTTTTGAAATTAGGCACACGCGAGATCAAATTTTGTTTGGTTCTCTTTTTGAAATTAGGCACACGCGAGATCAAATTTTGTTTGGTTGGGTAGAATCCTGTAGACGCAAGGTAAACTTTCGTTTCGTTGACAAAAATTGTCGTTGGTAGGTTGTTAAAAGAATTGATTGCGCCAATGCCAACGGGTGCGATCATACCAGCACTAATGCATCGGATCCCATCAGAACTCCGCAGTTAAGCGTGCTTGGGCGAGAGTAGTTCTAGGATGGGTGACCTCCTGGGAAGTCCTCGTGTTGCACCCCTCTTTTTGAAATTAGGCACACGCGAGATCAAATTTTGTTTGGTTCTCTTTTTGAAATTAGGCACACGCGAGATCAAATTTTGTTTGGTTGGGTAGAATCCTGTAGACGCAAGGTAAACTTTCGTTTCGTTGACAAAAATTGTCGTTGGTAGGTTGTTAAAAGAATTGATTGCGCCAATGCCAACGGGTGCGATCATACCAGCACTAATGCACCGGATCCCATCAGAACTCCGCAGTTAAGCGTGCTTGGGCGAGAGTAGTACTAGGATGGGTGACCTCCTGGGAAGTCCTCGTGTTGCACCCCTCTTTTTGAAATTAGGCACACGCGAGATCAAATTTTGTTTGGTTGGGTAGAATCCTGTAGACGCAAGGTAAACTTTCGTTTCGTTGACAAAAATTGTCGTTGGTAGGTTGTTAAAAGAATTGATTGCGCCAATGCCAACGGGTGCGATCATACCAGCACTAATGCACCGGATCCCATCAGAACTCCGCAGTTAAGCTCGCTTGGGCGAGAGTAGTACTAGGATGGGTGACCTCCTGGGAAGTCCTCGTGTTGCACCCCTCTTTTTGAAATTAGGCACACGCGAGATCAAATTTTGTTTGGTTGGGTAGAATCCTTTAGACGCAAGGTAAACTTTCGTTTCGTTGACAAAAATTGTCGTTGGTAGGTTGTTAAAAGAATTGATTGCGCCAATGCCAACGGGTGCGATCATACCAGTACTAATGCACCGGATCCCATCAGAACTCCGCAGTTAAGCGTGTTTGGGCGAGAGAAGTACTAGGATGGGTGACCTCCTGGGAAGTCCTCGTGTTGCACCCCTCTTTTTGAAATTAGGCACACGCGAGATCAAATTTTGTTTGGTTGGGTAGAATCCTGTAGACGCAAGGTAAACTTTCGTTTCGTTGACAAAAATTGTCGTTGGTAGGTTGTTAAAAGAATTGATTGCGCCAATGCCAACGGGTGCGATCATACCAGCACTAATGCACCGGATCCCATCAGAACTCCGCAGTTAAGCGTCCTTGGGCGAGAGTAGTACTAGGATGGGTGACCTCCTGGGAAGTCCTCGTGTTGCACCCCTCTTTTTGAAATTAGGCACACGCGAGATCAAATTTTGTTTGGTTCTCTTTTTGAAATTAGGCACACGCGAGATCAAATTTTGTTTGGTTGGGTAGAATCCTGTAGACGCAACGTAAACTTTCGTTTCGTTGACAAAAATTGTCGTTGGTAGGTTGTTAAAAGAATTGATTGCGCCAATGCCAACGGGTGCGATCATACCAGCACTAATGCACCGGATCCCATCAGAACTCCGCAGTTAAGCGTGCTTGGGCGAGAGTAGTACTAGGATGGGTGACCTCCTGGGAAGTCCTCGTGTTGCACCCCTCTTTTTGAAATTAGGCACACGCGAGATCAAATTTTGTTTGGTTGGGTAGAATCCTGTAGACGCAAGGTAAACTTTCGTTTCGTTGACAAAAATTGTCGTTGGTAGGTTGTTAAAAGAATTGATTGCGCCAATGCCAACGGGTGCGATCATACCAGCACTAATGCACCGGATCCCATCAGAACTCCGCAGCTAAGCGTGCTTGGGCGAGAGTAGTACTAGGATGGGTGACCTCCTGGGAAGTCCTCGTGTTGCACCCCTCTTTTTGAAATTAGGCACACGCGAGATCAAATTTTGTTTGGTTCTCTTTTTGAAATTAGGCACACGCGAGATCAAATTTTGTTTGGTTGGGTAGAATCCTGTAGACGCAAGGTAAACTTTCGTTTCGTTGACAAAAATTGTCGTTGGTAGGTTGTTAAAAGAATTGATTGCGCCAATGCCAACGGGTGCGATCATACCAGCACTAATGCACCGGATCCCATCAGAACTCCGCAGTTAAGCGTGCTTGGGCGAGAGTAGTTCTAGGATGGGTAACCTCCTGGGAAGTCCTCGTGTTGCACCCCCTTTTTGAAATTAGGCACACGCGAGATCAAATTTTGTTTGGTTGGGTAGAATCCTATAGACGCAAGGTAAACTTTCGTTTCGTTGACAAAAATTGTCGTTGGTAGGTTGTTAAAAGAATTGATTGCGCCAATGCCAACGGGTGCGATCATACCAGCACTAATGCACCGGATCCCATCAGAACTCCGCAGTTAAGCGTGCTTGGGCGAGAGTAGTACTAGGATGGGTGACCTCCTGGGAAGTCCTCGTGTTGCACCCCTCTTTTTGAAATTAGGCACACGCGAGATCAAATTTTGTTTGGTTGGGTAGAATCCTGTAGACGCAAGGTAAACTTTCGTTTCGTTGACAAAAATTGTCGTTGGTAGGTTGTTAAAAGAATTGATTGCGCCAATGCCAACGGGTGCGATCATACCAGCACTAATGCACCGGATCCCATCAGAACTCCGCAGTTAAGCTCGCTTGGGCGAGAGTAGTACTAGGATGGGTGACCTCCTGGGAAGTCCTCGTGTTGCACCCCTCTTTTTGAAATTAGGCACACGCGAGATCAAATTTTGTTTGGTTGGGTAGAATCCTTTAGACGCAAGGTAAACTTTCGTTTCGTTGACAAAAATTGTCGTTGGTAGGTTGTTAAAAGAATTGATTGCGCCAATGCCAACGGGTGCGATCATACCAGTACTAATGCACCGGATCCCATCAGAACTCCGCAGTTAAGCGTGTTTGGGCGAGAGAAGTACTAGGATGGGTGACCTCCTGGGAAGTCCTCGTGTTGCACCCCTCTTTTTGAAATTAGGCACACGCGAGATCAAATTTTGTTTGGTTGGGTAGAATCCTGTAGACGCAAGGTAAACTTTCGTTTCGTTGACAAAAATTGTCGTTGGTAGGTTGTTAAAAGAATTGATTGCGCCAATGCCAACGGGTGCGATCATACCAGCACTAATGCACCGGATCCCATCAGAACTCCGCAGTTAAGCGTCCTTGGGCGAGAGTAGTACTAGGATGGGTGACCTCCTGGGAAGTCCTCGTGTTGCACCCCTCTTTTTGAAATTAGGCACACGCGAGATCAAATTTTGTTTGGTTCTCTTTTTGAAATTAGGCACACGCGAGATCAAATTTTGTTTGGTTGGGTAGAATCCTGTAGACGCAACGTAAACTTTCGTTTCGTTGACAAAAATTGTCGTTGGTAGGTTGTTAAAAGAATTGATTGCGCCAATGCCAACGGGTGCGATCATACCAGCACTAATGCACCGGATCCCATCAGAACTCCGCAGTTAAGCTCGCTTGGGCGAGAGTAGTACTAGGATGGGTGACCTCCTGGGAAGTCCTCGTGTTGCACCCCTCTTTTTGAAATTAGGCACACGCGAGATCAAATTTTGTTTGGTTGGGTAGAATCCTTTAGACGCAAGGTAAACTTTCGTTTCGTTGACAAAAATTGTCGTTGGTAGGTTGTTAAAAGAATTGATTGCGCCAATGCCAACGGGTGCGATCATACCAGTACTAATGCACCGGATCCCATCAGAACTCCGCAGTTAAGCGTGTTTGGGCGAGAGAAGTACTAGGATGGGTGACCTCCTGGGAAGTCCTCGTGTTGCACCCCTCTTTTTGAAATTAGGCACACGCGAGATCAAATTTTGTTTGGTTGGGTAGAATCCTGTAGACGCAAGGTAAACTTTCGTTTCGTTGACAAAAATTGTCGTTGGTAGGTTGTTAAAAGAATTGATTGCGCCAATGCCAACGGGTGCGATCATACCAGCACTAATGCACCGGATCCCATCAGAACTCCGCAGTTAAGCGTCCTTGGGCGAGAGTAGTACTAGGATGGGTGACCTCCTGGGAAGTCCTCGTGTTGCACCCCTCTTTTTGAAATTAGGCACACGCGAGATCAAATTTTGTTTGGTTCTCTTTTTGAAATTAGGCACACGCGAGATCAAATTTTGTTTGGTTGGGTAGAATCCTGTAGACGCAACGTAAACTTTCGTTTCGTTGACAAAAATTGTCGTTGGTAGGTTGTTAAAAGAATTGATTGCGCCAATGCCAACGGGTGCGATCATACCAGCACTAATGCACCGGATCCCATCAGAACTCCGCAGTTAAGCGTGCTTGGGCGAGAGTAGTACTAGGATGGGTGACCTCCTGGGAAGTCCTCGTGTTGCACCCCTCTTTTTGAAATTAGGCACACGCGAGATCAAATTTTGTTTGGTTGGGTAGAATCCTGTAGACGCAAGGTAAACTTTCGTTTCGTTGACAAAAATTGTCGTTGGTAGGTTGTTAAAAGAATTGATTGCGCCAATGCCAACGGGTGCGATCATACCAGCACTAATGCACCGGATCCCATCAGAACTCCGCAGCTAAGCGTGCTTGGGCGAGAGTAGTACTAGGATGGGTGACCTCCTGGGAAGTCCTCGTGTTGCACCCCTCTTTTTGAAATTAGGCACACGCGAGATCAAATTTTGTTTGGTTCTCTTTTTGAAATTAGGCACACGCGAGATCAAATTTTGTTTGGTTGGGTAGAATCCTGTAGACGCAAGGTAAACTTTCGTTTCGTTGACAAAAATTGTCGTTGGTAGGTTGTTAAAAGAATTGATTGCGCCAATGCCAACGGGTGCGATCATACCAGCACTAATGCACCGGATCCCATCAGAACTCCGCAGTTAAGCGTGCTTGGGCGAGAGTAGTTCTAGGATGGGTAACCTCCTGGGAAGTCCTCGTGTTGCACCCCCTTTTTGAAATTAGGCACACGCGAGATCAAATTTTGTTTGGTTGGGTAGAATCCTATAGACGCAAGGTAAACTTTCGTTTCGTTGACAAAAATTGTCGTTGGTAGGTTGTTAAAAGAATTGATTGCGCCAATGCCAACGGGTGCGATCATACCAGCACTAATGCACCGGATCCCATCAGAACTCCGCAGTTAAGCGTGCTTGGGCGAGAGTAGTACTAGGATGGGTGACCTCCTGGGAAGTCCTCGTGTTGCACCCCTCTTTTTGAAATTAGGCACACGCGAGATCAAATTTTGTTTGGTTGGGTAGAATCCTGTAGACGCAAGGTAAACTTTCGTTTCGTTGACAAAAATTGTCGTTGGTAGGTTGTTAAAAGAATTGATTGCGCCAATGCCAACGGGTGCGATCATACCAGCACTAATGCACCGGATCCCATCAGAACTCCGCAGTTAAGCTCGCTTGGGCGAGAGTAGTACTAGGATGGGTGACCTCCTGGGAAGTCCTCGTGTTGCACCCCTCTTTTTGAAATTAGGCACACGCGAGATCAAATTTTGTTTGGTTGGGTAGAATCCTTTAGACGCAAGGTAAACTTTCGTTTCGTTGACAAAAATTGTCGTTGGTAGGTTGTTAAAAGAATTGATTGCGCCAATGCCAACGGGTGCGATCATACCAGTACTAATGCACCGGATCCCATCAGAACTCCGCAGTTAAGCGTGTTTGGGCGAGAGAAGTACTAGGATGGGTGACCTCCTGGGAAGTCCTCGTGTTGCACCCCTCTTTTTGAAATTAGGCACACGCGAGATCAAATTTTGTTTGGTTGGGTAGAATCCTGTAGACGCAAGGTAAACTTTCGTTTCGTTGACAAAAATTGTCGTTGGTAGGTTGTTAAAAGAATTGATTGCGCCAATGCCAACGGGTGCGATCATACCAGCACTAATGCACCGGATCCCATCAGAACTCCGCAGTTAAGCGTCCTTGGGCGAGAGTAGTACTAGGATGGGTGACCTCCTGGGAAGTCCTCGTGTTGCACCCCTCTTTTTGAAATTAGGCACACGCGAGATCAAATTTTGTTTGGTTCTCTTTTTGAAATTAGGCACACGCGAGATCAAATTTTGTTTGGTTGGGTAGAATCCTGTAGACGCAACGTAAACTTTCGTTTCGTTGACAAAAATTGTCGTTGGTAGGTTGTTAAAAGAATTGATTGCGCCAATGCCAACGGGTGCGATCATACCAGCACTAATGCACCGGATCCCATCAGAACTCCGCAGTTAAGCGTGCTTGGGCGAGAGTAGTACTAGGATGGGTGACCTCCTGGGAAGTCCTCGTGTTGCACCCCTCTTTTTGAAATTAGGCACACGCGAGATCAAATTTTGTTTGGTTGGATAGAATCCTGTAGACGCAAGGTAAACTTTCGTTTCGTTGACAAAAATTGTCGTTGGTAGGTTGTTAAAAGAATTGATTGCGCCAATGCCAACGGGTGCGATCATAGCAGCACTAATGCACCGGATCCCATCAGAACTCCGCAGTTAAGCGTGCTTGGGCGAGAGTAGTACTAGGATGGGTGACCTCCTGGGAAGTCCTCGTGTTGCACCCCTCTTTTTGAAATTAGGCACACGCGAGATCAAATTTTGTTTGGTTGGGTAGAATCCTGTAGACGCAAGGTAAACTTTCGTTTCGTTGACAAAAATTGTCGTTGGTAGGTTGTTAAAAGAATTGATTGCGCCAATGCCAACGGGTGCGATCATACCAGCACTAATGCACCGGATCCTATCTGAACTCCGCAGTTAAGCGTGCTTGGGCGAGAGTAGTACTAGGATGGGTGACCTCCTGGGAAGTCCTCGTGTTGCACCCCTCTTTTTGAAATTAGGCACACGCGAGATCAAATTTTGTTTGGTTGGGTAGAATCCTGTAGACGCAAGGTAAACTTTCGTTTCGTTGACAAAAATTGTCGTTGGTAGGTTGTTAAAAGAATTGATTGCGCCAATGCCAACGGGTGCGATCATACCAGCACTAATGCACCGGATCCCATCAGAACTCCGCAGTTAAGCGTGCTTGGGCGAGAGTAGTACTAGGATGGGTGACCTCCTGGGAAGTCCTCGTGTTGCACCCCTCTTTTTGAAATTAGGCACACGCGAGATCAAATTTTGTTTGGTTCTCTTTTTGAAATTAGGCACACGCGAGATAAAATTTTGTTTGGTTGGGTAGAATCCTGTAGACGCAAGGTAAACTTTCGTTTCGTTGACAAAAATTGTCGTTGGTAGGTTGTTAAAAGAATTGATTGCGCCAATGCCAACGGGTGCGATCATACCAGCACTAATGCACCGGATCCTATCAGAACTCCGCAGTTAAGCGTGCTTGGGCGAGAGTAGTACTAGGATGGGTAACCTCCTGGGAAGTCCTCGTGTTGCACCCCTCTTTTTGAAATTAGGCACACGCGAGATCAAATTTTATTTGGTTGGGTAGAATCCTGTAGACGCAAGGTAAACTTTCGTTTCGTTGACAAAAATTGTCGTTGGTAGGTTGTTAAAAGAATTGATTGCGCCAATGCCAACGGGTGCGATCATACCAGCACTAATGCACCGGATCCCATCAGAACTCCGCAGTTAAGCGTGCTTGGGCGAGAGTAGTACTAGGATGGGTGACCTCCTGGGAAGTCCTCGTGTTGCACCCCTCTTTTTGAAATTAGGCACACGCGAGATCAAATTTTGTTTGGTTCTCTTTTTGAAATTAGGCACACGCGAGATCAAATTTTGTTTGGTTGGGTAGAATCCTGTAGACGCAAGGTAAACTTTCGTTTCGTTGACAAAAATTGTCGTTGGTAGGTTGTTAAAAGAATTGATTGCGCCAATGCCAACGGGTGCGATCATACCAGCACTAATGCATCGGATCCCATCAGAACTCCGCAGTTAAGCGTGCTTGGGCGAGAGTAGTTCTAGGATGGGTGACCTCCTGGGAAGTCCTCGTGTTGCACCCCTCTTTTTGAAATTAGGCACACGCGAGATCAAATTTTGTTTGGTTCTCTTTTTGAAATTAGGCACACGCGAGATCAAATTTTGTTTGGTTGGGTAGAATCCTGTAGACGCAAGGTAAACTTTCGTTTCGTTGACAAAAATTGTCGTTGGTAGGTTGTTAAAAGAATTGATTGCGCCAATGCCAACGGGTGCGATCATACCAGCACTAATGCACCGGATCCCATCAGAACTCCGCAGTTAAGCGTGCTTGGGCGAGAGTAGTACTAGGATGGGTGACCTCCTGGGAAGTCCTCGTGTTGCACCCCTCTTTTTGAAATTAGGCACACGCGAGATCAAATTTTGTTTGGTTGGGTAGAATCCTGTAGACGCAAGGTAAACTTTCGTTTCGTTGACAAAAATTGTCGTTGGTAGGTTGTTAAAAGAATTGATTGCGCCAATGCCAACGGGTGCGATCATACCAGCACTAATGCACCGGATCCCATCAGAACTCCGCAGTTAAGCTCGCTTGGGCGAGAGTAGTACTAGGATGGGTGACCTCCTGGGAAGTCCTCGTGTTGCACCCCTCTTTTTGAAATTAGGCACACGCGAGATCAAATTTTGTTTGGTTGGGTAGAATCCTTTAGACGCAAGGTAAACTTTCGTTTCGTTGACAAAAATTGTCGTTGGTAGGTTGTTAAAAGAATTGATTGCGCCAATGCCAACGGGTGCGATCATACCAGTACTAATGCACCGGATCCCATCAGAACTCCGCAGTTAAGCGTGTTTGGGCGAGAGAAGTACTAGGATGGGTGACCTCCTGGGAAGTCCTCGTGTTGCACCCCTCTTTTTGAAATTAGGCACACGCGAGATCAAATTTTGTTTGGTTGGGTAGAATCCTGTAGACGCAAGGTAAACTTTCGTTTCGTTGACAAAAATTGTCGTTGGTAGGTTGTTAAAAGAATTGATTGCGCCAATGCCAACGGGTGCGATCATACCAGCACTAATGCACCGGATCCCATCAGAACTCCGCAGTTAAGCGTGCTTGGGCGAGAGTAGTACTAGGATGGGTGACCTCCTGGGAAGTCCTCGTGTTGCACCCCTCTTTTTGAAATTAGGCACACGCGAGATCAAATTTTGTTTGGTTCTCTTTTTGAAATTAGGCACACGCGAGATCAAATTTTGTTTGGTTGGGTAGAATCCTGTAGACGCAACGTAAACTTTCGTTTCGTTGACAAAAATTGTCGTTGGTAGGTTGTTAAAAGAATTGATTGCGCCAATGCCAACGGGTGCGATCATACCAGCACTAATGCACCGGATCCCATCAGAACTCCGCAGTTAAGCGTGCTTGGGCGAGAGTAGTACTAGGATGGGTGACCTCCTGGGAAGTCCTCGTGTTGCACCCCTCTTTTTGAAATTAGGCACACGCGAGATCAAATTTTGTTTGGTTGGGTAGAATCCTGTAGACGCAAGGTAAACTTTCGTTTCGTTGACAAAAATTGTCGTTGGTAGGTTGTTAAAAGAATTGATTGCGCCAATGCCAACGGGTGCGATCATACCAGCACTAATGCACCGGATCCCATCAGAACTCCGCAGTTAAGCGTGCTTGGGCGAGAGTAGTACTAGGATGGGTGACCTCCTGGGAAGTCCTCGTGTTGCACCCCTCTTTTTGAAATTAGGCACACGCGAGATCAAATTTTGTTTGGTTCTCTTTTTGAAATTAGGCACACGCGAGATCAAATTTTGTTTGGTTGGGTAGAATCCTGTAGACGCAAGGTAAACTTTCGTTTCGTTGACAAAAATTGTCGTTGGTAGGTTGTTAAAAGAATTGATTGCGCCAATGCCAACGGGTGCGATCATACCAGCACTAATGCACCGGATCCCATCAGAACTCCGCAGTTAAGCGTGCTTGGGCGAGAGTAGTTCTAGGATGGATAACCTCCTGGGAAGTCCTCGTGTTGCACCCCTCTTTTTGAAATTAGGCACACGCGAGATCAAATTTTGTTTTGTTGGGTAGAATCCTATAGACGCAAGGTAAACTTTCGTTTCGTTGACAAAAATTGTCGTTGGTAGGTTGTTAAAAGAATTGATTGCGCCAATGCCAACGGGTGCGATCATACCAGCACTAATGCACCGGATCCCATCAGAACTCCGCAGTTAAGCGTGCTTGGGCGAGAGTAGTACTAGGATGGGTGACCTCCTGGGAAGTCCTCGTGTTGCACCCCTCTTTTTGAAATTAGGCACACGCGAGATCAAATTTTGTTTGGTTGGGTAGAATCCTGTAGACGCAAGGTAAACTTTCGTTTCGTTGACAAAAATTGTCGTTGGTAGGTTGTTAAAAGAATTGATTGCGCCAATGCCAACGGGTGCGATCATACCAGCACTAATGCACCGGATCCCATCAGAACTCCGCAGTTAAGCGTGCTTGGGCGAGAGTAGTACTAGGATGGGTGACCTCCTGGGAAGTCCTCGTGTTGCACCCCTCTTTTTGAAATTAGGCACACGCGAGATCAAATTTTGTTTGGTTGGGTAGAATCCTGTAGACGCAAGGTAAACTTTCGTTTCGTTGACAAAAATTGTCGTTGGTAGGTTGTTAAAAGAATTGATTGCGCCAATGCCAACGGGTGCGATCATACCAGCACTAATGCACCGGATCCTATCAGAACTCCGCAGTTAAGCGTGCTTGGGCGAGAGTAGTACTAGGATGGGTGACCTCCTGGGAAGTCCTCGTGTTGCACCCCTCTTTTTGAAATTAGGCACACGCGAGATCAAATTTTGTTTGGTTCTCTTTTTGAAATTAGGCACACGCGAGATCAAATTTTGTTTGGTTGGGTAGAATCCTGTAGACGCAAGGTAAACTTTCGTTTCGTTGACAAATATTGTCGTTGGTAGGTTGTTAAAAGAATTGATTGCGCCAATGCCAACGGGTGCGATCATACCAGCACTAATGCACCGGATCCTATCAGAACTCCGCAGTTAAGCGTGCTTGGGCGAGAGTAGTACTAGGATGGGTAACCTCCTGGGAAGTCCTCGTGTTGCACCCCTCTTTTTGAAATTAGGCACACGCGAGATCAAATTTTATTTGGTTGGGTACAATCCTGTAGACGCAAGGTAAACTTTCGTTTCGTTGACAAAAATTGTCGTTGGTAGGTTGTTAAAAGAATTGATTGCGCCAATGCCAACGGGTGCGATCATACCAGCACTAATGCACCGGATCCCATCAGAACTCCGCAGTTAAGCGTGCTTGGGCGAGAGTAGTACTAGGATGGGTGACCTCCTGGGAAGTCCTCGTGTTGCACCCCTCTTTTTGAAATTAGGCACACGCGAGATCAAATTTTGTTTGGTTCTCTTTTTGAAATTAGGCACACGCGAGATCAAATTTTGTTTGGTTGGGTAGAATCCTGTAGACGCAAGGTAAACTTTCGTTTCGTTGACAAAAATTGTCGTTGGTAGGTTGTTAAAAGAATTGATTGCGCCAATGCCAACGGGTGCGATCATACCAGCACTAATGCATCGGATCCCATCAGAACTCCGTAGTTAAGCGTGCTTGGGCGAGAGTAGTTCTAGGATGGGTGACCTCCTGGGAAGTCCTCGTGTTGCACCCCTCTTTTTGAAATTAGGCACACGCGAGATCAAATTTTGTTTGGTTCTCTTTTTGAAATTAGGCACACGCGAGATCAAATTTTGTTTGGTTGGGTAGAATCCTGTAGACGCAAGGTAAACTTTCGTTTCGTTGACAAAAATTGTCGTTGGTAGGTTGTTAAAAGAATTGATTGCGCCAATGCCAACGGGTGCGATCATACCAGCACTAATGCACCGGATCCCATCAGAACTCCGCAGCTAAGCGTGCTTGGGCGAGAGTAGTACTAGGATGGGTAACCTCCTGGGAAGTCCTCGTGTTGCACCCCTCTTTTTGAAATTAGGCACACGCGAGATCAAATTTTATTTGGTTGGGTACAATCCTGTAGACGCAAGGTAAACTTTCGTTTCGTTGACAAAAATTGTCGTTGGTAGGTTGTTAAAAGAATTGATTGCGCCAATGCCAACGGGTGCGATCATACCAGCACTAATGCACCGGATCCCATCAGAACTCCGCAGTTAAGCGTGCTTGGGCGAGAGTAGTACTAGGATGGGTGACCTCCTGGGAAGTCCTCGTGTTGCACCCCTCTTTTTGAAATTAGGCACACGCGAGATCAAATTTTGTTTGGTTGGGTAGAATCCTTTAGACGCAAGGTAAACTTTCGTTTCGTTGACAAAAATTGTCGTTGGTAGGTTGTTAAAAGAATTGATTGCGCCAATGCCAACGGGTGCGATCATACCAGTACTAATGCACCGGATCCCATCAGAACTCCGCAGTTAAGCGTGTTTGGGCGAGAGAAGTACTAGGATGGGTGACCTCCTGGGAAGTCCTCGTGTTGCACCCCTCTTTTTGAAATTAGGCACACGCGAGATCAAATTTTGTTTGGTTGGGTAGAATCCTGTAGACGCAAGGTAAACTTTCGTTTCGTTGACAAAAATTGTCGTTGGTAGGTTGTTAAAAGAATTGATTGCGCCAATGCCAACGGGTGCGATCATACCAGCACTAATGCACCGGATCCCATCAGAACTCCGCAGTTAAGCGTGCTTGGGCGAGAGTAGTACTAGGATGGGTGACCTCCTGGGAAGTCCTCGTGTTGCACCCCTCTTTTTGAAATTAGGCACACGCGAGATCAAATTTTGTTTGGTTCTCTTTTTGAAATTAGGCACACGCGAGATCAAATTTTGTTTGGTTGGGTAGAATCCTGTAGACGCAACGTAAACTTTCGTTTCGTTGACAAAAATTGTCGTTGGTAGGTTGTTAAAAGAATTGATTGCGCCAATGCCAACGGGTGCGATCATACCAGCACTAATGCACCGGATCCCATCAGAACTCCGCAGTTAAGCGTGCTTGGGCGAGAGTAGTACTAGGATGGGTGACCTCCTGGGAAGTCCTCGTGTTGCACCCCTCTTTTTGAAATTAGGCACACGCGAGATCAAATTTGGTTTGGTTGGGTAGAATCCTGTAGACGCAAGGTAAACTTTCGTTTCGTTGACAAAAATTGTCGTTGGTAGGTTGTTAAAAGAATTGATTGCGCCAATGCCAACGGGTGCGATCATACCAGCACTAATGCACCGGATCCTATCAGAACTCCGCAGTTAAGCGTGCTTGGGCGAGAGTAGTACTAGGATGGGTGACCTCCTGGGAAGTCCTCGTGTTGCACCCCTCTTTTTGAAATTAGGCACACGCGAGATCAAATTTTGTTTGGTTCTCTTTTTGAAATTAGGCACACGCGAGATCAAATTTTGTTTGGTTGGGTAGAATCCTGTAGACGCAAGGTAAACTTTCGTTTCGTTGACAAATATTGTCGTTGGTAGGTTGTTAAAAGAATTGATTGCGCCAATGCCAACGGGTGCGATCATACCAGCACTAATGCACCGGATCCTATCAGAACTCCGCAGTTAAGCGTGCTTGGGCGAGAGTAGTACTAGGATGGGTAACCTCCTGGGAAGTCCTCGTGTTGCACCCCTCTTTTTGAAATTAGGCACACGCGAGATCAAATTTTATTTGGTTGGGTACAATCCTGTAGACGCAAGGTAAACTTTCGTTTCGTTGACAAAAATTGTCGTTGGTAGGTTGTTAAAAGAATTGATTGCGCCAATGCCAACGGGTGCGATCATACCAGCACTAATGCACCGGATCCCATCAGAACTCCGCAGTTAAGCGTGCTTGGGCGAGAGTAGTACTAGGATGGGTGACCTCCTGGGAAGTCCTCGTGTTGCACCCCTCTTTTTGAAATTAGGCACACGCGAGATCAAATTTTGTTTGGTTCTCTTTTTGAAATTAGGCACACGCGAGATCAAATTTTGTTTGGTTGGGTAGAATCCTGTAGACGCAAGGTAAACTTTCGTTTCGTTGACAAAAATTGTCGTTGGTAGGTTGTTAAAAGAATTGATTGCGCCAATGCCAACGGGTGCGATCATACCAGCACTAATGCATCGGATCCCATCAGAACTCCGTAGTTAAGCGTGCTTGGGCGAGAGTAGTTCTAGGATGGGTGACCTCCTGGGAAGTCCTCGTGTTGCACCCCTCTTTTTGAAATTAGGCACACGCGAGATCAAATTTTGTTTGGTTCTCTTTTTGAAATTAGGCACACGCGAGATCAAATTTTGTTTGGTTGGGTAGAATCCTGTAGACGCAAGGTAAACTTTCGTTTCGTTGACAAAAATTGTCGTTGGTAGGTTGTTAAAAGAATTGATTGCGCCAATGCCAACGGGTGCGATCATACCAGCACTAATGCACCGGATCCCATCAGAACTCCGCAGCTAAGCGTGCTTGGGCGAGAGTAGTACTAGGATGGGTAACCTCCTGGGAAGTCCTCGTGTTGCACCCCTCTTTTTGAAATTAGGCACACGCGAGATCAAATTTTATTTGGTTGGGTACAATCCTGTAGACGCAAGGTAAACTTTCGTTTCGTTGACAAAAATTGTCGTTGGTAGGTTGTTAAAAGAATTGATTGCGCCAATGCCAACGGGTGCGATCATACCAGCACTAATGCACCGGATCCCATCAGAACTCCGCAGTTAAGCGTGCTTGGGCGAGAGTAGTACTAGGATGGGTGACCTCCTGGGAAGTCCTCGTGTTGCACCCCTCTTTTTGAAATTAGGCACACGCGAGATCAAATTTTGTTTGGTTGGGTAGAATCCTTTAGACGCAAGGTAAACTTTCGTTTCGTTGACAAAAATTGTCGTTGGTAGGTTGTTAAAAGAATTGATTGCGCCAATGCCAACGGGTGCGATCATACCAGTACTAATGCACCGGATCCCATCAGAACTCCGCAGTTAAGCGTGTTTGGGCGAGAGAAGTACTAGGATGGGTGACCTCCTGGGAAGTCCTCGTGTTGCACCCCTCTTTTTGAAATTAGGCACACGCGAGATCAAATTTTGTTTGGTTGGGTAGAATCCTGTAGACGCAAGGTAAACTTTCGTTTCGTTGACAAAAATTGTCGTTGGTAGGTTGTTAAAAGAATTGATTGCGCCAATGCCAACGGGTGCGATCATACCAGCACTAATGCACCGGATCCCATCAGAACTCCGCAGTTAAGCGTGCTTGGGCGAGAGTAGTACTAGGATGGGTGACCTCCTGGGAAGTCCTCGTGTTGCACCCCTCTTTTTGAAATTAGGCACACGCGAGATCAAATTTTGTTTGGTTCTCTTTTTGAAATTAGGCACACGCGAGATCAAATTTTGTTTGGTTGGGTAGAATCCTGTAGACGCAACGTAAACTTTCGTTTCGTTGACAAAAATTGTCGTTGGTAGGTTGTTAAAAGAATTGATTGCGCCAATGCCAACGGGTGCGATCATACCAGCACTAATGCACCGGATCCCATCAGAACTCCGCAGTTAAGCGTGCTTGGGCGAGAGTAGTACTAGGATGGGTGACCTCCTGGGAAGTCCTCGTGTTGCACCCCTCTTTTTGAAATTAGGCACACGCGAGATCAAATTTTGTTTGGTTGGGTAGAATCCTGTAGACGCAAGGTAAACTTTCGTTTCGTTGACAAAAATTGTCGTTGGTAGGTTGTTAAAAGAATTGATTGCGCCAATGCCAACGGGTGCGATCATACCAGCACTAATGCACCGGATCCCATCAGAACTCCGCAGTTAAGCGTGCTTGGGCGAGAGTAGTACTAGGATGGGTGACCTCCTGGGAAGTCCTCGTGTTGCACCCCTCTTTTTGAAATTAGGCACACGCGAGATCAAATTTTGTTTGGTTCTCTTTTTGAAATTAGGCACACGCGAGATCAAATTTTGTTTGGTTGGGTAGAATCCTGTAGACGCAAGGTAAACTTTCGTTTCGTTGACAAAAATTGTCGTTGGTAGGTTGTTAAAAGAATTGATTGCGCCAATGCCAACGGGTGCGATCATACCAGCACTAATGCACCGGATCCCATCAGAACTCCGCAGTTAAGCGTGCTTGGGCGAGAGTAGTTCTAGGATGGATAACCTCCTGGGAAGTCCTCGTGTTGCACCCCTCTTTTTGAAATTAGGCACACGCGAGATCAAATTTTGTTTTGTTGGGTAGAATCCTATAGACGCAAGGTAAACTTTCGTTTCGTTGACAAAAATTGTCGTTGGTAGGTTGTTAAAAGAATTGATTGCGCCAATGCCAACGGGTGCGATCATACCAGCACTAATGCACCGGATCCCATCAGAACTCCGCAGTTAAGCGTGCTTGGGCGAGAGTAGTACTAGGATGGGTGACCTCCTGGGAAGTCCTCGTGTTGCACCCCTCTTTTTGAAATTAGGCACACGCGAGATCAAATTTTGTTTGGTTGGGTAGAATCCTGTAGACGCAAGGTAAACTTTCGTTTCGTTGACAAAAATTGTCGTTGGTAGGTTGTTAAAAGAATTGATTGCGCCAATGCCAACGGGTGCGATCATACCAGCACTAATGCACCGGATCCCATCAGAACTCCGCAGTTAAGCGTGCTTGGGCGAGAGTAGTACTAGGATGGGTGACCTCCTGGGAAGTCCTCGTGTTGCACCCCTCTTTTTGAAATTAGGCACACGCGAGATCAAATTTTGTTTGGTTGGGTAGAATCCTGTAGACGCAAGGTAAACTTTCGTTTCGTTGACAAAAATTGTCGTTGGTAGGTTGTTAAAAGAATTGATTGCGCCAATGCCAACGGGTGCGATCATACCAGCACTAATGCACCGGATCCTATCAGAACTCCGCAGTTAAGCGTGCTTGGGCGAGAGTAGTACTAGGATGGGTGACCTCCTGGGAAGTCCTCGTGTTGCACCCCTCTTTTTGAAATTAGGCACACGCGAGATCAAATTTTGTTTGGTTCTCTTTTTGAAATTAGGCACACGCGAGATCAAATTTTGTTTGGTTGGGTAGAATCCTGTAGACGCAAGGTAAACTTTCGTTTCGTTGACAAATATTGTCGTTGGTAGGTTGTTAAAAGAATTGATTGCGCCAATGCCAACGGGTGCGATCATACCAGCACTAATGCACCGGATCCTATCAGAACTCCGCAGTTAAGCGTGCTTGGGCGAGAGTAGTACTAGGATGGGTAACCTCCTGGGAAGTCCTCGTGTTGCACCCCTCTTTTTGAAATTAGGCACACGCGAGATCAAATTTTATTTGGTTGGGTACAATCCTGTAGACGCAAGGTAAACTTTCGTTTCGTTGACAAAAATTGTCGTTGGTAGGTTGTTAAAAGAATTGATTGCGCCAATGCCAACGGGTGCGATCATACCAGCACTAATGCACCGGATCCCATCAGAACTCCGCAGTTAAGCGTGCTTGGGCGAGAGTAGTACTAGGATGGGTGACCTCCTGGGAAGTCCTCGTGTTGCACCCCTCTTTTTGAAATTAGGCACACGCGAGATCAAATTTTGTTTGGTTCTCTTTTTGAAATTAGGCACACGCGAGATCAAATTTTGTTTGGTTGGGTAGAATCCTGTAGACGCAAGGTAAACTTTCGTTTCGTTGACAAAAATTGTCGTTGGTAGGTTGTTAAAAGAATTGATTGCGCCAATGCCAACGGGTGCGATCATACCAGCACTAATGCATCGGATCCCATCAGAACTCCGTAGTTAAGCGTGCTTGGGCGAGAGTAGTTCTAGGATGGGTGACCTCCTGGGAAGTCCTCGTGTTGCACCCCTCTTTTTGAAATTAGGCACACGCGAGATCAAATTTTGTTTGGTTCTCTTTTTGAAATTAGGCACACGCGAGATCAAATTTTGTTTGGTTGGGTAGAATCCTGTAGACGCAAGGTAAACTTTCGTTTCGTTGACAAAAATTGTCGTTGGTAGGTTGTTAAAAGAATTGATTGCGCCAATGCCAACGGGTGCGATCATACCAGCACTAATGCACCGGATCCCATCAGAACTCCGCAGCTAAGCGTGCTTGGGCGAGAGTAGTACTAGGATGGGTAACCTCCTGGGAAGTCCTCGTGTTGCACCCCTCTTTTTGAAATTAGGCACACGCGAGATCAAATTTTATTTGGTTGGGTACAATCCTGTAGACGCAAGGTAAACTTTCGTTTCGTTGACAAAAATTGTCGTTGGTAGGTTGTTAAAAGAATTGATTGCGCCAATGCCAACGGGTGCGATCATACCAGCACTAATGCACCGGATCCCATCAGAACTCCGCAGTTAAGCGTGCTTGGGCGAGAGTAGTACTAGGATGGGTGACCTCCTGGGAAGTCCTCGTGTTGCACCCCTCTTTTTGAAATTAGGCACACGCGAGATCAAATTTTGTTTGGTTCTCTTTTTGAAATTAGGCACACGCGAGATCAAATTTTGTTTGGTTGGGTAGAATCCTGTAGACGCAAGGTAAACTTTCGTTTCGTTGACAAAAATTGTCGTTGGTAGGTTGTTAAAAGAATTGATTGCGCCAATGCCAACGGGTGCGATCATACCAGCACTAATGCATCGGATCCCATCAGAACTCCGCAGTTAAGCGTGCTTGGGCGAGAGTAGTTCTAGGATGGGTGACCTCCTGGGAAGTCCTCGTGTTGCACCCCTCTTTTTGAAATTAGGCACACGCGAGATCAAATTTTGTTTGGTTCTCTTTTTGAAATTAGGCACACGCGAGATCAAATTTTGTTTGGTTGGGTAGAATCCTGTAGACGCAAGGTAAACTTTCGTTTCGTTGACAAAAATTGTCGTTGGTAGGTTGTTAAAAGAATTGATTGCGCCAATGCCAACGGGTGCGATCATACCAGCACTAATGCACCGGATCCCATCAGAACTCCGCAGTTAAGCGTGCTTGGGCGAGAGTAGTACTAGGATGGGTGACCTCCTGGGAAGTCCTCGTGTTGCACCCCTCTTTTTGAAATTAGGCACACGCGAGATCAAATTTTGTTTGGTTCTCTTTTTGAAATTAGGCACACGCGAGATCAAATTTTGTTTGGTTGGGTAGAATCCTGTAGACGCAAGGTAAACTTTCGTTTCGTTGACAAATATTGTCGTTGGTAGGTTGTTAAAAGAATTGATTGCGCCAATGCCAACGGGTGCGATCATACCAGCACTAATGGACCGGATCCTATCAGAACTCCGCAGTTAAGCGTGCTTGGGCGAGAGTAGTACTAGGATGGGTAACCTCCTGGGAAGTCCTCGTGTTGCACCCCTCTTTTTGAAATTAGGCACACGCGAGATCAAATTTTATTTGGTTGGGTACAATCCTGTAGACGCAAGGTAAACTTTCGTTTCGTTGACAAAAATTGTCGTTGGTAGGTTGTTAAAAGAATTGATTGCGCCAATGCCAACGGGTGCGATCATACCAGCACTAATGCACCGGATCCCATCAGAACTCCGCAGTTAAGCGTGCTTGGGCGAGAGTAGTACTAGGATGGGTGACCTCCTGGGAAGTCCTCGTGTTGCACCCCTCTTTTTGAAATTAGGCACACGCGAGATCAAATTTTGTTTGGTTCTCTTTTTGAAATTAGGCACACGCGAGATCAAATTTTGTTTGGTTGGGTAGAATCCTGTAGACGCAAGGTAAACTTTCGTTTCGTTGACAAAAATTGTCGTTGGTAGGTTGTTAAAAGAATTGATTGCGCCAATGCCAACGGGTGCGATCATACCAGCACTAATGCATCGGATCCCATCAGAACTCCGCAGTTAAGCGTGCTTGGGCGAGAGTAGTTCTAGGATGGGTGACCTCCTGGGAAGTCCTCGTGTTGCACCGCTCTTTTTGAAATTAGGCACACGCGAGATCAAATTTTGTTTGGTTCTCTTTTTGAAATTAGGCACACGCGAGATCAAATTTTGTTTGGTTGGGTAGAATCCTGTAGACGCAAGGTAAACTTTCGTTTCGTTGACAAAAATTGTCGTTGGTAGGTTGTTAAAAGAATTGATTGCGCCAATGCCAACGGGTGCGATCATACCAGCACTAATGCACCGGATCCCATCAGAACTCCGCAGTTAAGCGTGCTTGGGCGAGAGTAGTACTAGGATGGGTGACCTCCTGGGAAGTCCTCGTGTTGCACCCCTCTTTTTGAAATTAGGCACACGCGAGATCAAATTTTGTTTGGTTGGGTAGAATCCTGTAGACGCAAGGTAAACTTTCGTTTCGTTGACAAAAATTGTCGTTGGTAGGTTGTTAAAAGAATTGATTGCGCCAATGCCAACGGGTGCGATCATACCAGCACTAATGCACCGGATCCCATCAGAACTCCGCAGTTAAGCTTGCTTGGGCGAGAGTAGTACTAGGATGGGTGACCTCCTGGGAAGTCCTCGTGTTGCACCCCTCTTTTTGAAATTAGGCACACGCGAGATCAAATTTTGTTTGGTTGGGTAGAATCCTTTATACGCAAGGTAAACTTTCGTTTCGTTGACAAAAATTGTCGTTGGTAGGTTGTTAAAAGAATTGATTGCGCCAATGCCAACGGGTGCGATCATACCAGTACTAATGCACCGGATCCCATCAGAACTCCGCAGTTAAGCGTGTTTGGGCGAGAGAAGTACTAGGATGGGTGACCTCCTGGGAAGTCCTCGTGTTGCACCCCTCTTTTTGAAATTAGGCACACGCAAGATCAAATTTTGTTTGGTTGGGTAGAATCCTG
>JASUAB010000008.1:570000-735000 GCA_037013595.1 Dicorynia guianensis
TGGTAGGTTGTTAAAAGAATTGATTGCGCCAATGCCAACGGGTGCGATCATACCAGCACTAATGCACCGGATCCCATCAGAACTCCGCAGTTAAGCGTGCTTGGGCGAGAGTAGTACTAGGATGGGTGACCTCCTGGGAAGTCCGCGTGTTGCACCCCTCTTTTTGAAATTAGGCACACGCGAGATCAAATTTTGTTTGGTTCTCTTTTTGAAATTAGGCACACGCGAGATCAAATTTTGTTTGGTTGGGTAGAATCCTGTAGACGCAAGGTAAACTTTCGTTTCGTTGACAAAAATTGTCGTTGGTAGGTTGTTAAAAGAATTGATTGCGCCAATGCCAACGGGTGCGATCATACCAGCACTAATGCACCGGATCCCATCAGAACTCCGCAGTTAAGCGTGCTTGGGCGAGAGTAGTACTAGGATGGGTGACCTCCTGGGAAGTCCTCGTGTTGCACCCCTCTTTTTGAAATTAGGCACACGCGAGATCAAATTTTGTTTGGTTGGGTAGAATCCTGTAGACGCAAGGTAAACTTTCGTTTCGTTGACAAAAATTGTCGTTGGTAGGTTGTTAAAAGAATTGATTGCGCCAATGCCAACGGGTGCGATCATACCAGCACTAATGCACCGGATCCCATCAGAACTCCGCAGTTAAGCGTGCTTGGGCGAGAGTAGTACTAGGATGGGTGACCTCCTGGGAAGTCCTCGTGTTGCACCCCTCTTTTTGAAATTAGGCATACGCGAGATCAAATTTTGTTTGGTTGGGTAGAATCCTGTAGACGCAAGTTAAACTTTCGTTTCGTTGACAAAAATTGTCGTTGGTAGGTTGTTAAAAGAATTGATTGCGCCAATGCCAACGGGTGCGATCATACCAGCACTAATGCACCAGATCCCATCAGAACTCTGCAGTTAAGTGTGCTTGGGCGAGAGTAGTACTAGGATGGGTGACCTCCTGGGAAGTCCTCGTGTTGCACCCCTCTTTTTGAAATTAGGCACACGCGAGATCAAATTTTGTTTGGTTGGGTAGAATCCTGTAGACGCAAGGTAAACTTTCGTTTCGTTGACAAAAATTGTCGTTGGTAGGTTGTTAAAAGAATTGATTGCGCCAATGCCAACGGGTGCGATCATACCAGCACTAATGCACCGGATCCCATCAGAACTCCGCAGTTAAGCGCGCTTGGGCGAGAGTAGTACTAGGATGGGTGACCTCCTGGGAAGTCCTCGTGTTGCACCCCTCTTTTTGAAATTAGGCACACGCGAGATCAAATTTTGTTTGGTTCTCTTTTTGAAATTAGGCACACGCGAGATCAAATTTTGTTTGGTTGGGTAGAATCCTGTAGACGCAAGGTAAACTTTCGTTTCGTTGACAAAAATTGTCGTTGGTAGGTTGTTAAAAGAATTGATTGCGCCAATGCCAACGGGTGCGATCATACCAGCACTAATGCACCGGATCCCATCGGAACTCCGCAGTTAAGCGTGCTTGGGCGAGAGTAGTACTAGGATGGGTGACCTCCTGGGAAGTCCTCGTGTTGCACCCCTCTTTTTGAAATTAGGCACACGCGAGATCAAATTTTGTTTGGTTGGGTAGAATCCTGTAGACGCAAGGTAAACTTTCGTTTCGTTGACAAAAATTGTCGTTGGTAGGTTGTTAAAAGAATTGATTGCGCCAATGCCAACGGGTGCGATCATACCAGCACTAATGCACCGGATCCCATCAGAACTCCGCAGTTAAGCGTGCTTGGGCGAGAGTAGTACTAGGATGGGTGACCTCCTGGGAAGTCCTCGTGTTGCACCCCTCTTTTTGAAATTAGGCATACGCGAGATCAAATTTTGTTTGGTTGGGTAGAATCCTGTAGACGCAAGGTAAACTTTCGTTTCGTTGACAAAAATTGTCGTTGGTAGGTTGTTAAAAGAATTGATTGCGCCAATGCCAACGGGTGCGATCATACCAGCACTAATGCACCGGATCCCATCAGAACTCCGCAGTTAAGCGTGCTTGGGCGAGAGTAGTACTAGGATGGGTGACCTCCTGGGAAGTCCTCGTGTTGCACCCCTCTTTTTGAAATTAGGCACACGCGAGATCAAATTTTGTTTGGTTGGGTAGAATCCTGTAGACGCAAGGTAAACTTTCGTTTCGTTGACAAAAATTGTCGTTGGTAGGTTGTTAAAAGAATTGATTGCGCCAATGCCAACGGGTGCGATCATACCAGCACTAATGCGCCGGATCCCATCAGAACTCAGCAGTTAAGCGTGCTTGGGCGAGAGTAGTACTAGGATGGGTGACCTCCTGGGAAGTCCTCGTGTTGCACCCCTCTTTTTGAAATTAGGCACACGCGAGATCAAATTTTGTTTGGTTCTCTTTTTGAAATTAGGCACACGCGAGATCAAATTTTGTTTGGTTGGGTAGAATCCTGTAGACGCAAGGTAAACTTTCGTTTCGTTGACAAAAATTGTCGTTGGTAGGTTGTTAAAAGAATTGATTGCGCCAATGCCAACGGGTGCGATCATACCAGCACTAATGCACCGGATCCCATCGGAACTCCGCAGTTAAGCGTGCTTGGGCGAGAGTAGTACTAGGATGGGTGACCTCCTGGGAAGTCCTCGTGTTGCACCCCTCTTTTTGAAATTAGGCACACGCGAGATCAAATTTTGTTTGGTTGGGTAGAATCCTGTAGACGCAAGGTAAACTTTCGTTTCGTTGACAAAAATTGTCGTTGGTAGGTTGTTAAAAGAATTGATTGCGCCAATGCCAACGGGTGCGATCATACCAGCACTAATGCACCGGATCCCATCAGAACTCCGCAGTTAAGCGTGCTTGGGCGAGAGTAGTACTAGGATGGGTGACCTCCTGGGAAGTCCGCGTGTTGCACCCCTCTTTTTGAAATTAGGCACACGCGAGATCAAATTTTGTTTGGTTCTCTTTTTGAAATTAGGCACACGCGAGATCAAATTTTGTTTGGTTGGGTAGAATCCTGTAGACGCAAGGTAAACTTTCGTTTCGTTGACAAAAATTATCGTTGGTAGGTTGTTAAAAGAATTGATTGCGCCAATGCCAACGGGTGCGATCATACCAGCACTAATGCACCGGATCCCATCAGAACTCCGCAGTTAAGCGTGCTTGGGCGAGAGTAGTACTAGGATGGGTGACCTCCTGGGAAGTCCTCGTGTTGCACCCCTCTTTTTGAAATTAGGCACACGCGAGATCAAATTTTGTTTGGTTGGGTAGAATCCTGTAGACGCAAGGTAAACTTTCGTTTCGTTGACAAAAATTGTCGTTGGTAGGTTGTTAAAAGAATTGATTGCGCCAATGCCAACGGGTGCGATCATACCAGCACTAATGCACCGGATCCCATCAGAACTCCGCAGTTAAGCGTGCTTGGGCGAGAGTAGTACTAGGATGGGTGACCTCCTGGGAAGTCCTCGTGTTGCACCCCTCTTTTTGAAATTAGGCATACGCGAGATCAAATTTTGTTTGGTTGGGTAGAATCCTGTAGACGCAAGGTAAACTTTCGTTTCGTTGACAAAAATTGTCGTTGGTAGGTTGTTAAAAGAATTGATTGCGCCAATGCCAACGGGTGCGATCATACCAGCACTAATGCACCGGATCCCATCAGAACTCCGCAGTTAAGTGTGCTTGGGCGAGAGTAGTACTAGGATGGGTGACCTCCTGGGAAGTCCTCGTGTTGCACCCCTCTTTTTGAAATTAGGCACACGCGAGATCAAATTTTGTTTGGTTGGGTAGAATCCTGTAGACGCAAGGTAAACTTTCGTTTCGTTGACAAAAATTGTCGTTGGTAGGTTGTTAAAAGAATTGATTGCGCCAATGCCAACGGGTGCGATCATACCAGCACTAATGCACCGGATCCCATCAGAACTCCGCAGTTAAGCGTGCTTGGGCGAGAGTAGTACTAGGATGGGTGACATCCTGGGAAGTCCTCGTGTTGCACCCCTCTTTTTGAAATTAGGCACACGCGAGATCAAATTTTGTTTGGTTCTCTTTTTGAAATTAGGCACACGCGAGATCAAATTTTGTTTGGTTGGGTAGAATCCTGTAGACGCAACGTAAACTTTCGTTTCGTTGACAAAAATTGTCGTTGGTAGGTTGTTAAAAGAATTGATTGCGCCAATGCCAACGGGTGCGATCATACCAGCACTAATGCACCGGATCCCATCGGAACTCCGCAGTTAAGCGTGCTTGGGCGAGAGTAGTACTAGGATGGGTGACCTCCTGGGAAGTCCTCGTGTTGCACCCCTCTTTTTGAAATTAGGCACACGCGAGATCAAATTTTGTTTGGTTGGGTAGAATCCTGTAGACGCAAGGTAAACTTTCGTTTCGTTGACAAAAATTGTCGTTGGTAGGTTGTTAAAAGAATTGATTGCGCCAATGCCAACTGGTGCGATCATACCAGCACTAATGCACCGGATCCCATCAGAACTCCGCAGTTAAGCGTGCTTGGGCGAGAGTAGTACTAGGATGGGTGACCTCCTGGGAAGTCCTCGTGTTGCACCCCTCTTTTTGAAATTAGGCATACGCGAGATCAAATTTTGTTTGGTTGGGTAGAATCCTGTAGACGCAAGGTAAACTTTCGTTTCGTTGACAAAAATTGTCGTTGGTAGGTTGTTAAAAGAATTGATTGCGCCAATGCCAACGGGTGCGATCATACCAGCACTAATGCACCGGATCCCATCAGAACTCCGCAGTTAAGCGTGCTTGGGCGAGAGTAGTACTAGGATGGGTGACCTCCTGGGAAGTCCTCGTGTTGAACCCCTCTTTTTGAAATTAGGCACACGCGAGATCAAATTTTGTTTGGTTGGGTAGAATCCTGTAGACGCAAGGTAAACTTTCGTTTCGTTGACAAAAATTGTCGTTGGTAGGTTGTTAAAAGAATTGATTGCGCCAATGCCAACGGGTGCGATCATACCAGCACTAATGCAACGGATCCCATCAGAACTCCGCAGTTAAGCGTGCTTGGGCGAGAGTAGTACTAGGATGGGTGACCTCCTGGGAAGTCCTCGTGTTGCACCCCTCTTTTTGAAATTAGGCACACGCGAGATCAAATTTTGTTTGGTTCTCTTTTTGAAATTAGGCACACGCGAGATCAAATTTTGTTTGGTTGGGTAGAATCCTGTAGACGCAAGGTAAACTTTCGTTTCGTTGACAAAAATTGTCATTGGTAGGTTGTTAAAAGAATTGATTGCGCCAATGCCAACGGGTGCGATCATACCAGCACTAATGCACCGGATCCCATCGGAACTCCGCAGTTAAGCGTGCTTGGGCGAGAGTAGTACTAGGATGGGTGACCTCCTGGGAAGTCCTCGTGTTGCACCCCTCTTTTTGAAATTAGGCACACGCGAGATCAAATTTTGTTTGGTTGGGTAGAATCCTGTAGACGCAAGGTAAACTTTCGTTTCGTTGACAAAAATTGTCGTTGGTAGGTTGTTAAAAGAATTGATTGCGCCAATGCCAACGGGTGCGATCATACCAGCACTAATGCACCGGATCCCATCAGAACTCCGCAGTTAAGCGTGCTTGGGCGAGAGTAGTACTAGGATGGGTGACCTCCTGGGAAGTCCGCGTGTTGCACCCCTCTTTTTGAAATTAGGCACACGCGAGATCAAATTTTGTTTGGTTCTCTTTTTGAAATTAGGCACACGCGAGATCAAATTTTGTTTGGTTGGGTAGAATCCTGTAGACGCAAGGTAAACTTTCGTTTCGTTGACAAAAATTGTCGTTGGTAGGTTGTTAAAAGAATTGATTGCGCCAATGCCAACGGGTGCGATCATACCAGCACTAATGCACCGGATCCCATCAGAACTCCGCAGTTAAGCGTGCTTGGGCGAGAGTAGTACTAGGATGGGTGACCACCTGGGAAGTCCTCGTGTTGCACCCCTCTTTTTGAAATTAGGCACACGCGAGATCAAATTTTGTTTGGTTGGGTAGAATCCTGTAGACGCAAGGTAAACTTTCGTTTCGTTGACAAAAATTGTCGTTGGTAGGTTGTTAAAAGAATTGATTGCGCCAATGCCAACGGGTGCGATCATACCAGCACTAATGCACCGGATCCCATCAGAACTCCGCAGTGAAGCGTGCTTGGGCAAGAGTAGTACGAGGATGGGTGACCTCCTGGGAAGTCCTCGTGTTGCACCCCTCTTTTTGAAATTAGGCACACGCGAGATCAAATTTTGTTTGGTTGGGTAGAATCCTGTAGACGCAAGGTAAACTTTCGTTTCGTTGACAAAAATTGTCGTTGGTAGGTTGTTAAAAGAATTGATTGCGCCAATGCCAACGGGTGCAATCATACCAGCACTAATGCACCGGATCCCATCAGAACTTCGCAGTTAAGCGTGCTTGGGCGAGAGTAGTACTAGGATGGGTGACCTCCTGGGAAGTCCTCGTGTTGCACCCCTCTTATTGAAATTAGGCACACGCGAGATCAAATTTTGTTTGGTTGGGTAGAATCCTGTAGACGCAAGGTAAACTTTCGTTTCGTTGACAAAAATTGTCGTTGGTAGGTTGTTAAAAGAATTGATTGCGCCAATGCCAACGGGTGCGATCATACCAGCACTAATGCACCGGATCCCATCAGAACTCCGCAGTTAAGCGTGCTTGGGCGAGAGTAGTACTAGGATGGGTGACCTCCTGGGAAGTCCTCGTGTTGCACCCCTCTTTTTGAAATTAGGCACACGCGAGATCAAATTTTGTTTGGTTCTCTTTTTGAAATTAGGCACACGCGAGATCAAATTTTGTTTGGTTGGGTAGAATCCTGTAGACGCAAGGTAAACTTTCGTTTCGTTGACAAAAATTGTCGTTGGTAGGTTGTTAAAAGAATTGATTGCGCCAATGCCAACGGGTGCGATCATACCAGCACTAATGCACCGGATCCCATCAGAACTCCGCAGTAAATGCGTGCTTGGGTGAGAGTAGTACTAGGATGGGTGACCTCCTGGGAAGTCCTTGTGTTGCACCCCTCTTTTTGAAATTAGGCACACGCGAGATCAAATTTTGTTTGGTTCTCTTTTTGAAATTAGGCACACGCGAGATCAAATTTTGTTTGGTTGGGTAGAATCCTGTAGACGCAAGGTAAACTTTCGTTTCGTTGACAAAAATTGTCGTTGGTAGGTTGTTAAAAGAATTGATTGCGCCAATGCCAACGGGTGCGATCATACCAGCACTAATGCACCGGATCCCATCAGAACTCCGCAGTTAAGCGTGCTTGGGCGAGAGTAGTACTAGGATGGGTGACCTCCTGGGAAGTCCTCGTGTTGCACCCCTCTTTTTGAAATTAGGCACACGCGAGATCAAATTTTGTTTGGTTGGGTAGAATCCTGTAGACGCAAGGTAAACTTTCGTTTCGTTGACAAAAATTGTCGTTGGTAGGTTGTTAAAAGAATTGATTGCGCCAATGCCAACGGGTGCGATCATACCAGCACTAATGCACCGGATCCCATCAGAACTCCGCAGTTAAGCGTGCTTGGGCGAGAGTAGTACTAGGATGGGTGACCTCCTGGGAAGTCCTCGTGTTGCACCCCTCTTTTTGAAATTAGGCATACGCGAGATCAAATTTTGTTTGGTTGGGTAGAATCCTGTAGACGCAAGGTAAACTTTCGTTTCGTTGACAAAAATTGTCGTTGGTAGGTTGTTAAAAGAATTGATTGCGCCAATGCCAACGGGTGCGATCATACCAGCACTAATGCACCGGATCCCATCAGAACTCCGCAGTTAAGCGTGCTTGGGCGAGAGTAGTACTAGGATGGGTGACCTCCTGGGAAGTCCTCGTGTTGCACCCCTCTTTTTGAAATTAGGCACACGCGAGATCAAATTTTGTTTGGTTCTCTTTTTGAAATTAGGCACACGCGAGATCAAATTTTGTTTGGTTGGGTAGAATCCTGTAGACGCAAGGTAAACTTTCGTTTCGTTGACAAAAATTGTCGTTGGTAGGTTGTTAAAAGAATTGATTGCGCCAATGCCAACGGGTGCGATCATACCAGCACTAATGCACCGGATCCCATCAGAACTCCGCAGTAAATGCGTGCTTGGGTGAGAGTAGTACTAGGATGGGTGACCTCCTGGGAAGTCCTTGTGTTGCACCCCTCTTTTTGAAATTAGGCACACGCGAGATCAAATTTTGTTTGGTTCTCTTTTTGAAATTAGGCACACGCGAGATCAAATTTTGTTTGGTTGGGTAGAATCCTGTAGACGCAAGGTAAACTTTCGTTTCGTTGACAAAAATTGTCGTTGGTAGGTTGTTAAAAGAATTGATTGCGCCAATGCCAACGGGTGCGATCATACCAGCACTAATGCACCGGATCCCATCAGAACTCCGCAGTTAAGCGTGCTTGGGCGAGAGTAGTACTAGGATGGGTGACCTCCTGGGAAGTCCTCGTGTTGCACCCCTCTTTTTGAAATTAGGCACACGCGAGATCAAATTTTGTTTGGTTCTCTTTTTGAAATTAGGCACACGCGAGATCAAATTTTGTTTGGTTGGGTAGAATCCTGTAGACGCAAGGTAAACTTTCGTTTCGTTGACAAAAATTGTCGTTGGTAGGTTGTTAAAAGAATTGATTGCGCCAATGCCAACGGGTGCGATCATACCAGCACTAATGCACCGGATCCCATCAGAACTCCGCAGTTAAGCGTGCTTGGGCGAGAGTAGTGCTAGGATGGGTGACCTCCTAGGAAGTCCTCGTGTTGCACCCCTCTTTTTGAAATTAGGCACACGCGAGATCAAATTTTGTTTGGTTGGGTAGAATCCTGTAGACGCAAAGTAAACTTTCGTTTCGTTGACAAAAATTGTCGTTGGTAGGTTGTTAAAAGAATTGATTGCGCCAATGCCAACGGGTACGATCATACCAGCACTAATGCACCGGATCCCATCAGAACTCCGCAGTTAAGCGTGCTTGGGCGAGAGTAGTACTAGGATGGGTGACCTCCTGGGAAGTCCTCGTGTTGCACCCCTCTTTTTGAAATTAGGCACACGCGAGATCAAATTTTGTTTGGTTCTCTTTTTGAAATTAGGCACACGCGAGATCAAATTTTGTTTGGTTGGGTAGAATCCTGTAGACGCAAGGTAAACTTTCGTTTCGTTGACAAAAATTGTCGTTGGTAGGTTGTTAAAAGAATTGATTGCGCCAATGCCAACGGGTGCGATCATACCAGCACTAATGCACCGGATCCCATCAGAACTCCGCAGTTAAGCGTGCTTGGGCGAGAGTAGTACTAGGATGGGTGACCTCCTGGGAAGTCCTCGTGTTGCACCCCTCTTTTTGAAATTAGGCACACGCGAGATCAAATTTTGTTTAGTTGGGTAGAATCCTGTAGACGCAAGGTAAACTTTCGTTTCGTTGACAAAAATTGTCGTTGGTAGGTTGTTAAAGGAATTGATTGCGCCAATGCCAACGGGTGCGATCATACCAGCACTAATGCACCGGATCCCATCAGAACTCCGCAGTTAAGCGTGCTTGGGCGAGAGTAGTACTAGGATGGGTGACCTCCTGGGAAGTCCTCGTGTTGCACCCCTCTTTTTGAAATTAGGCACACGCGAGATCAAATTTTGTTTGGTTGGGTAGAATCCTGTAGACGCAAGGTAAACTTTCGTTTCGTTGACAAAAATTGTCGTTGGTAGGTTGTTAAAAGAATTGATTGCGCCAATGCCAACGGGTGCGATCATACCAGCACTAATGCACCGGATCCCATCAGAACTCCGCAGTTAAGCGTGCTTGGGCGAGAGTAGTACTAGGATGGGTGACCTCCTGGGAAGTCCTCGTGTTGCACCCCTCTTTTTGAAATTAGGCACACGCGAGATCAAATTTTGTTTGGTTGGGTAGAATCCTGTAGACGCAAGGTAAACTTTCGTTTCGTTGACAAAAATTGTCGTTGGTAGGTTGTTAAAAGAATTGATTGCGCCAATGCCAACGGGTGCGATCATACCAGCACTAATGCACCGGATCCCATCAGAACTCCGCAGTTAAGCGTGCTTGGGCGAGAGTAGTACTAGGATGGGTGACCTCCTGGGAAGTCCTCGTGTTGCACCCCTCTTTTTGAAATTAGGCACACGCGAGATCAAATTTTGTTTGGTTCTCTTTTTGAAATTAGGCACACGCGAGATCAAATTTTGTTTGGTTGGGTAGAATCCTGTAGACGCAAGGTAAACTTTCGTTTCGTTGACAAAAATTGTCGTTGGTAGGTTGTTAAAAGAATTGATTGCGCCAATGCCAACGGGTGCGATCATACCAGCACTAATGCACCGGATCCCATCAGAACTCCGCAGTTAAGCGTGCTTGGGCGAGAGTAGTACTAGGATGGGTGACCTCCTGGGAAGTCCTCGTGTTGCACCCCTCTTTTTGAAATTAGGCACACGCGAGATCAAATTTTGTTTGGTTCTCTTTTTGAAATTAGGCACACGCGAGATCAAATTTTGTTTGGTTGGGTAGAATCCTGTAGACGCAAGGTAAACTTTCGTTTCGTTGACAAAAATTGTCGTTGGTAGGTTGTTAAAAGAATTGATTGCGCCAATGCCAACGGGTGCGATCATACCAGCACTAATGCACCGGATCCCATCAGAACTCCGCAGGTAAGCGTGCTTGGGCGAGAGTAGTACTAGGATGGGTGACCTCCTGGGAAGTCCTCGTGTTGCACCCCTCTTTTTGAAATTAGGCACACGCGAGATCAAATTTTGTTTGGTTGGGTAGAATCCTGTAGACGCAAGGTAAACTTTCGTTTCGTTGACAAAAATTGTCGTTGGTAGGTTGTTAAAAGAATTGATTGCGCCAATGCCAACGGGTGCGATCATACCAGCACTAATGCACCGGATCCCATCAGAACTCCGCAGTTAAGCGTGCTTGGGCGAGAGTAGTACTAGGATGGGTGACCTCCTGGGAAGTCCTCGTGTTGCACCCCTCTTTTTGAAATTAGGCACACGCGAGATCAAATTTTGTTTGGTTCTCTTTTTGAAATTAGGCACACGCGAGATCAAATTTTGTTTGGTTGGGTAGAATCCTGTAGACGCAAGGTAAACTTTCGTTTCGTTGACAAAAATTGTCGTTGGTAGGTTGTTAAAAGAATTGATTGCGCCAATGCCAACGGGTGCGATCATACCAGCACTAATGCACCGGATCCCATCAGAACTCCGCAGGTAAGCGTGCTTGGGCGAGAGTAGTACTAGGATGGGTGACCTCCTGGGAAGTCCTCGTGTTGCACCCCTCTTTTTGAAATTAGGCACACGCGAGATCAAATTTTGTTTGGTTGGGTAGAATCCTGTAGACGCAAGGTAAACTTTCGTTTCGTTGACAAAAATTGTCGT
This sequence comes from Dicorynia guianensis, assembly GCA_037013595.1. NCBI lineage: Eukaryota > Viridiplantae > Streptophyta > Magnoliopsida > Fabales > Fabaceae > Dicorynia > Dicorynia guianensis. The sequence continues at coordinate 581,301 of JASUAB010000008.1, forward strand.
TGGTAGGTTGTTAAAAGAATTGATTGCGCCAATGCCAACGGGTGCGATCATACCAGCACTAATGCACCGGATCCCATCAGAACTCCGCAGTTAAGCGTGCTTGGGCGAGAGTAGTACTAGGATGGGTGACCTCCTGGGAAGTCCTCGTGTTGCACCCCTCTTTTTGAAATTAGGCACACGCGAGATCAAATTTTGTTTGGTTCTCTTTTTGAAATTAGGCACACGCGAGATCAAATTTTGTTTGGTTGGGTAGAATCCTGTAGACGCAAGGTAAACTTTCGTTTCGTTGACAAAAATTGTCGTTGGTAGGTTGTTAAAAGAATTGATTGCGCCAATGCCAACGGGTGCGATCATACCAGCACTAATGCACCGGATCCCATCAGAACTCCGCAGGTAAGCGTGCTTGGGCGAGAGTAGTACTAGGATGGGTGACCTCCTGGGAAGTCCTCGTGTTGCACCCCTCTTTTTGAAATTAGGCACACGCGAGATCAAATTTTGTTTGGTTGGGTAGAATCCTGTAGACGCAAGGTAAACTTTCGTTTCGTTGACAAAAATTGTCGTTGGTAGGTTGTTAAAAGAATTGATTGCGCCAATGCCAACGGGTGCGATCATACCAGCACTAATGCACCGGATCCCATCAGAACTCCGCAGTTAAGCGTGCTTGGGCGAGAGTAGTACTAGGATGGGTGACCTCCTGGGAAGTCCTCGTGTTGCACCCCTCTTTTTGAAATTAGGCACACGCGAGATCAAATTTTGTTTGGTTCTCTTTTTGAAATTAGGCACACGCGAGATCAAATTTTGTTTGGTTGGGTAGAATCCTGTAGACGCAAGGTAAACTTTCGTTTCGTTGACAAAAATTGTCGTTGGTAGGTTGTTAAAAGAATTGATTGCGCCAATGCCAACGGGTGCGATCATACCAGCACTAATGCACCGGATCCCATCAGAACTCCGCAGGTAAGCGTGCTTGGGCGAGAGTAGTACTAGGATGGGTGACCTCCTGGGAAGTCCTCGTGTTGCACCCCTCTTTTTGAAATTAGGCACACGCGAGATCAAATTTTGTTTGGTTGGGTAGAATCCTGTAGACGCAAGGTAAACTTTCGTTTCGTTGACAAAAATTGTCGTTGGTAGGTTGTTAAAAGAATTGATTGCGCCAATGCCAACGGGTGCGATCATACCAGCACTAATGCACCGGATCCCATCAGAACTCCGCAGTTAAGCGTGCTTGGGCGAGAGTAGTACTAGGATGGGTGACCTCCTGGGAAGTCCTCGTGTTGCACCCCTCTTTTTGAAATTAGGCACACGCGAGATCAAATTTTGTTTGGTTCTCTTTTTGAAATTAGGCACACGCGAGATCAAATTTTGTTTGGTTGGGTAGAATCCTGTAGACGCAAGGTAAACTTTCGTTTCGTTGACAAAAATTGTCGTTGGTAGGTTGTTAAAAGAATTGATTGCGCCAATGCCAACGGGTGCGATCATACCAGCACTAATGCACCGGATCCCATCAGAACTCCGCAGTTAAGCGTGCTTGGGCGAGAGTAGTACTAGGATGGGTGACCTCCTGGGAAGTCCTCGTGTTGCACCCCTCTTTTTGAAATTAGGCACACGCGAGATCAAATTTTGTTTGGTTCTCTTTTTGAAATTAGGCACACGCGAGATCAAATTTTGTTTGGTTGGGTAGAATCCTGTAGACGCAAGGTAAACTTTCGTTTCGTTGACAAAAATTGTCGTTGGTAGGTTGTTAAAAGAATTGATTGCGCCAATGCCAACGGGTGCGATCATACCAGCACTAATGCACCGGATCCCATCAGAACTCCGCAGTTAAGCGTGCTTGGGCGAGAGTAGTACTAGGATGGGTGACCTCCTGGGAAGTCCTCGTGTTGCACCCCTCTTTTTGAAATTAGGCACACGCGAGATCAAATTTTGTTTGGTTGGGTAGAATCCTGTAGATGCAAGGTAAACTTTCGTTTCGTTGACAAAAATTGTCGTTGGTAGGTTGTTAAAAGAATTGATTGCGCCAATGCCAACGGGTGCGATCATACCAGCACTAATGCACCGGATCCCATCAGAACTCCGTAGTTAAGCGTGCTTGGGCGAGAGTAGTACTAGGATGGGTGACCTCCTGGGAAGTCCTCGTGTTGCACCCCTCTTTTTGAAATTAGGCACACGCGAGATCAAATTTTGTTTGGTTCTCTTTTTGAAATTAGGCACACGCGAGATCAAATTTTGTTTGGTTGGGTAGAATCCTGTAGACGCAAGGTAAACTTTCGTTTCGTTGACAAAAATTGTCGTTGGTAGGTTGTTAAAAGAATTGATTGCGCCAATGCCAACGGGTGTGATCATACCAGCACTAATGCACCGGATCCCATCAGAACTCCGCAGTTAAGCGTGCTTGGGCGAGAGTAGTACTAGGATGGGTGACCTCCTGGGAAGTCCTCGTGTTGCACCCCTCTTTTTGAAATTAGGCACACGCGAGATCAAATTTTGTTTGGTTGGGTAGAATCCTGTAGACGCAAGGTAAACTTTCGTTTCGCTGACAAAAATTGTCGTTGGTAGGTTGTTAAAAGAATTGATTGCGCCAATGCCAACGGGTGCGATCATACCAGCACTAATGCACCGGATCCCATCAGAACTCCGCAGTTAAGCGTGCTTGGGCGAGAGTAGTACTAGGATGGGTGACCTCCTGGGAAGTCCTCATGTTGCACCCCTCTTTTTGAAATTAGGCACACGCGAGATCAAATTTTGTTTGGTTCTCTTTTTGAAATTAGGCACACGCGAGATCAAATTTTGTTTGGTTGGGTAGAATCCTGTAGACGCAAGGTAAACTTTCGTTTCGTTGACAAAAATTGTCGTTGGTAGGTTGTTAAAAGAATTGATTGCGCCAATGCCAACGGGTGCGATCATACCAGCACTAATGCACCGGATCCCATCAGAACTCTGCAGTTAAGCGTGCTTGGGCGAGAGTAGTACTAGGATGGGTGACCTCCTGGGAAGTCCTCGTGTTGCACCCCTCTTTTTGAAATTAGGCACACGCGAGATCAAATTTTGTTTGGTTGGGTAGAATCCTGTAGACGCAAGGTAAACTTTCGTTTCGTTGACAAAAATTGTCGTTGGTAGGTTGTTAAAAGAATTGATTGCGCCAATGCCAACGGGTGCGATCATACCAGCACTAATGCACCGGATCCCATCGGAACTCCGCAGTTAAGTGTGCTTGGGCGAGAGTAGTACTAGGATGGGTGACCTCCTGGGAAGTCCTCGTGTTGCACCCCTCTTTTTGAAATTAGGCACACGCGAGATCAAATTTTGTTTGGTTGGGTAGAATCCTGTAGACGCAAGGTAAACTTTCGTTTCGTTGACAAAAATTGTCGTTGGTAGGTTGTTAAAAGAATTGATTGCGCCAATGCCAACGGGTGCGATCCTACCAGCACTAATGCACCGGATCCCATCAGAACTCCGCAGTTAAGCGTGCTTGGGCGAGAGTAGTACTAGGATGGGTGACCTCCTGGGAAGTCCTCGTGTTGCACCCCTCTTTTTGAAATTAGGCACACGCGAGATCAAATTTTGTTTGGTTGGGTAGAATCCTGTAGACGCAAGGTAAACTTTCGTTTCGTTGACAAAAATTGTCGTTGGTAGGTTGTTAAAAGAATTGATTGCGCCAATGCCAACGGGTGCGATCATACCAGCACTAATGCACCGGATCCCATCAGAACTCCGCAGGTAAGCGTGCTTGGGCGAGAGTAGTACTAGGATGGGTGACCTCCTGGGAAGTCCTCGTGTTGCACCCCTCTTTTTGAAATTAGGCACACGCGAGATCAAATTTTGTTTGGTTGGGTAGAATCCTGTAGACGCAAGGTAAACTTTCGTTTCGTTGACAAAAATTGTCGTTGGTAGGTTGTTAAAAGAATTGATTGGCCAATGCCAACGGGTGCGATCATACCAGCACTAATGCACCGGATCCCATCAGAACTCCGCAGTTAAGCGTGCTTGGGCGAGAGTAGTACTAGGATGGGTGACCTCCTGGGAAGTCCTCGTGTTGCACCCCTCTTTTTGAAATTAGGCACACGCGAGATCAAATTTTGTTTGGTTGGGTAGAATCCTGTAGACGCAAGGTAAACTTTCGTTTCGTTGACAAAAATTGTCGTTGGTAGGTTGTTAAAAGAATTGATTGCGCCAATGCCAACGGGTGCGATCATACCAGCACTAATGCACCGGATCCCATCAGAACTCCGCAGTTAAGCGTGCTTGGGCGAGAGTAGTACTAGGATGGGTGACCTCCTGGGAAGTCCTCGTGTTGCACCCCTCTTTTTGAAATTAGGCACACGCAAGATCAAATTTTGTTTGGTTCTCTTTTTGAAATTAGGCACACGCGAGATCAAATTTTGTTTGGTTGGGTAGAATCCTGTAGACGCAAGGTAAACTTTCGTTTCGTTGACAAAAATTGTCGTTGGTAGGTTGTTAAAAGAATTGATTGCGCCAATGCCAACGGGTGCGATCATACCAGCACTAATGCACCGGATCCCATCAGAACCCCGCAGTTAAGCGTGCTTGGGCGAGAGTAGTACTAGGATGGGTGACCTCCTGGGAAGTCCTCGTGTTGCACCCCTCTTTTTGAAATTAGGCACACGCGAGATCAAATTTTGTTTGGTTCTCTTTTTGAAATTAGGCACACGCGAGATCAAATTTTGTTTGGTTGGGTAGAATCCTGTAGACGCAAGGTAAACTTTCGTTTCGTTGACAAAAATTGTCGTTGGTAGGTTGTTAAAAGAATTGATTGCGCCAATGCCAACGGGTGCGATCATACCAGCACTAATGCACCGGATCCCATTAGAACTCCGCAGTTAAGCGTGCTTGGGCGAGAGTAGTACTAGGATGGGTGACCTCCTGGGAAGTCCTCGTGTTGCACCCCTCTTTTTGAAATTAGGCACACGCGAGATCAAATTTTGTTTGGTTGGGTAGAATCCTGTAGACGCAAGGTAAACTTTCGTTTCGTTGACAAAAATTGTCGTTGGTAGGTTGTTAAAAGAATTGATTGCGCCAATGCCAACGGGTGCGATCATACCAGCACTAATGCACCGGATCCCATCAGAACTCCGTAGTTAAGCGTGCTTGGGCGAGAGTAGTACTAGGATGGGTGACCTCCTGGGAAGTCCTCGTGTTGCACCCCTCTTTTTGAAATTAGGCACACGCGAGATCAAATTTTGTTTGGTTCTCTTTTTGAAATTAGGCACACGCGAGATCAAATTTTGTTTGGTTGGGTAGAATCCTGTAGACGCAAGGTAAACTTTCGTTTCGTTGACAAAAATTGTCGTTGGTAGGTTGTTAAAAGAATTGATTGCGCCAATGCCAACGGGTGCGATCATACCAGCACTAATGCACCGGATCCCATCAGAACTCCGCAGGTAAGCGTGCTTGGGCGAGAGTAGTACTAGGATGGGTGACCTCCTGGGAAGTCCTCGTGTTGCACCCCTCTTTTTGAAATTAGGCACACGCGAGATCAAATTTTGTTTGGTTGGGTAGAATCCTGTAGACGCAAGGTAAACTTTCGTTTCGCTGACAAAAATTGTCGTTGGTAGGTTGTTAAAAGAATTGATTGCGCCAATGCCAACGGGTGCGATCATACCAGCACTAATGCACCGGATCCCATCAGAACTCCGCAGTTAAGCGTGCTTGGGCGAGAGTAGTACTAGGATGGGTGACCTCCTGGGAAGTCCTCATGTTGCACCCCTCTTTTTGAAATTAGGCACACGCGAGATCAAATTTTGTTTGGTTCTCTTTTTGAAATTAGGCACACGCGAGATCAAATTTTGTTTGGTTGGGTAGAATCCTGTAGACGCAAGGTAAACTTTCGTTTCGTTGACAAAAATTGTCGTTGGTAGGTTGTTAAAAGAATTGATTGCGCCAATGCCAACGGGTGCGATCATACCAGCACTAATGCACCGGATCCCATCAGAACTCTGCAGTTAAGCGTGCTTGGGCGAGAGTAGTACTAGGATGGGTGACCTCCTGGGAAGTCCTCGTGTTGCACCCCTCTTTTTGAAATTAGGCACACGCGAGATCAAATTTTGTTTGGTTGGGTAGAATCCTGTAGACGCAAGGTAAACTTTCGTTTCGTTGACAAAAATTGTCGTTGGTAGGTTGTTAAAAGAATTGATTGCGCCAATGCCAACGGGTGCGATCATACCAGCACTAATGCACCGGATCCCATCAGAACTCCGCAGTTAAGCGTGCTTGGGCGAGAGTAGTACTAGGATGGGTGACCTCCTGGGAAGTCCTCGTGTTGCACCCCTCTTTTTGAAATTAGGCACACGCGAGATCAAATTTTGTTTGGTTGGGTAGAATCCTGTAGACGCAAGGTAAACTTTCGTTTCGTTGACAAAAATTGTCGTTGGTAGGTTGTTAAAAGAATTGATTGCGCCAATGCCAACGGGTGCGATCATACCAGCACTAATGCACCGGATCCCATCAGAACTCCGCAGTTAAGCGTGCTTGGGCGAGAGTAGTACTAGGATGGGTGACCTCCTGGGAAGTCCTCGTGTTGCACCCCTCTTTTTGAAATTAGGCACACGCGAGATCAAATTTTGTTTGGTTGGGTAGAATCCTGTAGACGCAAGGTAAACTTTCGTTTCGTTGACAAAAATTGTCGTTGGTAGGTTGTTAAAAGAATTGATTGCGCCAATGCCAACGGGTGCGATCATACCAGCACTAATGCACCAGATCCCATCAGAACTCCGCAGTTAAGCGTGCTTGGGCGAGAGTAGTACTAGGATGGGTGACCTCCTGGGAAGTCCTCGTGTTGCACCCCTCTTTTTGAAATTAGGCACACGCGAGATCAAATTTTGTTTGGTTGGGTAGAATCCTGTAGACGCAAGGTAAACTTTCGTTTCGTTGACAAAAATTGTCGTTGGTAGGTTGTTAAAAGAATTGATTGCGCCAATGCCAACGGGTGCGATCATACCAGCACTAATGCACCGGATCCCATCAGAACTCCGCAGTTAAGCGTGCTTGGGCGAGAGTAGTACTAGGATGGGTGACCTCCTGGGAAGTCCTCGTGTTGCACCCCTCTTTTTGAAATTAGGCACACGCAAGATCAAATTTTGTTTGGTTCTCTTTTTGAAATTAGGCACACGCGAGATCAAATTTTGTTTGGTTGGGTAGAATCCTGTAGACGCAAGGTAAACTTTCGTTTCGTTGACAAAAATTGTCGTTGGTAGGTTGTTAAAAGAATTGATTGCGCCAATGCCAACGGGTGCGATCATACCAGCACTAATGCACCGGATCCCATCAGAACCCCGCAGTTAAGCGTGCTTGGGCGAGAGTAGTACTAGGATGGGTGACCTCCTGGGAAGTCCTCGTGTTGCACCCCTCTTTTTGAAATTAGGCACACGCGAGATCAAATTTTGTTTGGTTCTCTTTTTGAAATTAGGCACACGCGAGATCAAATTTTGTTTGGTTGGGTAGAATCCTGTAGACGCAAGGTAAACTTTCGTTTCGTTGACAAAAATTGTCGTTGGTAGGTTGTTAAAAGAATTGATTGCGCCAATGCCAACGGGTGCGATCATACCAGCACTAATGCACCGGATCCCATTAGAACTCCGCAGTTAAGCGTGCTTGGGCGAGAGTAGTACTAGGATGGGTGACCTCCTGGGAAGTTCTCGTGTTGCACCCCTCTTTTTGAAATTAGGCACACGCGAGATCAAATTTTGTTTGGTTGGGTAGAATCCTGTAGACGCAAGGTAAACTTTCGTTTCGTTGACAAAAATTGTCGTTGGTAGGTTGTTAAAAGAATTGATTGCGCCAATGCCAACGGGTGCGATCATACCAGCACTAATGCACCGGATCCCATCAGAACTCCGTAGTTAAGCGTGCTTGGGCGAGAGTAGTACTAGGATGGGTGACCTCCTGGGAAGTCCTCGTGTTGCACCCCTCTTTTTGAAATTAGGCACACGCGAGATCAAATTTTGTTTGGTTCTCTTTTTGAAATTAGGCACACGCGAGATCAAATTTTGTTTGGTTGGGTAGAATCCTGTAGACGCAAGGTAAACTTTCGTTTCGTTGACAAAAATTGTCGTTGGTAGGTTGTTAAAAGAATTGATTGCGCCAATGCCAACGGGTGCGATCATACCAGCACTAATGCACCGGATCCCATCAGAACTCCGCAGGTAAGCGTGCTTGGGCGAGAGTAGTACTAGGATGGGTGACCTCCTGGGAAGTCCTCGTGTTGCACCCCTCTTTTTGAAATTAGGCACACGCGAGATCAAATTTTGTTTGGTTGGGTAGAATCCTGTAGACGCAAGGTAAACTTTCGTTTCGCTGACAAAAATTGTCGTTGGTAGGTTGTTAAAAGAATTGATTGCGCCAATGCCAACGGGTGCGATCATACCAGCACTAATGCACCGGATCCCATCAGAACTCCGCAGTTAAGCGTGCTTGGGCGAGAGTAGTACTAGGATGGGTGACCTCCTGGGAAGTCCTCATGTTGCACCCCTCTTTTTGAAATTAGGCACACGCGAGATCAAATTTTGTTTGGTTCTCTTTTTGAAATTAGGCACACGCGAGATCAAATTTTGTTTGGTTGGGTAGAATCCTGTAGACGCAAGGTAAACTTTCGTTTCGTTGACAAAAATTGTCGTTGGTAGGTTGTTAAAAGAATTGATTGCGCCAATGCCAACGGGTGCGATCATACCAGCACTAATGCACCGGATCCCATCAGAACTCTGCAGTTAAGCGTGCTTGGGCGAGAGTAGTACTAGGATGGGTGACCTCCTGGGAAGTCCTCGTGTTGCACCCCTCTTTTTGAAATTAGGCACACGCGAGATCAAATTTTGTTTGGTTGGGTAGAATCCTGTAGACGCAAGGTAAACTTTCGTTTCGTTGACAAAAATTGTCGTTGGTAGGTTGTTAAAAGAATTGATTGCGCCAATGCCAACGGGTGCGATCATACCAGCACTAATGCACCGGATCCCATCAGAACTCCGCAGTTAAGCGTGCTTGGGCGAGAGTAGTACTAGGATGGGTGACCTCCTGGGAAGTCCTCGTGTTGCACCCCTCTTTTTGAAATTAGGCACACGCGAGATCAAATTTTGTTTGGTTGGGTAGAATCCTGTAGACGCAAGGTAAACTTTCGTTTCGTTGACAAAAATTGTCGTTGGTAGGTTGTTAAAAGAATTGATTGCGCCAATGCCAACGGGTGCGATCATACCAGCACTAATGCACCGGATCCCATCAGAACTCCGCAGGTAAGCGTGCTTGGGCGAGAGTAGTACTAGGATGGGTGACCTCCTGGGAAGTCCTCGTGTTGCACCCCTCTTTTTGAAATTAGGCACACGCGAGATCAAATTTTGTTTGGTTGGGTAGAATCCTGTAGACGCAAGGTAAACTTTCGTTTCGTTGACAAAAATTGTCGTTGGTAGGTTGTTAAAAGAATTGATTGGCCAATGCCAACGGGTGCGATCATACCAGCACTAATGCACCGGATCCCATCAGAACTCCGCAGCTAAGCGTGCTTGGGCGAGAGTAGTACTAGGATGGGTGACCTCCTGGGAAGTCCTCGTGTTGCACCCCTCTTTTTGAAATTAGGCACACGCGAGATCAAATTTTGTTTGGTTGGGTAGAATCCTGTAGACGCAAGGTAAACTTTCGTTTCGTTGACAAAAATTGTCGTTGGTAGGTTGTTAAAAGAATTGATTGCGCCAATGCCAACGGGTGCGATCATACCAGCACTAATGCACCGGATCCCATCAGAACTCCGCAGTTAAGCGTGCTTGGGCGAGAGTAGTACTAGGATGGGTGACCTCCTGGGAAGTCCTCGTGTTGCACCCCTCTTTTTGAAATTAGGCACACGCAAGATCAAATTTTGTTTGGTTCTCTTTTTGAAATTAGGCACACGCGAGATCAAATTTTGTTTGGTTGGGTAGAATCCTGTAGACGCAAGGTAAACTTTCGTTTCGTTGACAAAAATTGTCGTTGGTAGGTTGTTAAAAGAATTGATTGCGCCAATGCCAACGGGTGCGATCATACCAGCACTAATGCACCGGATCCCATCAGAACCCCGCAGTTAAGCGTGCTTGGGCGAGAGTAGTACTAGGATGGGTGACCTCCTGGGAAGTCCTCGTGTTGCACCCCTCTTTTTGAAATTAGGCACACGCGAGATCAAATTTTGTTTGGTTCTCTTTTTGAAATTAGGCACACGCGAGATCAAATTTTGTTTGGTTGGGTATAATCCTGTAGACGCAAGGTAAACTTTCGTTTCGTTGACAAAAATTGTCGTTGGTAGGTTGTTAAAAGAATTGATTGCGCCAATGCCAACGGGTGCGATCATACCAGCACTAATGCACCGGATCCCATCAGAACTCCGTAGTTAAGCGTGCTTGGGCGAGAGTAGTACTAGGATGGGTGACCTCCTGGGAAGTCCTCGTGTTGCACCCCTCTTTTTGAAATTAGGCACACGCGAGATCAAATTTTGTTTGGTTCTCTTTTTGAAATTAGGCACACGCGAGATCAAATTTTGTTTGGTTGGGTAGAATCCTGTAGACGCAAGGTAAACTTTCGTTTCGTTGACAAAAATTGTCGTTGGTAGGTTGTTAAAAGAATTGATTGCGCCAATGCCAACGGGTGCGATCATACCAGCACTAATGCACCGGATCCCATCAGAACTCCGCAGGTAAGCGTGCTTGGGCGAGAGTAGTACTAGGATGGGTGACCTCCTGGGAAGTCCTCGTGTTGCACCCCTCTTTTTGAAATTAGGCACACGCGAGATCAAATTTTGTTTGGTTGGGTAGAATCCTGTAGACGCAAGGTAAACTTTCGTTTCGCTGACAAAAATTGTCGTTGGTAGGTTGTTAAAAGAATTGATTGCGCCAATGCCAACGGGTGCGATCATACCAGCACTAATGCACCGGATCCCATCAGAACTCCGCAGTTAAGCGTGCTTGGGCGAGAGTAGTACTAGGATGGGTGACCTCCTGGGAAGTCCTCATGTTGCACCCCTCTTTTTGAAATTAGGCACACGCGAGATCAAATTTTGTTTGGTTCTCTTTTTGAAATTAGGCACACGCGAGATCAAATTTTGTTTGGTTGGGTAGAATCCTGTAGACGCAAGGTAAACTTTCGTTTCGTTGACAAAAATTGTCGTTGGTAGGTTGTTAAAAGAATTGATTGCGCCAATGCCAACGGGTGCGATCATACCAGCACTAATGCACCGGATCCCATCAGAACTCTGCAGTTAAGCGTGCTTGGGCGAGAGTAGTACTAGGATGGGTGACCTCCTGGGAAGTCCTCGTGTTGCACCCCTCTTTTTGAAATTAGGCACACGCGAGATCAAATTTTGTTTGGTTGGGTAGAATCCTGTAGACGCAAGGTAAACTTTCGTTTCGTTGACAAAAATTGTCGTTGGTAGGTTGTTAAAAGAATTGATTGCGCCAATGCCAACGGGTGCGATCATACCAGCACTAATGCACCGGATCCCATCAGAACTCCGCAGTTAAGCGTGCTTGGGCGAGAGTAGTACTAGGATGGGTGACCTCCTGGGAAGTCCTCGTGTTGCACCCCTCTTTTTGAAATTGGGCACACGCGAGATCAAATTTTGTTTGGTTGGGTAGAATCCTGTAGACGCAAGGTAAACTTTCGTTTCGTTGACAAAAATTGTCGTTGGTAGGTTGTTAAAAGAATTGATTGCGCCAATGCCAACGGGTGCGATCATACCAGCACTAATGCACCGGATCCCATCAGAACTCCGCAGTTAAGCGTGCTTGGGCGAGAGTAGTACTAGGATGGGTGACCTCCTGGGAAGTCCTCGTGTTGCACCCCTCTTTTTGAAATTAGGCACACGCGAGATCAAATTTTGTTTGGTTGGGTAGAATCCTGTAGACGCAAGGTAAACTTTCGTTTCGTTGACAAAAATTGTCGTTGGTAGGTTGTTAAAAGAATTGATTGCGCCAATGCCAACGGGTGCGATCATACCAGCACTAATGCACCAGATCCCATCAGAACTCCGCAGTTAAGCGTGCTTGGGCGAGAGTAGTACTAGGATGGGTGACCTCCTGGGAAGTCCTCGTGTTGCACCCCTCTTTTTGAAATTAGGCACACGCAAGATCAAATTTTGTTTGGTTCTCTTTTTGAAATTAGGCACACGCGAGATCAAATTTTGTTTGGTTGGGTAGAATCCTGTAGACGCAAGGTAAACTTTCGTTTCGTTGACAAAAATTGTCGTTGGTAGGTTGTTAAAAGAATTGATTGCGCCAATGCCAACGGGTGCGATCATACCAGCACTAATGCACCGGATCCCATCAGAACTCCGCAGGTAAGCGTGCTTGGGCGAGAGTGGTACTAGGATGGGTGACCTCCTGGGAAGTCCTCGTGTTGCACCCCTCTTTTTGAAATTAGGCACACGCGAGATCAAATTTTGTTTGGTTGGGTAGAATCCTGTAGACGCAAGGTAAACTTTCGTTTCGTTGACAAAAATTGTCGTTGGTAGGTTGTTAAAAGAATTCATTGGCCAATGCCAACGGGTGCGATCATACCAGCACTAATGCACCGGATCCCATCAGAACTCCGCAGTTAAGCGTGCTTGGGCGAGAGTAGTACTAGGATGGGTGACCTCCTGGGAAGTCCTCATGTTGCACCCCTCTTTTTGAAATTAGGCACACGCGAGATCAAATTTTGTTTGGTTGGGTAGAATCCTGTAGACGCAAGGTAAACTTTCGTTTCGTTGACAAAAATTGTCGTTGGTAGGTTGTTAAAAGAATTGATTGCGCCAATGCCAACGGGTGCGATCATACCAGCACTAATGCACCGGATCCCATCAGAACTCCGCAGTTAAGCGTGCTTGGGCGAGAGTAGTACTAGGATGGGTGACCTCCTGGGAAGTCCTCGTGTTGCACCCCTCTTTTTGAAATTAGGCACACGCGAGATCAAATTTTGTTTGGTTCTCTTTTTGAAATTAGGCACACGCGAGATCAAATTTTGTTTGGTTGGGTAGAATCCTGTAGACGCAAGGTAAACTTTCGTTTCGTTGACAAAAATTGTCGTTGGTAGGTTGTTAAAAGAATTGATTGCGCCAAAGCCAACGGGTGCGATCATACCAGCACTAATGCACCGGATCCCATCAGAACTCCGCAGTTAAGCGTGCTTGGGCGAGAGTAGTACTAGGATGGGTGACCTCCTGGGAAGTCCTCGTGTTGCACCCCTCTTTTTGAAATTAGGCACACGCGAGATCAAATTTTGTTTGGTTCTCTTTTTGAAATTAGGCACACGCGAGATCAAATTTTGTTTGGTTGGGTAGAATCCTGTAGACGCAAGGTAAACTTTCGTTTCGTTGACAAAAATTGTCGTTGGTAGGTTGTTAAAAGAATTGATTGCGCCAATGCCAACGGGTGCGATCATACCAGCACTAATGCACCGGATCCCAACAGAACTCCGCAGTTAAGCGTGCTTGGGGAAAGTAGTACTAGGATGGGTGACCTCCTGGGAAGTCCTCGTGTTGCACCCCTCTTTTTGAAATTAGGCACACGCGAGATCAAATTTTGTTTGGTTGGGTAGAATCCTGTAGACGCAAGGTAAACTTTCGTTTCGTTGACAAAAATTGTCGTTAGTAGGTTGTTAAAAGAATTGATTGCGCCAATGCCAACGGGTGCGATCATACCAGCACTAATGCACCGGATCCCATCAGAACTCCGCAGTTAAGCGTGCTTGGGCGAGAGTAGTACTAGGATGGGTGACCTCCTGGGAAGTCATGCTCGTGTTGCACCCCTCTTTTTGAAATTAGGCACACGCGAGATCAAATTTTGTTTGGTTCTCTTTTTGAAATTAGGCACACGCGAGATCAAATTTTGTTTGGTTGGGTAGAATCCTGTAGACGCAAGGTAAACTTTCGTTTCGTTGACAAAAATTGTCGTTGGTAGGTTGTTAAAAGAATTGATTGCGCCAATGCCAACGGGTGCGATCATACCAGCACTAATGCACCGGATCCCATCAGAACCCCGCAGTTAAGCGTGCTTGGGCGAGAGTAGTACTAGGATGGGTGACCTCCTGGGAAGTCCTCGTGTTGCACCCCTCTTTTTGAAATTAGGCACACGCGAGATCAAATTTTGTTTGGTTCTCTTTTTGAAATTAGGCACACGCGAGATCAAATTTTGTTTGGTTGGGTAGAATCCTGTAGACGCAAGGTAAACTTTCGTTTCGTTGACAAAAATTGTCGTTGGTAGGTTGTTAAAAGAATTGATTGCGCCAATGCCAACGGGTGCGATCATACCAGCACTAATGCACCGGATCCCATCAGAACTCCGCAGTTAAGCGTGCTTGGGCGAGAGTAGTACTAGGATGGGTGACCTCCTGGGAAGTCCTCGTGTTGCACCCCTCTTTTTGAAATTAGGCACACGCGAGATCAAATTTTGTTTGGTTGGGTAGAATCCTGTAGACGCAAGGTAAACTTTCGTTTCGTTGACAAAAATTGTCGTTGGTAGGTTGTTAAAAGAATTGATTGCGCCAATGCCAACGGGTGCGATCATACCAGCACTAATGCACCGGATCCCATCAGAACTCCGTAGTTAAGCGTGCTTGGGCGAGAGTAGTACTAGGATGGGTGACCTCCTGGGAAGTCCTCGTGTTGCACCCCTCTTTTTGAAATTAGGCACACGCGAGATCAAATTTTGTTTGGTTCTCTTTTTGAAATTAGGCACACGCGAGATCAAATTTTGTTTGGTTGGGTAGAATCCTGTAGACGCAAGGTAAACTTTCGTTTCGTTGACAAAAATTGCCGTTGGTAGGTTGTTAAAAGAATTGATTGCGCCAATGCCAACGGGTGCGATCATACCAGCACTAATGCACCGGATCCCATCAGAACTCCGCAGGTAAGCGTGCTTGGGCGAGAGTAGTACTAGGATGGGTGACCTCCTGGGAAGTCCTCGTGTTGCACCCCTCTTTTTGAAATTAGGCACACGCGAGATCAAATTTTGTTTGGTTGGGTAGAATCCTGTAGACGCAAGGTAAACTTTCGTTTCGCTGACAAAAATTGTCGTTGGTAGGTTGTTAAAAGAATTGATTGCGCCAATGCCAACGGGTGCGATCATACCAGCACTAATGCACCGGATCCCATCAGAACTCCGCAGTTAAGCGTGCTTGGGCGAGAGTAGTACTAGGATGGGTGACCTCCTGGGATGTCCTCGTGTTGCACCCCTCTTTTTGAAATTAGGCACACGCGAGATCAAATTTTGTTTGGTTCCCTTTTTGAAATTAGGCACACGCGAGATCAAATTTTGTTTGGTTGGGTAGAATCCTGTAGACGCAAGGTAAACTTTCGTTTCGTTGACAAAAATTGTCGTTGGTAGGTTGTTAAAAGAATTGATTGCGCCAATGCCAACGGGTGCGATCATACCAGCACTAATGCACCGGATCCCATCAGAACTCCGCAGTTAAGCGTGCTTGGGCGAGAGTAGTACTAGGATGGGTGACCTCCTGGGAAGTCCTCGTGTTGCACCCCTCTTTTTGAAATTAGGCACACGCGAGATCAAATTTTGTTTGGTTGGGTAGAATCCTGTAGACGCAAGGTAAACTTTCGTTTCGTTGACAAAAATTGTCGTTGGTAGGTTGTTAAAAGAATTGATTGCGCCAATGCCAACGGGTGCGATCATACCAGCACTAATGCACCGGATCCCATCAGAACTCCGCAGTTAAGCGTGCATGGGCGAGAGTAGTACTAGGATGGGTGACCTCTTGGGAAGTCCTCGTGTTGCACCCCTCTTTTTGAAATTAGGCACACGCGAGATCAAATTTTGTTTGGTTCTCTTTTTGAAATTAGGCACACGCGAGATCAAATTTTGTTTGGTTGGGTAGAATCCTGTAGACGCAAGGTAAACTTTCGTTTCGTTGACAAAAATTGTCGTTGGTAGGTTGTTAAAAGAATTGATTGCGCCAATGCCAACGGGTGCGATCATACCAGCACTAATGCACCGGATCCCATCAGAACTCCGCTGTTAAGCGTGCTTGGGCGAGAGTAGTACTAGGATGGGTGACCTCCTGGGAAGTCCTCGTGTTGCACCCCTCTTTTTGAAATTAGGCACACGCGAGATCAAATTTTGTTTGGTTCCCTTTTTGAAATTAGGCACACGCGAGATCAAATTTTGTTTGGTTGGGTAGAATCCTGTAGACGCAAGGTAAACTTTCGTTTCGTTGACAAAAATTGTCGTTGGTAGGTTGTTAAAAGAATTGATTGCGCCAATGCCAACGGGTGCGATCATACCAGCACTAATGCACCGGATCCCATCAGAACTCCGCAGTTAAGCGTGCTTGGGCGAGAGTAGTACTAGGATGGGTGACCTCCTGGGAAGTCCTCGTGTTGCACCCCTCTTTTTGAAATTAGGCACACGCGAGATCAAATTTTGTTTGGTTGGGTAGAATCCTGTAGACGCAAGGTAAACTTTCGTTTCGTTGACAAAAATTGTCGTTGGTAGGTTGTTAAAAGAATTGATTGCGCCAATGCCAACGGGTGCGATCATACCAGCACTAATGCACCGGATCCCATCAGAACTCCGCAGTTAAGCGTGCTTGTGCGAGAGTAGTACTAGGATGGGTGACCTCCTGGGAAGTCCTCGTGTTGCACCCCTCTTTTTGAAATTAGGCACACGCGAGATCAAATTTTGTTTGGTTCTCTTTTTGAAATTAGGCACACGCGAGATCAAATTTTGTTTGGTTGGGTAGAATCCTGTAGACGCAAGGTAAACTTTCGTTTCGTTGACAAAAATTGTCGTTGGTAGGTTGTTAAAAGAATTGATTGCGCCAATGCCAACGGGTGCGATCATACCAGCACTAATGCACCGGATCCCATCAGAACTCCGCAGTTAAGCGTGCTTGGGCGAGAGTAGTACTAGGATGGGTGACCTCCTGGGAAGTCCTCGTGTTGCACCCCTCTTTTTGAAATTAGGCACACGCGAGATCAAATTTTGTTTGGTTGGGTAGAATCCTGTAGACGCAAGGTAAACTTTCGTTTCGTTGACAAAAATTGTCGTTGGTAGGTTGTTAAAAGAATTGATTGCGCCAATGCCAACGGGTGCGATCATACCAGCACTAATGCACCGGATCCCATCAGAACTCCGCAGTTAAGCGTGCTTGTGCGAGAGTAGTACTAGGATGGGTGACCTCCTGGGAAGTCCTCGTGTTGCACCCCTCTTTTTGAAATTAGGCACACGCGAGATCAAATTTTGTTTGGTTCTCTTTTTGAAATTAGGCACACGCGAGATCAAATTTTGTTTGGTTGGGTAGAATCCTGTAGACGCAAGGTAAACTTTCGTTTCGTTGACAAAAATTGTCGTTGGTAGGTTGTTAAAAGAATTGATTGCGCCAATGCCAACGGGTGCGATCATACCAGCACTAATGCACCGGATCCCATCAGAACTCCGCAGTTAAGCGTGTTTGGGCGAGAGTAGTACTAGGATGGGTAACCTCCTGGGAAGTCCTCGTGTTGCACCCCTCTTTTTGAAATTAGGCACACGCGAGATCAAATTTTATTTGGTTGGGTAGAATCCTGTAGACGCAAGGTAAACTTTCGTTTCGTTGACAAAAATTGTCGTTGGTAGGTTGTTAAAAGAATTGATTGCGCCAATGCCAACGGGTGCGATCATACCAGCACTAATGCACCGGATCCCATCAGAACTCCGCAGTTAAGCGTGCTTGGGCGAGAGTAGTACTAGGATGGGTGACCTCCTGGGAAGTCCTCGTGTTGCACCCCTCTTTTTGAAATTAGGCACACGCGAGATCAAATTTTGTTTGGTTCTCTTTTTGAAATTAGGCACACGCGAGATCAAATTTTGTTTGGTTGGGTAGAATCCTGTAGACGCAAGGTAAACTTTCGTTTCGTTGACAAAAATTGTCGTTGGTAGGTTGTTAAAAGAATTGATTGCGCCAATGCCAACGGGTGCGATCATACCAGCACTAATGCACCGGATCCCATCAGAACTCCGTAGTTAAGCGTGCTTGGGCGAGAGTAGTACTAGGATGGGTGACCTCCTGGGAAGTCCTCGTGTTGCACCCCTCTTTTTGAAATTAGGCACACGCGAGATCAAATTTTGTTTGGTTCTCTTTTTGAAATTAGGCACACGCGAGATCAAATTTTGTTTGGTTGGGTAGAATCCTGTAGACGCAAGGTAAACTTTCGTTTCGTTGACAAAAATTGTCGTTGGTAGGTTGTTAAAAGAATTGATTGCGCCAAAGCCAACGGGTGCGATCATACCAGCACTAATGCACCGGATCCCATCAGAACTCCGCAGTTAAGCGTGCATGGGCGAGAGTAGTACTAGGATGGGTGACCTCCTGGGAAGTCCTCGTGTTGCACCCCTCTTTTTGAAATTAGGCACACGCGAGATCAAATTTTGTTTGGTTCTCTTTTTGAAATTAGGCACACGCGAGATCAAATTTTGTTTGGTTGGGTAGAATCCTGTAGACGCAAGGTAAACTTTCGTTTCGTTGACAAAAATTGTCGTTGGTAGGTTGTTAAAAGAATTGATTGCGCCAATGCCAACGGGTGCGATCATACCAGCACTAATGCACCGGATCCCATCAGAACTCCGCAGTTAAGCGTGCTTGGGCGAGAGTAGTACTAGGATGGGTGACCTCCTGGGAAGTCCTCGTGTTGCACCCCTCTTTTTGAAATTAGGCACACGCGAGATCAAATTTTGTTTGGTTGGGTAGAATCCTGTAGACGCAAGGTAAACTTTCGTTTCGTTGACAAAAATTGTCGTTGGTAGGTTGTTAAAAGAATTGATTGCGCCAATGCCAACGGGTGCGATCATACCAGCACTAATGCACCGGATCCCATCAGAACTCCGCAGTTAAGCGTGCTTGGGCGAGAGTAGTACTAGGATGGGTGACCTCCTGGGAAGTCGTCCTCGTGTTGCACCCCTCTTTTTGAAATTAGGCACACGCGAGATCAAATTTTGTTTGGTTCTCTTTTTGAAATTAGGCACACGCGAGATCAAATTTTGTTTGGTTGGGTAGAATCCTGTAGACGCAAGGTAAACTTTCGTTTCGTTGACAAAAATTGTCGTTGGTAGGTTGTTAAAAGAATTGATTGCGCCAATGCCAACGGGTGCGATCATACCAGCACTAATGCACCGGATCCCATCAGAACTCCGCAGTTAAGCGTGCTTGGGCGAGAGTAGTACTAGGATGGGTGACCTCCTGGGAAGTCCTCGTGTTGCACCCCTCTTTTTGAAATTAGGCACACGCGAGATCAAATTTTGTTTGGTTCTCTTTTTGAAATTAGGCACACGCGAGATCAAATTTTGTTTGGTTGGGTAGAATCCTGTAGACGCAAGGTAAACTTTCGTTTCGTTGACAAAAATTGTCGTTGGTAGGTTGTTAAAAGAATTGATTGCGCCAATGCCAACGGGTGCGATCATACCAGCACTAATGCACCGGATCCCATCAGAACTCCGCAGTTAAGCGTGCTTGGGCGAGAGTAGTACTAGGATGGGTGACCTCCTGGGAAGTCCTCGTGTTGCACCCCTCTTTTTGAAATTAGGCACACGCGAGATCAAATTTTGTTTGGTTCTCTTTTTGAAATTAGGCACACGCGAGATCAAATTTTGTTTGGTTGGGTAGAATCCTGTAGACGCAAGGTAAACTTTCGTTTCGTTGACAAAAATTGTCGTTGGTAGGTTGTTAAAAGAATTGATTGCGCCAATGCCAACGGGTGCGA
The DNA here is from genome assembly GCA_037013595.1 of Dicorynia guianensis. Classification (NCBI taxonomy): domain Eukaryota; kingdom Viridiplantae; phylum Streptophyta; class Magnoliopsida; order Fabales; family Fabaceae; genus Dicorynia; species Dicorynia guianensis. The sequence goes on from JASUAB010000008.1 coordinate 600,985, forward strand.
TCATACCAGCACTAATGCACCGGATCCCATCAGAACTCCGCAGGTAAGCGTGCTTGGGCGAGAGTAGTACTAGGATGGGTGACCTCCTGGGAAGTCCTCGTGTTGCACCCCTCTTTTTGAAATTAGGCACACGCGAGATCAAATTTTGTTTGGTTGGGTAGAATCCTGTAGACGCAAGGTAAACTTTCGTTTCGTTGACAAAAATTGTCGTTGGTAGGTTGTTAAAAGAATTGATTGGCCAATGCCAACGGGTGCGATCATACCAGCACTAATGCACCGGATCCCATCAGAACTCCGCAGTTAAGCGTGCTTGGGCGAGAGTAGTACTAGGATGGGTGACCTCCTGGGAAGTCCTCGTGTTGCACCCCTCTTTTTGAAATTAGGCACACGCGAGATCAAATTTTGTTTGGTCGGGTAGAATCCTGTAGACGCAAGGTAAACTTTCGTTTCGTTGACAAAAATTGTCGTTGGTAGGTTGTTAAAAGAATTGATTGCGCCAATGCCAACGGGTGCGATCATACCAGCACTAATGCACCGGATCCCATCAGAACTCCGCAGTTAAGCGTGCTTGGGCGAGAGTAGTACTAGGATGGGTGACCTCCTGGGAAGTCCTCGTGTTGCACCCCTCTTTTTGAAATTAGGCACACGCGAGATCAAATTTTGTTTGGTTCTCTTTTTGAAATTAGGCACACGCGAGATCAAATTTTGTTTGGTTGGGTAGAATCCTGTAGACGCAAGGTAAACTTTCGTTTCGTTGACAAAAATTGTCGTTGGTAGGTTGTTAAAAGAATTGATTGCGCCAATGCCAACGGGTGCGATCATACCAGCACTAATGCACCGGATCCCATCAGAACTCCGCAGTTAAGCGTGCTTGGGCGAGAGTAGTACTAGGATGGGTGACCTCCTGGGAAGTCCTCGTGTTGCACCCCTCTTTTTGAAATTAGGCACACGCGAGATCAAATTTTGTTTGGTTCTCTTTTTGAAATTAGGCACACGCGAGATCAAATTTTGTTTGGTTGGGTAGAATCCTGTAGACGCAAGGTAAACTTTCGTTTCGTTGACAAAAATTGTCGTTGGTAGGTTGTTAAAAGAATTGATTGCGCCAATGCCAACGGGTGCGATCATACCAGCACTAATGCACCGGATCCCATCAGAACTCCGCAGGTAAGCGTGCTTGGGCGAGAGTAGTATTAGGATGGGTGACCTCCTGGGAAGTCCTCGTGTTGCACCCCTCTTTTTGAAATTAGGCACACGCGAGATCAAATTTTGTTTGGTTGGGTAGAATCCTGTAGACGCAAGGTAAACTTTCGTTTCGTTGACAAACATTGTCGTTGGTAGGTTGTTAAAAGAATTGATTGCGCCAATGCCAACGGGTGCGATCATACCAGCACTAATGCACCGGATCCCATCAGAACTCCGCAGTTAAGCGTGCTTGGGCGAGAGTAGTACTAGGATGGGTGACCTCCTGGGAAGTCCTCGTGTTGCACCCCTCTTTTTGAAATTAGGCACACGCGAGATCAAATTTTGTTTGGTTCTCTTTTTGAAATTAGGCACACGCGAGATCAAATTTTGTTTGGTTGGGTAGAATCCTGTAGACGCAAGGTAAACTTTCGTTTCGTTGACAAAAATTGTCGTTGGTAGGTTGTTAAAAGAATTGATTTCGCCAATGCCAACGGGTGCGATCATACCAGCACTAATGCACCGGATCCCATCAGAACTCCGCAGTTAAGCGTGCTTGGGCGAGAGTAGTACTAGGATGGGTGACCTCCTGGGAAGTCCTCGTGTTGCACCCCTCTTTTTGAAATTAGGCACACGCGAGATCAAATTTTGTTTGGTTGGGTAGAATCCTGTAGACGCAAGGTAAACTTTCGTTTCGTTGACAAAAATTGTCGTTGGTAGGTTGTTAAAAGAATTGATTGCGCCAATGCCAACGGGGGCGATCATACCAGCACTAATGCACCGGATCCCATCAGAACTCCGCAGTTAAGCGTGCTTGGGCGAGAGTAGTACTAGGATGGGTGACCTCCTGGGAAGTCCTCGTGTTGCACCCCTCTTTTTGAAATTAGGCACACGCGAGATCAAATTTTGTTTGGTTCTCTTTTTGAAATTAGGCACACGCGAGATCAAATTTTGTTTGGTTGGGTAGAATCCTGTAGACGCAAGGTAAACTTTCGTTTCGTTGACAAAAATTGTCGTTGGTAGGTTGTTAAAAGAATTGATTGCGCCAATGCCAACGGGTGCGATCATACCAGCACTAATGCACCGGATCCCATCAGAACTCCGCAGTTAAGCGTGCTTGGGCGAGAGTAGTACTAGGATGGGTGACCTCCTGGGAAGTCCTCGTGTTGCACCCCTCTTTTTGAAATTAGGCACACGCGAGATCAAATTTTGTTTGGTTGGGTAGAATCCTGTAGACGCAAGGTAAACTTTCGTTTCGTTGACAAAAATTGTCGTTGGTAGGTTGTTAAAAGAATTGATTGCGCCAATGCCAACGGGTGCGATCATACCAGCACTAATGCACCGGATCCCATCAGAACTCCGCAGTTAAGCTCGCTTGGGCGAGAGTAGTACTAGGATGGGTGACCTCCTGGGAAGTCCTCGTGTTGCACCCCTCTTTTTGAAATTAGGCACACGCGAGATCAAATTTTGTTTGGTTCTCTTTTTGAAATTAGGCACACGCGAGATCAAATTTTGTTTGGTTGGGTAGAATCCTGTAGACGCAAGGTAAACTTTCGTTTCGTTGACAAAAATTGTCGTTGGTAGGTTGTTAAAAGAATTGATTGCGCCAATGCCAACGGGTGCGATCATACCAGCACTAATGCGCCGGATCCCATCAGAACTCCGCAGTTAAGCGTGCTTGGGCGAGAGTAGTACTAGGATGGGTGACCTCCTGGGAAGTCCTCGTGTTGCACCCCTCTTTTTGAAATTAGGCACACGCGAGATCAAATTTTGTTTGGTTGGGTAGAATCCTGTAGACGCAAGGTAAACTTTCGTTTCGTTGACAAAAATTGTCGTTGGTAGGTTGTTAAAAGAATTGATTGCGCCAATGCCAACGGGTGCGATCATACCAGCACTAATGTACCGGATCCCATTAGAACTCCGCAGTTAAGCGTGCTTGGGCGAGAGTAGTACTAGGATGGTTGACCTCCTGGGAAGTCCTCGTGTTGCACCCCTCTTTTTGAAATTAGGCACACGCGAGATCAAATTTTGTTTGGTTCTCTTTTTGAAATTAGGCACACGCGAGATCAAATTTTGTTTGGTTGGGTAGAATCCTGTAGACGCAAGGTAAACTTTCGTTTCGTTGACAAAAATTGTCGTTGGTAGGTTGTTAAAAGAATTGATTGCGCCAATGCCAACGGGTGCGATCATACCAGCACTAATGCACCGGATCCCATCAGAACTCCGCAGTTAAGCGTGCTTGGGCGAGAGTAGTACTAGGATGGGTGACCTCCTGGGAAGTCCTCGTGTTGCACCCCTCTTTTTGAAATTAGGCACACGCGAGATCAAATTTTGTTTGGTTGGGTAGAATCCTGTAGACGCAAGGTAAACTTTCGTTTCGTTGACAAAAATTGTCGTTGGTAGGTTGTTAAAAGAATTGATTGCGCCAATGCCAACGGGTGCGATCATACCAGCACTAATGCACCGGATCCCATCAGAACTCCGCAGTCAAGCGTGCTTGGGCGAGAGTAGTACTAGGATGGGTGACCTCCTGGGAAGTCGTCCTCGTGTTGCACCCCTCTTTTTGAAATTAGGCACACGCGAGATCAAATTTTGTTTGGTTCTCTTTTTGAAATTAGGCACACGCGAGATCAAATTTTGTTTGGTTGGGTAGAATCCTGTAGACGCAAGGTAAACTTTCGTTTCGTTGACAAAAATTGTCGTTGGTAGGTTGTTAAAAGAATTGATTGCGCCAATGCCAACGGGTGCGATCATACCAGCACTAATGCACCGGATCCCATCAGAACTCCGCAGTTAAGCGTGCTTGGGCGAGAGTAGTACTAGGATGGGTGACCTCCTGGGAAGTCCTCGTGTTGCACCCCTCTTTTTGAAATTAGGCACACGCGAGATCAAATTTTGTTTGGTTCTCTTTTTGAAATTAGGCACACGCGAGATCAAATTTTGTTTGGTTGGGTAGAATCCTGTAGACGCAAGGTAAACTTTCGTTTCGTTGACAAAAATTGTCGTTGGTAGGTTGTTAAAAGAATTGATTGCGCCAATGCCAACGGGTGCGATCATACCAGCACTAATGCACCGGATCCCATCAGAACTCCGCAGGTAAGCGTGCTTGGGCGAGAGTAGTACTAGGATGGGTGACCTCCTGGGAAGTCCTCGTGTTGCACCCCTCTTTTTGAAATTAGGCACACGCGAGATCAAATTTTGTTTGGTTGGGTAGAATCCTGTAGACGCAAGGTAAACTTTCGTTTCGTTGACAAAAATTGTCGTTGGTAGGTTCTTAAAAGAATTGATTGCGCCAATGCCAACGGGTGCGATCATACCAGCACTAATGCACCGGATCCCATCAGAACTCCGCAGTTAAGCGTGCTTGGGCGAGAGTAGTACTAGGATGGGTGACCTCCTGGGAAGTCCTCGTGTTGCACCCCTCTTTTTGAAATTAGGCACACGCGAGATCAAATTTTGTTTGGTTGGGTAGAATCCTGTAGACGCAAGGTAAACTTTCGTTTCGTTGACCAAAATTGTCGTTGGTAGGTTGTTAAAAGAATTGATTGCGCCAATGCCAACGGGTGCGATCATACCAGCACTAATGCACCGGATCCCATCAGAACTCCGCAGTTAAGCGTGCTTGGGCGAGAGTAGTACTAGGATGGGTGACCTCCTGGGAAGTCCTCGTGTTGCACCCCTCTTTTTGAAATTAGGCACACGCGAGATCAAATTTTGTTTGGTTCTCTTTTTGAAATTAGGCACACGCGAGATCAAATTTTGTTTGGTTGGGTAGAATCCTGTAGACGCAAGGTAAACTTTCGTTTCGTTGACAAAAATTGTCGTTGGTAGGTTGTTAAAAGAATTGATTGCGCCAATGCCAACGGGTGCGATCATACCAGCACTAATGCACCGGATCCCATCAGAACTCCGCAGTTAAGCGTGCTTGGGCGAGAGTAGTACTAGGATGGGTGACCTCCTGGGAAGTCCTCGTGTTGCACCCCTCTTTTTGAAATTAGGCACACGCGAGATCAAATTTTGTTTGGTTCTCTTTTTGAAATTAGGCACACGCGAGATCAAATTTTGTTTGGTTGGGTAGAATCCTGTAGACGCAAGGTAAACTTTCGTTTCGTTGACAAAAATTGTCGTTGGTAGGTTGTTAAAAGAATTGATTGCGCCAATGCCAACGGGTGCGATCATACCAGCACTAATGCACCGGATCCCATCAGAACTCCGCAGTTAAGCGTGCTTGGGCGAGAGTAGTACTAGGATGGGTGACCTCCTGGGAAGTCCTCGTGTTGCACCCCTCTTTTTGAAATTAGGCACACGCGAGATCAAATTTTGTTTGGTTCTCTTTTTGAAATTAGGCACACGCGAGATCAAATTTTGTTTGGTTGGGTAGAATCCTGTAGACGCAAGGTAAACTTTCGTTTCGTTGACAAAAATTGTCGTTGGTAGGTTGTTAAAAGAATTGATTGCGCCAATGCCAACGGGTGCGATCATACCAGCACTAATGCACCGGATCCCATCAGAACTCCGCAGTTAAGCGTGCTTGGGCGAGAGTAGTACTAGGATGGGTGACCTCCTGGGAAGTCCTCGTGTTGCACCCCTCTTTTTGAAATTAGGCACACGCGAGATCAAATTTTGTTTGGTTGGGTAGAATCCTGTAGACGCAAGGTAAACTTTCGTTTCGTTGACCAAAATTGTCGTTGGTAGGTTGTTAAAAGAATTGATTGCGCCAATGCCAACGGGTGCGATCATACCAGCACTAATGCACCGGATCCCATCAGAACTCCGCAGTTAAGCGTGCTTGGGCGAGAGTAGTACTAGGATGGGTGACCTCTTGGGAAGTCCTCGTGTTGCACCCCTCTTTTTGAAATTAGGCACACGCGAGATCAAATTTTGTTTGGTTGGATAGAATCCTGTAGACGCAAGGTAAACTTTCGTTTCGTTGACCAAAATTGTCGTTGGTAGGTTGTTAAAAGAATTGATTGCGCCAATGCCAACGGGTGCGATCATACCAGCACTAATGCACCGGATCCCATCAGAACTCCGCAGTTAAGCGTGCTTGGGCGAGAGTAGTACTAGGATGGGTGACCTCCTGGGAAGTCCTCGTGTTGCACCCCTCTTTTTGAAATTAGGCACACGCGAGATCAAATTTTGTTTGGTTGGGTAGAATCCTGTAGACGCAAGGTAAACTTTCGTTTCGTTGACAAAAATTGTCGTTGGTAGGTTGTTAAAAGAATTGATTGCGCCAATGCCAACGGGTGCGATCATACCAGCACTAATGCATCGGATCCCATCAGAACTCCGCAGTTAAGCGTGCTTGGGCGAGAGTAGTACTAGGATGGGTGACCTCCTGGGAAGTCCTCGTGTTGCACCCCTCTTTTTGAAATTAGGCACACGCGAGATCAAATTTTGTTTGGTTCTCTTTTTGAAATTAGGCACACGCGAGATCAAATTTTGTTTGGTTGGGTAGAATCCTGTAGACGCAAGGTAAACTTTCGTTTCGTTGACAAAAATTGTCGTTGGTAGGTTGTTAAAAGAATTGATTGCGCCAATGCCAACGGGTGCGATCATACCAGCACTAATGCACCGGATCCCATCAGAACTCCGCAGTTAAGCGTGCTTGGGCGAGAGTAGTACTAGGATGGGTGACCTCCTGGGAAGTCCTCGTGTTGCACCCCTCTTTTTGAAATTAGGCACACGCGAGATCAAATTTTGTTTGGTTCTCTTTTTGAAATTAGGCACACGCGAGATCAAATTTTGTTTGGTTGGGTAGAATCCTGTAGACGCAAGGTAAACTTTCGTTTCGTTGACAAAAATTGTCGTTGGTAGGTTGTTAAAAGAATTGATTGCGCCAATGCCAACGGGTGCGATCATACCAGCACTAATGCACCGGATCCCATCAGAACTCCGCAGGTAAGCGTGCTTGGGCGAGAGTAGTACTAGGATGGGTGACCTCCTGGGAAGTCCTCGTGTTGCACCCCTCTTTTTGAAATTAGGCACACGCGAGATCAAATTTTGTTTGGTTGGGTAGAATCCTGTAGACGCAAGGTAAACTTTCGTTTCGTTGACAAAAATTGTCGTTGGTAGGTTGTTAAAAGAATTGATTGCGCCAATGCCAACGGGTGCGATCATACCAGCACTAATGCACCGGATCCCATCAGAACTCCGCAGTTAAGCGTGCTTGGGCGAGAGTAGTACTAGGATGGGTGACCTCCTGGGAAGTCCTCGTGTTGCACCCCTCTTTTTGAAATTAGGCACACGCGAGATCAAATTTTGTTTGGTTGGGTAGAATCCTGTAGACGCAAGGTAAACTTTCGTTTCGTTGACCAAAATTGTCGTTGGTAGGTTGTTAAAAGAATTGATTGCGCCAACGCCAACGGGTGCGATCATACCAGCACTAATGCACCGGATCCCATCAGAACTCCGCAGTTAAGCGTGCTTGGGCGAGAGTAGTACTAGGATGGGTGACCTCCTGGGAAGTCCTCGTGTTGCACCCCTCTTTTTGAAATTAGGCACACGCGAGATCAAATTTTGTTTGGTTGGGTAGAATCCTGTAGACACAAGGTAAACTTTCGTTTCGTTGACAAAAATTGTCGTTGGTAGGTTGTTAAAAGAATTGATTGCGCCAATGCCAACGGGTGCGATCATGCCAGCACTAATGCACCGGATCCCATCAGAACTCCGCAGTTAAGCGTGCTTGGGCGAGAGTAGTACTAGGATGGGTGACCTCCTGGGAAGTCCTCGTGTTGCACCCCTCTTTTTGAAATTAGGCACACGCGAGATCAAATTTTGTTTGGTTTTCTTTTTGAAATTAGGCACACGCGAGATCAAATTTTGTTTGGTTGGGTAGAATCCTGTAGACGCAAGGTAAACTTTCGTTTCGTTGACAAAAATTGTCGTTGGTAGGTTGTTAAAAGAATTGATTGCGCCAATGCCAACGGGTGCGATCATACCAGCACTAATGCACCGGATCCCATCAGAACTCCGCAGTTAAGCGTGCTTGGGCGAGAGTAGTACTAGGATGGGTGACCTCCTGGGAAGTCCTCGTGTTGCACCCCTCTTTTTGAAATTAGGCACACGCGAGATCAAATTTTGTTTGGTTCTCTTTTTGAAATTAGGCACACGCGAGATCAAATTTTGTTTGGTTGGGTAGAATCCTGTAGACGCAAGGTAAACTTTCGTTTCGTTGACAAAAATTGTCGTTGGTAGGTTGTTAAAAGAATTGATTGCGCCAATGCCAACGGGTGCGATCATACCAGCACTAATGCACCGGATCCCATCAGAACTCCGCAGTTAAGCGTGCTTGGGCGAGAGTAGTACTAGGATGGGTGACCTCCTGGGAAGTCCTCGTGTTGCACCTCTCTTTTTGAAATTAGGCACACGCGAGATCAAATTTTGTTTGGTTGGTTAGAATCCTGTAGACGCAAGGTAAACTTTCGTTTCGTTGACAAAAATTGTCGTTGGTAGGTTGTTAAAAGAATTGATTGCGCCAATGCCAACGGGTGCGATCATACCAGCACTAATGCACCGGATCCCATCAGAACTCCGCAGTTAAGCATGCTTGGGAGAGAGTAGTACGAGGATGGGTGACCTCCTGGGAAGTCCTCGTGCTGCACCCCTCTTTTTGAAATTAGGCACACGCGAGATCAAATTTTTTTTGGTTCTCTTTTTGAAATTAGGCACACGCGAGATCAAATTTTGTTTGGTTGGGTAGAATCCTGTAGACGCAAGGTAAACTTTCGTTTCGTTGACAAAAATTGTCGTTGGTAGGTTGTTAAAAGAATTGATTGCGCCAATGCCAACGGGTGCGATCATACCAGCACTAATGCACCGGATCCCATCAGAACTCCGCAGTCAAGCGTGCTTGGGCGAGAGTAGTACAAGGATGGGTGACCTCCTGGGAAGTCCTCGTGTTGCACCCCTCTTTTTGAAATTAGGCACACGCGAGATCAAATTTTGTTTGGTTCTCTTTTTGAAATTAGGCAAACGCGAGATCAAATTTTGTTTGGTTGGGTAGAATCCTGTAGACGCAAGGTAAACTTTCGTTTCGTTGACAAAAATTGTCGTTGGTAGGTTGTTAAAAGAATTGATTGCGCCAATGCCAACGGGTGCGATCGTACCAGCACTAATGCACCGGATCCCATCAGAACTCCGCAGTTAAGCGTGCTTGGGCGAGAGTTGTACTAGGATGGGTGACCTCCTGGGAAGTCCTCGTGTTGCACCCCTCTTTTTGAAATTAGGCACACGCGAGATCAAATTTTGTTTGGTTGGGTAGAATCCTGTAGACGCAAGGTAAACTTTCGTTTCGTTGACAAAAATTGTCGTTGGTAGGTTGTTAAAAGAATTGATTGCGCCAATGCCAACGGGTGCGATCATACCAGCACTAATGCACCGGATCCCATCAGAACTCCGCAGTTATGCGTGCTTGGGCGAGAGTAGTACTAGGATGGGTGACCTCCTGGGAAGTCCTCGTGTTACACCCCTCTTTTTGAAATTAGGCAAACGCGAGATCAAATTTTGTTTGGTTCTCTTTTTGAAATTAGGCACACGCGAGATCAAATTTTGTTTGGTTGGGTAGAATCCTGTAGACGCAAGGTAAACTTTCGTTTCGTTGACAAAAATTGTCGTTGGTAGGTTGTTAAAAGAATTGATTGCGCCAATGCCAACGGTTGCGATCATACCAGCACTAATGCACCGGATCCCATCAGAACTCCGCAGTTAAGCGTGCTTGGGCGAGAGTAGTACTAGGATGGGTGACCTCCTGGGAAGTCCTCGTGTTGCACCCCTCTTTTTGAAATTAGGCACACGCGAGATCAAATTTTGTTTGGTTCTCTTTTTGAAATTAGGCAAACGCGAGATCAAATTTTGTTTGGTTGGGTAGAATCCTGTAGACGCAAGGTAAACTTTCGTTTCGTTGACAAAAATTGTCGTTGGTAGGTTGTTAAAAGAATTGATTGCGCCAATGCCAACGGGTGCGATCGTACCAGCACTAATGCACCGGATCCCATCAGAACTCCGTAGTTAAGCGTGCTTGGGCGAGAGTAGTACCAGGATGGGTGACCTCCTGGGAAGTCCTCGTGTTGCACCCCTCTTTTTGAAATTAGGCACACGCGAGATCAAATTTTGTTTGGTTGGGTAGAATCCTGTAGACGCAAGGTAAACTTTCGTTTCGTTGACAAAAATTGTCGTTGGTAGGTTGTTAAAAGAATTGATTGCGCCAATGCCAACGGGTGCGATCATACCAGCACTAATGCACCGGATCCCATCAGAACTCCGCAGTTAAGCGTGCTTGGGCGAGAGTAGTACTAGGATGGGTGACCTCCTGGGAAGTCCTCGTGTTGCACCCCTCTTTTTGAAATTAGGCACACGCGAGATCAAATTTTGTTTGGTTGGGTAGAATCCTGTAGACGCAAGGTAAACTTTCGTTTCGTTGACCAAAATTGTCGTTGGTAGGTTGTTAAAAGAATTGATTGCGCCAATGCCAACGGGTGCGATCATACCAGCACTAATGCACCGGATCCCATCAGAACTCCGCAGTTAAGCGTGCTTGGGCGAGAGTAGTACTAGGATGGGTGACCTCCTGGGAAGTCCTCGTGTTGCACCCCTCTTTTTGAAATTAGGCACACGCGAGATCAAATTTTGTTTGGTTGGGTAGAATCCTGTAGACACAAGGTAAACTTTCGTTTCGTTGACAAAAATTGTCGTTGGTAGGTTGTTAAAAGAATTGATTGCGCCAATGCCAACGGGTGCGATCATACCAGCACTAATGCACCGGATCCCATCAGAACTCCGCAGTTAAGCGTGCTTGGGCGAGAGTAGTACTAGGATGGGTGACCTCCTGGGAAGTCCTCGTGTTGCACCCCTCTTTTTGAAATTAGGCACACGCGAGATCAAATTTTGTTTGGTTTTCTTTTTGAAATTAGGCACACGCGAGATCAAATTTTGTTTGGTTGGGTAGAATCCTGTAGACGCAAGGTAAACTTTCGTTTCGTTGACAAAAATTGTCGTTGGTAGGTTGTTAAAAGAATTGATTGCGCCAATGCCAACGGGTGCGATCATACCAGCACTAATGCACCGGATCCCATCAGAACTCCGCAGTTAAGCGTGCTTGGGCGAGAGTAGTACTAGGATGGGTGACCTCCTGGGAAGTCCTCGTGTTGCACCCCTCTTTTTGAAATTAGGCACACGCGAGATCAAATTTTGTTTGGTTCTCTTTTTGAAATTAGGCACACGCGAGATCAAATTTTGTTTGGTTGGGTAGAATCCTGTAGACGCAAGGTAAACTTTCGTTTCGTTGACAAAAATTGTCGTTGGTAGGTTGTTAAAAGAATTGATTGCGCCAATGCCAACGGGTGCGATCATACCAGCACTAATGCACCGGATCCCATCAGAACTCCGCAGTTAAGCGTGCTTGGGCGAGAGTAGTACTAGGATGGGTGACCTCCTGGGAAGTCCTCGTGTTGCACCTCTCTTTTTGAAATTAGGCACACGCGAGATCAAATTTTGTTTGGTTGGTTAGAATCCTGTAGACGCAAGGTAAACTTTCGTTTCGTTGACAAAAATTGTCGTTGGTAGGTTGTTAAAAGAATTGATTGCGCCAATGCCAACGGGTGCGATCATACCAGCACTAATGCACCGGATCCCATCAGAACTCCGCAGTTAAGCATGCTTGGGAGAGAGTAGTACGAGGATGGGTGACCTCCTGGGAAGTCCTCGTGCTGCACCCCTCTTTTTGAAATTAGGCACACGCGAGATCAAATTTTTTTTGGTTCTCTTTTTGAAATTAGGCACACGCGAGATCAAATTTTGTTTGGTTGGGTAGAATCCTGTAGACGCAAGGTAAACTTTCGTTTCGTTGACAAAAATTGTCGTTGGTAGGTTGTTAAAAGAATTGATTGCGCCAATGCCAACGGGTGCGATCATACCAGCACTAATGCACCGGATCCCATCAGAACTCCGCAGTCAAGCGTGCTTGGGCGAGAGTAGTACAAGGATGGGTGACCTCCTGGGAAGTCCTCGTGTTGCACCCCTCTTTTTGAAATTAGGCACACGCGAGATCAAATTTTGTTTGGTTCTCTTTTTGAAATTAGGCAAACGCGAGATCAAATTTTGTTTGGTTGGGTAGAATCCTGTAGACGCAAGGTAAACTTTCGTTTCGTTGACAAAAATTGTCGTTGGTAGGTTGTTAAAAGAATTGATTGCGCCAATGCCAACGGGTGCGATCGTACCAGCACTAATGCACCGGATCCCATCAGAACTCCGCAGTTAAGCGTGCTTGGGCGAGAGTTGTACTAGGATGGGTGACCTCCTGGGAAGTCCTCGTGTTGCACCCCTCTTTTTGAAATTAGGCACACGCGAGATCAAATTTTGTTTGGTTGGGTAGAATCCTGTAGACGCAAGGTAAACTTTCGTTTCGTTGACAAAAATTGTCGTTGGTAGGTTGTTAAAAGAATTGATTGCGCCAATGCCAACGGGTGCGATCATACCAGCACTAATGCACCGGATCCCATCAGAACTCCGCAGTTATGCGTGCTTGGGCGAGAGTAGTACTAGGATGGGTGACCTCCTGGGAAGTCCTCGTGTTACACCCCTCTTTTTGAAATTAGGCAAACGCGAGATCAAATTTTGTTTGGTTCTCTTTTTGAAATTAGGCACACGCGAGATCAAATTTTGTTTGGTTGGGTAGAATCCTGTAGACGCAAGGTAAACTTTCGTTTCGTTGACAAAAATTGTCGTTGGTAGGTTGTTAAAAGAATTGATTGCGCCAATGCCAACGGTTGCGATCATACCAGCACTAATGCACCGGATCCCATCAGAACTCCGCAGTTAAGCGTGCTTGGGCGAGAGTAGTACTAGGATGGGTGACCTCCTGGGAAGTCCTCGTGTTGCACCCCTCTTTTTGAAATTAGGCACACGCGAGATCAAATTTTGTTTGGTTCTCTTTTTGAAATTAGGCAAACGCGAGATCAAATTTTGTTTGGTTGGGTAGAATCCTGTAGACGCAAGGTAAACTTTCGTTTCGTTGACAAAAATTGTCGTTGGTAGGTTGTTAAAAGAATTGATTGCGCCAATGCCAACGGGTGCGATCGTACCAGCACTAATGCACCGGATCCCATCAGAACTCCGTAGTTAAGCGTGCTTGGGCGAGAGTAGTACCAGGATGGGTGACCTCCTGGGAAGTCCTCGTGTTGCACCCCTCTTTTTGAAATTAGGCACACGCGAGATCAAATTTTGTTTGGTTGGGTAGAATCCTGTAGACGCAAGGTAAACTTTCGTTTCGTTGACAAAAATTGTCGTTGGTAGGTTGTTAAAAGAATTGATTGCGCCAATGCCAACGGGTGCGATCATACCAGCACTAATGCACCGGATCCCATCAGAACTCCGCAGTTATGCGTGCTTGGGCGAGAGTAGTACTAGGATGGGTGACCTCCTGGGAAGTCCTCGTGTTACACCCCTCTTTTTGAAATTAGGCAAATGCGAGATCAAATTTTGTTTGGTTCTCTTTTTGAAATTAGGCACACGCGAGATCAAATTTTTTTTGGTTGGGTAGAATCCTGTAGACGCAAGGTAAACTTTCGTTTCGTTGACAAAAATTGTCGTTGGTAGGTTGTTAAAAGAATTGATTGCGCCAATGCCAACGGTTGCGATCATACCAGCACTAATGCACCGGATCCCATCAGAACTCCGTAGTTAAGCGTGCTTGGCCGAGAGTAGTACTAGGATGGGTGACCTCCTGGGAAGTCCTCGTGTTGCACCCCTCTTTTTGAAATTAGGCACACGCGAGATCAAATTTTGTTTGGTTCTCTTTTTGAAATTAGGCAAACGCGAGATCAAATTTTGTTTGGTTGGGTAGAATCCTGTAGACGCAAGGTAAACTTTCGTTTCGTTGACAAAAATTGTCGTTGGTAGGTTGTTAAAAGAATTGATTGCGCCAATGCCAACGGGTGCGATCGTACCAGCACTAATGCACCGGATCCCATCAGAACTCCGTAGTTAAGCGTGCTTGGGCGAGAGTAGTACCAGGATGGGTGACCTCCTGGGAAGTCCTCGTGTTGCACCCCTCTTTTTGAAATTAGGCACACGCGAGATCAAATTTTGTTTGGTTGGGTAGAATCCTGTAGACGCAAGGTAAACTTTCGTTTCGTTGACAAAAATTGTCGTTGGTAGGTTGTTAAAAGAATTGATTGCGCCAATGCCAACGGGTGCGATCATACCAGCACTAATGCACCGGATCCCATCAGAACTCCGCAGTTATGCGTGCTTGGGCGAGAGTAGTACTAGGATGGGTGACCTCCTGGGAAGTCCTCGTGTTACACCCCTCTTTTTGAAATTAGGCAAATGCGAGATCAAATTTTGTTTGGTTCTCTTTTTGAAATTAGGCACACGCGAGATCAAATTTTTTTTGGTTGGGTAGAATCCTGTAGACGCAAGGTAAACTTTCGTTTCGTTGACAAAAATTGTCGTTGGTAGGTTGTTAAAAGAATTGATTGCGCCAATGCCAACGGTTGCGATCATACCAGCACTAATGCACCGGATCCCATCAGAACTCCGTAGTTAAGCGTGCTTGGCCGAGAGTAGTACTAGGATGGGTGACCTCCTGGGAAGTCCTCGTGTTGCACCCCTCTTTTTGAAATTAGGCACACGCGAGATCAAATTTTGTTTGGTTCTCTTTTTGAAATTAGGCACACGCGAGATCAAATTTTGTTTGGTTGGGTAGAATCCTGTAGACGCAAGGTAAACTTTCGTTTCGTTGACAAAAATTGTCGTTGGTAGGTTGTTAAAAGAATTGATTGCGCCAATGCCAACGGGTGCGATCATACCAGCACTAATGCACCGGATCCCATCAGAACTCCGCAGTTAAGCGTGCTTGGGCGAGAGTAGTACTAGGATGGGTGACCTCTTGGGAAGTCCTCGTGTTGCACCCCTCTTTTTGAAATTAGGCACACGCGTGATCAAATTTTGTTTGGTTGGGTAGAATCCTGTAGACGCAAGGTAAACTTTCGTTTCGTTGACAAAAATTGTCGTTGGTAGGTTGTTAAAAGAATTGATTGCGCCAATGCCAACGGGTGCGATCATACCAGCACTAATGCACCGGATCCCATCAGAACTCCGCAGTTAAGCGTGCTTGGGCGAGAGTAGTACTAGGATGGGTGACCTCCTGGGAAGTCCTCGTGTTGCACCCCTCTTTTTGAAATTAGGCACACGCGAGATCAAATTTTGTTTGGTTCTCTTTTTGAAATTAGGCACACGCGAGATCAAATTTTGTTTGGTTCTCTTTTTGAAATTAGGCACACGCGAGATCAAATTTTGTTTGGTTGGGTAGAATCCTGTAGACGCAAGGTAAACTTTCGTTTCGTTGACAAAAATTGTCGTTGGTAGGTTGTTAAAAGAATTGATTGCGCCAATGCCAACGGGTGCGATCATACCAGCACTAATGCACCGGATCCCATCAGAACTCCGCAGTTAAGCGTGCTTGGGCGAGAGTAGTACTAGGATGGGTGACCTCCTGGGAAGTCCTCGTGTTGCTCCCCTCTTTTTGAAATTAGGCACACGCGAGATCAAATTTTGTTTGGTTCTCTTTTTTAAATTAGGCACACGCGAGATCAAATTTTGTTTGGTTGGGTAGAATCCTGTAGACGCAAGGTAAACTTTCGTTTCGTTGACAAAAATTGTCGTTGGTAGGTTGTTAAAAGAATTGATTGCGCCAATGCCAACGGGTGCGATCATACCAGCACTAATGCACCGGATCCCATCAGAACTCCGCAGTTATGCGTGCTTGGGCGAGAGTAGTACTAGGATGGGTGACCTCCTGGGAAGTCCTCGTGTTACACCCCTCTTTTTGAAATTAGGCAAACGCGAGATCAAATTTTGTTTGGTTCTCTTTTTGAAATTAGGCACACGCGAGATCAAATTTTGTTTGGTTGGGTAGAATCCTGTAGACGCAAGGTAAACTTTCGTTTCGTTGACAAAAATTGTCGTTGGTAGGTTGTTAAAAGAATTGATTGCGCCAATGCCAACGGGTGCGATCATACCAGCACTAATGCACCGGATCCCATCAGAACTCCGCAGTTAAGCGTGCTTGGGCGAGAGTAGTACTAGGATGGGTGACCTCTTGGGAAGTCCTCGTGTTGCACCCCTCTTTTTGAAATTAGGCACACGCGTGATCAAATTTTGTTTGGTTGGGTAGAATCCTGTAGACGCAAGGTAAACTTTCGTTTCGTTGACAAAAATTGTCGTTGGTAGGTTGTTAAAAGAATTGATTGCGCCAATGCCAACGGGTGCGATCATACCAGCACTAATGCACCGGATCCCATCAGAACTCCGCAGTTAAGCGTGCTTGGGCGAGAGTAGTACTAGGATGGGTGACCTCCTGGGAAGTCCTCGTGTTGCACCCCTCTTTTTGAAATTAGGCACACGCGAGATCAAATTTTGTTTGGTTCTCTTTTTGAAATTAGGCACACGCGAGATCAAATTTTGTTTGGTTCTCTTTTTGAAATTAGGCACACGCGAGATCAAATTTTGTTTGGTTGGGTAGAATCCTGTAGACGCAAGGTAAACTTTCGTTTCGTTGACAAAAATTGTCGTTGGTAGGTTGTTAAAAGAATTGATTGCGCCAATGCCAACGGGTGCGATCATACCAGCACTAATGCACCGGATCCCATCAGAACTCCGCAGTTAAGCGTGCTTGGGCGAGAGTAGTACTAGGATGGGTGACCTCCTGGGAAGTCCTCGTGTTGCTCCCCTCTTTTTGAAATTAGGCACACGCGAGATCAAATTTTGTTTGGTTCTCTTTTTTAAATTAGGCACACGCGAGATCAAATTTTGTTTGGTTGGGTAGAATCCTGTAGACGCAAGGTAAACTTTCGTTTCGTTGACAAAAATTGTCGTTGGTAGGTTGTTAAAAGAATTGATTGCGCCAATGCCAACGGGTGCGATCATACCAGCACTAATGCACCGGATCCCATCAGAACTCCGCAGTTATGCGTGCTTGGGCGAGAGTAGTACTAGGATGGGTGACCTCCTGGGAAGTCCTCGTGTTACACCCCTCTTTTTGAAATTAGGCAAACGCGAGATCAAATTTTGTTTGGTTCTCTTTTTGAAATTAGGCACACGCGAGATCAAATTTTGTTTGGTTGGGTAGAATCCTGTAGACGCAAGGTAAACTTTCGTTTCGTTGACAAAAATTGTCGTTGGTAGGTTGTTAAAAGAATTGATTGCGCCAATGCCAACGGTTGCGATCATACCAACACTAATGCACCGGATCCCATCAGAACTCCGCAGTTAAGCGTGCTTGGGCGAGAGTAGTACTAGGATGGGTGACCTCCTGGGAAGTCCTCGTGTTGCACCCCTCTTTTTGAAATTAGGCACACGCGAGATCAAATTTTGTTTGGTTGGGTAGAATCCTGTAGACGCAAGTTAAACTTTCGTTTCGTTGACAAAAATTGTCGTTGGTAGGTTGTTAGAAGAATTGATTGCGCCAATGCCAACGGGTGCGATCATACCAGCACTAATGCACCGGATCCCATCAGAACTCCGCAGTTAAGCGTGCTTGGGCGAGAGTAGTACTAGGATGGGTGACCTCCTGGGAAGTCCTCGTGTTGCACCCCTCTTTTTGAAATTAGGCACACGCGAGATCAAATTTTGTTTGGTTGGGTAGAATCCTGTAGACGCAAGGTAAACTTTCGTTTCGTTGACAAAAATTGTCGTTGGTAGGTTGTTAAAAGAATTGATTGCGCCAATGCCAACGGGTGCGATCATACCAGCACTAATGCACTGGATCCCATCAGAACTCCGCAGTTATGCGTGCTTGGGCGAGAGTAGTACTAGGATGGGTGACCTCCTGGGAAGTCCTCGTGTTACACCCCTCTTTTTGAAATTAGGCAAACGCGAGATCAAATTTTGTTTGGTTCTCTTTTTGAAATTAGGCACACGCGAGATCAAATTTTGTTTGGTTGGGTAGAATCCTGTAGACGCAAGGTAAACTTTCGTTTCGTTGACAAAAATTGTCGTTGGTAGGTTGTTAAAAGAATTGATTGCGCCAATGCCAACGGGTGCGATCATACCAGCACTAATGCACCGGATCCCATCAGAACTCCGCAGTTAAGCGTGCTTGGGCGAGAGTAGTACTAGGATGGGTGACCTCTTGGGAAGTCCTCGTGTTGCACCCCTCTTTTTGAAATTAGGCACACGCGTGATCAAATTTTGTTTGGTTGGGTAGAATCCTGTAGACGCAAGGTAAACTTTCGTTTCGTTGACAAAAATTGTCGTTGGTAGGTTGTTAAAAGAATTGATTGCGCCAATGCCAACGGGTGCGATCATACCAGCACTAATGCACCGGATCCCATCAGAACTCCGCAGTTAAGCGTGCTTGGGCGAGAGTAGTACTAGGATGGGTGACCTCCTGGGAAGTCCTCGTGTTGCACCCCTCTTTTTGAAATTAGGCACACGCGAGATCAAATTTTGTTTGGTTCTCTTTTTGAAATTAGGCACACGCGAGATCAAATTTTGTTTGGTTGGGTAGAATCCTGTAGACGCAAGGTAAACTTTCGTTTCGTTGACAAAAATTGTCGTTGGTAGGTTGTTAAAAGAATTGATTGCGCCAATGCCAACGGGTGCGATCATACCAGCACTAATGCACCGGATCCCATCAGAACTCCGCAGTTAAGCGTGCTTGGGCGAGAGTAGTACTAGGATGGGTGACCTCCTGGGAAGTCCTCGTGTTGCTCCCCTCTTTTTGAAATTAGGCACACGCGAGATCAAATTTTGTTTGGTTCTCTTTTTTAAATTAGGCACACGCGAGATCAAATTTTGTTTGGTTGGGTAGAATCCTGTAGACGCAAGGTAAACTTTCGTTTCGTTGACAAAAATTGTCGTTGGTAGGTTGTTAAAAGAATTGATTGCGCCAATGCCAACGGGTGCGATCATACCAGCACTAATGCACCGGATCCCATCAGAACTCCGCAGTTATGCGTGCTTGGGCGAGAGTAGTACTAGGATGGGTGACCTCCTGGGAAGTCCTCGTGTTACACCCCTCTTTTTGAAATTAGGCAAACGCGAGATCAAATTTTGTTTGGTTCTCTTTTTGAAATTAGGCACACGCGAGATCAAATTTTGTTTGGTTGGGTAGAATCCTGTAGACGCAAGGTAAACTTTCGTTTCGTTGACAAAAATTGTCGTTGGTAGGTTGTTAAAAGAATTGATTGCGCCAATGCCAACGGTTGCGATCATACCAGCACTAATGCACCGGATCCCATCAGAACTCCGCAGTTAAGCGTGCTTGGGCGAGAGTAGTACTAGGATGGGTGACCTCCTGGGAAGTCCTCGTGTTGCACCCCTCTTTTTGAAATTAGGCACACGCGAGATCAAATTTTGTTTGGTTGGGTAGAATCCTGTAGACGCAAGTTAAACTTTCGTTTCGTTGACAAAAATTGTCGTTGGTAGGTTGTTAGAAGAATTGATTGCGCCAATGCCAACGGGTGCGATCATACCAGCACTAATGCACCGGATCCCATCAGAACTCCGCAGTTAAGCGTGCTTGGGCGAGAGTAGTACTAGGATGGGTGACCTCCTGGGAAGTCCTCGTGTTGCACCCCTCTTTTTGAAATTAGGCACACGCGAGATCAAATTTTGTTTGGTTGGGTAGAATCCTGTAGACGCAAGGTAAACTTTCGTTTCGTTGACAAAAATTGTCGTTGGTAGGTTGTTAAAAGAATTGATTGCGCCAATGCCAACGGGTGCGATCATACCAGCACTAATGCACCGGATCCCATCAGAACTCCGCAGTTATGCGTGCTTGGGCGAGAGTAGTACTAGGATGGGTGACCTCCTAGGAAGTCCTCGTGTTACACCCCTCTTTTTGAAATTAGGCAAACGCGAGATCAAATTTTGTTTGGTTCTCTTTTTGAAATTAGGCACACGCGAGATCAAATTTTTTTTGGTTGGGTAGAATCCTGTAGACGCAAGGTAAACTTTCGTTTCGTTGACAAAAATTGTCGTTGGTAGGTTGTTAAAAGAATTGATTGCGCCAATGCCAACGGTTGCGATCATACCAGCACTAATGCACCGGATCCCATCAGAACTCCGCAGCTAAGCGTGCTTGGGCGAGAGTAGTACTAGGATGGGTGACCTCCTGGGAAGTCCTCGTGTTGCACCCCTCTTTTTGAAATTAGGCACACGCGAGATCAAATTTTGTTTGGTTGGGTAGAATCCTATAGACGCAAGTTAAACTTTCGTTTCGTTGACAAAAATTGTCGTTGGTAGGTTGTTAGAAGAATTGATTGCGCCAATGCCAACGGGTGCGATCATACCAGCACTAATGCACCGGATCCCATCTGAACTCCGCAGTTAAGCGTGCTTGGGCGAGAGTAGTACTAGGATGGGTGACCTCCTGGGAAGTCCTCGTGTTGCACCCCTCTTTTTGAAATTAGGCACACACGAGATCAAATTTTGTTTGGTTGGGTAGAATCCTGTAGACGCAAGGTAAACTTTCGTTTCGTTGACAAAAATTGTCGTTGGTAGGTTGTTAAAAGAATTGATTGCGCCAATGCCAACGGGTGCGATCATACCAGCACTAATGCACCGGATCCCATCAGAACTCCGCAGTTAAGCGTGCTTGGGCAAGAGTAGTACTAGGATGGGTGACCTCCTGGGAAGTCCTCGTGTTGCACCCTTCTTTTTGAAATTAGGCACACGCGAGATCAAATTTTGTTTGGTTGGGTAGAATCCTGTAGACGCAAGGAAAACTTTCGTTTCGTTGACAAAAATTGTCGTTGGTAGGTTGTTAAAAGAATTGATTGCGCCAATGCCAACGGGTGCGATCATACCAGCACTAATGCACCGGATCCCATCAGAACTCCGCAGTTAAGCGTGCTTGGGGGAGAGTAGTACTAGGATGGGTGACCTCCTGGGAAGTCCTCGTGTTGCTCCCCTCTTTTTGAAATTAGGCACACGCGAGATCAAATTTTGTTTGGTTCTCTTTTTGAAATTAGGCACACGCGAGATCAAATTTTGTTTGGTTGGGTAGAATCCTGTAGACGCAAGGTAAACTTTCGTTTCGTTGACAAAAATTGTCGTTGGTAGGTTGTTAAAAGAATTGATTGCGCCAATGCCAACGGGTGCGATCATACCAGCACTAATGCACCGGATCCCATCAGAACTCTGCAGTTAAGCGTGCTTGGGCGAGAGTAGTACTAGGATGGGTGACCTCCTGGGAAGTCCTCGTGTTGCACCCCTCTTTTTGAAATTAGGCACACGCGAGATCAAATTTTGTTTGGTTCTCTTTTTGAAATTAGGCACACGCGAGATCAAATTTTGTTTGGTTGGGTAGAATCCTGTAGACGCAAGGTAAACTTTCGTTTCGTTGACAAAAATTGTCGTTGGTAGGTTGTTAAAAGAATTGATTGCGCCAATGCCAACGGGTGCGATCATACCAGCACTAATGCACCGGATCCCATCAGAACTCCGCAGTTAAGCGTGCTTGGGCGAGAGTAGTACTAGGATGGGTGACCTCTTGGGAAGTCCTCGTGTTGCACCCCTCTTTTTGAAATTAGGCACACGCGTGATCAAATTTTGTTTGGTTGGGTAGAATCCTGTAGACGCAAGGTAAACTTTCGTTTCGTTGACAAAAATTGTCGTTGGTAGGTTGTTAAAAGAATTGATTGCGCCAATGCCAACGGGTGCGATCATACCAGCACTAATGCACCGGATCCCATCAGAACTCCGCAGTTAAGCGTGCTTGGGCGAGAGTAGTACTAGGATGGGTGACCTCCTGGGAAGTCCTCGTGTTGCACCCCTCTTTTTGAAATTAGGCACACGCGAGATCAAATTTTGTTTGGTTCTCTTTTTGAAATTAGGCACACGCGAGATCAAATTTTGTTTGGTTCTCTTTTTGAAATTAGGCACACGCGAGATCAAATTTTGTTTGGTTGGGTAGAATCCTGTAGACGCAAGGTAAACTTTCGTTTCGTTGACAAAAATTGTCGTTGGTAGGTTGTTAAAAGAATTGATTGCGCCAATGCCAACGGTTGCGATCATACCAGCACTAATGCACCGGATCCCATCAGAACTCCGCAGTTATGCGTGCTTGGGCGAGAGTAGTACTAGGATGGGTGACCTCCTGGGAAGTCCTCGTGTTACACCCCTCTTTTTGAAATTAGGCAAACGCGAGATCAAATTTTGTTTGGTTCTCTTTTTGAAATTAGGCACACGCGAGATCAAATTTTGTTTGGTTGGGTAGAATCCTGTAGACGCAAGGTAAACTTTCGTTTCGTTGACAAAAATTGTCGTTGGTAGGTTGTTAAAAGAATTGATTGCGCCAATGCCAACGGTTGCGATCATACCAGCACTAATGCACCGGATCCCATCAGAACTCCGCAGTTAAGCGTGCTTGGGCGAGAGTAGTACTAGGATGGGTGACCTCCTGGGAAGTCCTCGTGTTGCACCCCTCTTTTTGAAATTAGGCACACGCGAGATCAAATTTTGTTTGGTTGGGTAGAATCCTGTAGACGCAAGTTAAACTTTCGTTTCGTTGACAAAAATTGTCGTTGGTAGGTTGTTAGAAGAATTGATTGCGCCAATGCCAACGGGTGCGATCATACCAGCACTAATGCACCGGATCCCATCAGAACTCCGCAGTTAAGCGTGCTTGGGCGAGAGTAGTACTAGGATGGGTGACCTCTTGGGAAGTCCTCGTGTTGCACCCCTCTTTTTGAAATTAGGCACACGCGTGATCAAATTTTGTTTGGTTGGGTAGAATCCTGTAGACGCAAGGTAAACTTTCGTTTCGTTGACAAAAATTGTCGTTGGTAGGTTGTTAAAAGAATTGATTGCGCCAATGCCAACGGGTGCGATCATACCAGCACTAATGCACCGGATCCCATCAGAACTCCGCAGTTAAGCGTGCTTGGGCGAGAGTAGTACTAGGATGGGTGACCTCCTGGGAAGTCCTCGTGTTGCACCCCTCTTTTTGAAATTAGGCACACGCGAGATCAAATTTTGTTTGGTTCTCTTTTTGAAATTAGGCACACGCGAGATCAAATTTTGTTTGGTTCTCTTTTTGAAATTAGGCACACGCGAGATCAAATTTTGTTTGGTTGGGTAGAATCCTGTAGACGCAAGGTAAACTTTCGTTTCGTTGACAAAAATTGTCGTTGGTAGGTTGTTAAAAGAATTGATTGCGCCAATGCCAACGGTTGCGATCATACCAGCACTAATGCACCGGATCCTATCAGAACTCCGCAGTTATGCGTGCTTGGGCGAGAGTAGTACTAGGATGGGTGACCTCCTGGGAAGTCCTCGTGTTACACCCCTCTTTTTGAAATTAGGCAAACGCGAGATCAAATTTTGTTTGGTTCTCTTTTTGAAATTAGGCACACGCGAGATCAAATTTTGTTTGGTTGGGTAGAATCCTGTAGACGCAAGGTAAACTTTCGTTTCGTTGACAAAAATTGTCGTTGGTAGGTTGTTAAAAGAATTGATTGCGCCAATGCCAACGGTTGCGATCATACCAGCACTAATGCACCGGATCCCATCAGAACTCCGCAGTTAAGCGTGCTTGGGCGAGAGTAGTACTAGGATGGGTGACCTCCTGGGAAGTCCTCGTGTTGCACCCCTCTTTTTGAAATTAGGCACACGCGAGATCAAATTTTGTTTGGTTGGGTAGAATCCTGTAGACGCAAGTTAAACTTTCGTTTCGTTGACAAAAATTGTCGTTGGTAGGTTGTTAGAAGAATTGATTGCGCCAATGCCAACGGGTGCGATCATACCAGCACTAATGCACCGGATCCCATCAGAACTCCGCAGTTAAGCGTGCTTGGGCGAGAGTAGTACTAGGATGGGTGACCTCTTGGGAAGTCCTCGTGTTGCACCCCTCTTTTTGAAATTAGGCACACGCGTGATCAAATTTTGTTTGGTTGGGTAGAATCCTGTAGACGCAAGGTAAACTTTCGTTTCGTTGACAAAAATTGTCGTTAGTAGGTTGTTAAAAGAATTGATTGCGCCAATGCCAACGGGTGCGATCATACCAGCACTAATGCACCGGATCCCATCAGAACTCCGCAGTTAAGCGTGCTTGGGCGAGAGTAGTACTAGGATGGGTGACCTCCTGGGAAGTCCTCGTGTTGCACCCCTCTTTTTGAAATTAGGCACACGCGAGATCAAATTTTGTTTGGTTCTCTTTTTGAAATTAGGCACACGCGAGATCAAATTTTGTTTGGTTCTCTTTTTGAAATTAGGCACACGCGAGATCAAATTTTGTTTGGTTGGGTAGAATCCTGTAGACGCAAGGTAAACTTTCGTTTCGTTGACAAAAATTGTCGTTGGTAGGTTGTTAAAAGAATTGATTGCGCCAATGCCAACGGTTGCGATCATACCAGCACTAATGCACCGGATCCCATCAGAACTCCGCAGTTATGCGTGCTTGGGCGAGAGTAGTACTAGGATGGGTGACCTCCTGGGAAGTCCTCGTGTTACACCCCTCTTTTTGAAATTAGGCAAACGCGAGATCAAATTTTGTTTGGTTCTCTTTTTGAAATTAGGCACACGCGAGATCAAATTTTGTTTGGTTGGGTAGAATCCTGTAGACGCAAGGTAAACTTTCGTTTCGTTGACAAAAATTGTCGTTGGTAGGTTGTTAAAAGAATTGATTGCGCCAATGCCAACGGTTGCGATCATACCAGCACTAATGCACCGGATCCCATCAGAACTCCGCAGTTAAGCGTGCTTGGGCGAGAGTAGTACTAGGATGGGTGACCTCCTGGGAAGTCCTCGTGTTGCACCCCTCTTTTTGAAATTAGGCACACGCGAGATCAAATTTTGTTTGGTTGGGTAGAATCCTGTAGACGCAAGTTAAACTTTCGTTTCGTTGACAAAAATTGTCGTTGGTAGGTTGTTAGAAGAATTGATTGCGCCAATGCCAACGGGTGCGATCATACCAGCACTAATGCACCGGATCCCATCAGAACTCCGCAGTTAAGCGTGCTTGGGCGAGAGTAGTACTAGGATGGGTGACCTCCTGGGAAGTCCTCGTGTTGCACCCCTCTTTTTGAAATTAGGCACACGCGAGATCAAATTTTGTTTGGTTGGGTAGAATCCTGTAGACGCAAGGTAAACTTTCGTTTCGTTGACAAAAATTGTCGTTGGTAGGTTGTTAAAAGAATTGATTGCGCCAATGCCAACGGGTGCGATCATACCAGCACTAATGCACCGGATCCCATCAGAACTCCGCAGTTATGCGTGCTTGGGCGAGAGTAGTACTAGGATGGGTGACCTCCTGGGAAGTCCTCGTGTTACACCCCTCTTTTTGAAATTAGGCAAA
This sequence comes from Dicorynia guianensis, assembly GCA_037013595.1. Lineage (NCBI taxonomy): Eukaryota > Viridiplantae > Streptophyta > Magnoliopsida > Fabales > Fabaceae > Dicorynia > Dicorynia guianensis. Next base: position 626,465 of record JASUAB010000008.1, read on the forward strand.
CGCGAGATCAAATTTTGTTTGGTTCTCTTTTTGAAATTAGGCACACGCGAGATCAAATTTTTTTTGGTTGGGTAGAATCCTGTAGACGCAAGGTAAACTTTCGTTTCGTTGACAAAAATTGTCGTTGGTAGGTTGTTAAAAGAATTGATTGCGCCAATGCCAACGGTTGCGATCATACCAGCACTAATGCACCGGATCCCATCAGAACTCCGCAGTTAAGCGTGCTTGGGCGAGAGTAGTACTAGGATGGGTGACCTCCTGGGAAGTCCTCGTGTTGCACCCCTCTTTTTGAAATTAGGCACACGCGAGATCAAATTTTGTTTGGTTGGGTAGAATCCTGTAGACGCAAGTTAAACTTTCGTTTCGTTGACAAAAATTGTCGTTGGTAGGTTGTTAGAAGAATTGATTGCGCCAATGCCAACGGGTGCGATCATACCAGCACTAATGCACCGGATCCCATCTGAACTCCGCAGTTAAGCGTGCTTGGGCGAGAGTAGTACTAGGATGGGTGACCTCCTGGGAAGTCCTCGTGTTGCACCCCTCTTTTTGAAATTAGGCACACACGAGATCAAATTTTGTTTGGTTGGGTAGAATCCTGTAGACGCAAGGTAAACTTTCGTTTCGTTGACAAAAATTGTCGTTGGTAGGTTGTTAAAAGAATTGATTGCGCCAATGCCAACGGGTGCGATCATACCAGCACTAATGCACCGGATCCCATCAGAACTCCGCAGTTAAGCGTGCTTGGGCGAGAGTAGTACTAGGATGGGTGACCTCCTGGGAAGTCCTCGTGTTGCACCCTTCTTTTTGAAATTAGGCACACGCGAGATCAAATTTTGTTTGGTTGGGTAGAATCCTGTAGACGCAAGGAAAACTTTCGTTTCGTTGACAAAAATTGTCGTTGGTAGGTTGTTAAAAGAATTGATTGCGCCAATGCCAACGGGTGCGATCATACCAGCACTAATGCACCGGATCCCATCAGAACTCCGCAGTTAAGCGTGCTTGGGCGAGAGTAGTACTAGGATGGGTGACCTCCTGGGAAGTCCTCGTGTTGCTCCCCTCTTTTTGAAATTAGGCACACGCGAGATCAAATTTTGTTTGGTTCTCTTTTTGAAATTAGGCACACGCGATATCAAATTTTGTTTGGTTGGGTAGAATCCTGTAGACGCAAGGTAAACTTTCGTTTCGTTGACAAAAATTGTCGTTGGTAGGTTGTTAAAAGAATTGATTGCGCCAATGCCAACGGGTGCGATCATACCAGCACTAATGCACCGGATCCCATCAGAACTCTGCAGTTAAGCGTGCTTGGGCGAGAGTAGTACTAGGATGGGTGACCTCCTGGGAAGTCCTCGTGTTGCACCCCTCTTTTTGAAATTAGGCACACGCGAGATCAAATTTTGTTTGGTTCTCTTTTTGAAATTAGGCACACGCGAGATCAAATTTTGTTTGGTTGGGTAGAATCCTGTAGACGCAAGGTAAACTTTCGTTTCGTTGACAAAAATTGTCGTTGGTAGGTTGTTAAAAGAATTGATTGCGCCAATGCCAACGGGTGCGATCATACCAGCACTAATGCACCGGATCCCATCAGAACTCCGCAGTTAAGCGTGCTTGGGCGAGAGTAGTACTAGGATGGGTGACCTCTTGGGAAGTCCTCGTGTTGCACCCCTCTTTTTGAAATTAGGCACACGCGAGATCAAATTTTGTTTGGTTGGGTAGAATCCTGTAGACGCAAGGTAAACTTTCGTTTCGTTGACAAAAATTGTCGTTGGTAGGTTGTTAAAAGAATTGATTGCGCCAATGCCAACGGGTGCGATCATACCAGCACTAATGCACCGGATCCCATCAGAACTCCGCAGTTATGCGTGCTTGGGCGAGAGTAGTACTAGGATGGGTGACCTCCTGGGAAGTCCTCGTGTTACACCCCTCTTTTTGAAATTAGGCAAACGCGAGATCAAATTTTGTTTGGTTCTCTTTTTGAAATTAGGCACACGCGAGATCAAATTTTTTTTGGTTGGGTAGAATCCTGTAGACGCAAGGTAAACTTTCGTTTCGTTGACAAAAATTGTCGTTGGTAGGTTGTTAAAAGAATTGATTGCGCCAATGCCAACGGTTGCGATCATACCAGCACTAATGCACCGGATCCCATCAGAACTCCGCAGTTAAGCGTGCTTGGGCGAGAGTAGTACTAGGATGGGTGACCTCCTGGGAAGTCCTCGTGTTGCACCCCTCTTTTTGAAATTAGGCACACGCGAGATCAAATTTTGTTTGGTTGGGTAGAATCCTGTAGACGCAAGTTAAACTTTCGTTTCGTTGACAAAAATTGTCGTTGGTAGGTTGTTAGAAGAATTGATTGCGCCAATGCCAACGGGTGCGATCATACCAGCACTAATGCACCGGATCCCATCTGAACTCCGCAGTTAAGCGTGCTTGGGCGAGAGTAGTACTAGGATGGGTGACCTCCTGGGAAGTCCTCGTGTTGCACCCCTCTTTTTGAAATTAGGCACACACGAGATCAAATTTTGTTTGGTTGGGTAGAATCCTGTAGACGCAAGGTAAACTTTCGTTTCGTTGACAAAAATTGTCGTTGGTAGGTTGTTAAAAGAATTGATTGCGCCAATGCCAACGGGTGCGATCATACCAGCACTAATGCACCGGATCCCATCAGAACTCCGCAGTTAAGCGTGCTTGGGCGAGAGTAGTACTAGGATGGGTGACCTCCTGGGAAGTCCTCGTGTTGCACCCTTCTTTTTGAAATTAGGCACACGCGAGATCAAATTTTGTTTGGTTGGGTAGAATCCTGTAGACGCAAGGAAAACTTTCGTTTCGTTGACAAAAATTGTCGTTGGTAGGTTGTTAAAAGAATTGATTGCGCCAATGCCAACGGGTGCGATCATACCAGCACTAATGCACCGGATCCCATCAGAACTCCGCAGTTAAGCGTGCTTGGGCGAGAGTAGTACTAGGATGGGTGACCTCCTGGGAAGTCCTCGTGTTGCTCCCCTCTTTTTGAAATTAGGCACACGCGAGATCAAATTTTGTTTGGTTCTCTTTTTGAAATTAGGCACACGCGATATCAAATTTTGTTTGGTTGGGTAGAATCCTGTAGACGCAAGGTAAACTTTCGTTTCGTTGACAAAAATTGTCGTTGGTAGGTTGTTAAAAGAATTGATTGCGCCAATGCCAACGGGTGCGATCATACCAGCACTAATGCACCGGATCCCATCAGAACTCTGCAGTTAAGCGTGCTTGGGCGAGAGTAGTACTAGGATGGGTGACCTCCTGGGAAGTCCTCGTGTTGCACCCCTCTTTTTGAAATTAGGCACACGCGAGATCAAATTTTGTTTGGTTCTCTTTTTGAAATTAGGCACACGCGAGATCAAATTTTGTTTGGTTGGGTAGAATCCTGTAGACGCAAGGTAAACTTTCGTTTCGTTGACAAAAATTGTCGTTGGTAGGTTGTTAAAAGAATTGATTGCGCCAATGCCAACGGGTGCGATCATACCAGCACTAATGCACCGGATCCCATCAGAACTCCGCAGTTAAGCGTGCTTGGGCGAGAGTAGTACTAGGATGGGTGACCTCTTGGGAAGTCCTCGTGTTGCACCCCTCTTTTTGAAATTAGGCACACGCGTGATCAAATTTTGTTTGGTTGGGTAGAATCCTGTAGACGCAAGGTAAACTTTCGTTTCGTTGACAAAAATTGTCGTTGGTAGGTTGTTAAAAGAATTGATTGCGCCAATGCCAACGGGTGCGATCATACCAGCACTAATGCACCGGATCCCATCAGAACTCCGCAGTTAAGCGTGCTTGGGCGAGAGTAGTACTAGGATGGGTGACCTCCTGGGAAGTCCTCGTGTTGCACCCCTAATTTTGGGTAGAATCCTGTAGACGCAAGGTAAACTTTCGTTTCGTTGACAAAAATTGTCGTTGGTAGGTTGTTAAAAGAATTGATTGCGCCAATGCCAACGGGTGCGATCATACCAGCACTAATGCACCGGATCCCATCAGAACTCCGCAGTTAAGCGTGCTTGGGCGAGAGTAGTACTAGGATGGGTGACCTCCTGGGAAGTCCTCGTGTTGCTCCCCTCTTTTTGAAATTAGGCACACGCGAGATCAAATTTTGTTTGCTTCTCTTTTTCAAATTAGGCACACGCGAGATCAAATTTTGTTTGGTTGGGTAGAATCCTGTAGACGCAAGGTAAACTTTCGTTTCGTTGACAAAAATTGTCGTTGGTAGGTTGTTAAAAGAATTGATTGCGCCAATGCCAACGGGTGCGATCATACCAGCACTAATGCACCGGATCCCATCAGAACTCCGCAGATATGCGTGCTTGGGCGAGAGTAGTACTAGGATGGGTGACCTCCTGGGAAGTCCTCGTGTTACACCCCTCTTTTTGAAATTAGGCAAACGCGAGATCAAATTTTGTTTGGTTCTCTTTTTGAAATTAGTCACACGCGAGATCAAATTTTGTTTGGTTGGGTAGAATCCTGTAGACGCAAGGTAAACTTTCGTTTCGTTGACAAAAATTGTCGTTGGTAGGTTGTTAAAAGAATTGATTGCGCCAATGCCAACGGTTGCGATCATACCAGCACTAATGCACCGGATCCCATCAGAACTCCGCAGTTAAGCGTGCTTGGGCGAGAGTAGTACTAGGATGGGTGACCTCCTGGGAAGTCCTCGTGTTGCACCCCTCTTTTTGAAATTAGGCACACGCGAGATCAAATTTTGTTTGGTTGGGTAGAATCCTGTAGACGCAAGTTAAACTTTCGTTTCGTTGACAAAAATTGTCGTTGGTAGGTTGTTAGAAGAATTGATTGCGCCAATGCCAACGGGTGCGATCATACCAGCACTAATGCACCGGATCCCATCAGAACTCTGCAGTTAAACGTGCTTGGGCGAGAGTAGTACTAGGATGGGTGACCTCCTGGGAAGTCCTCGTGTTGCACCCCTCTTTTTGAAATTAGGCACACGCGAGATCAAATTTTGTTTGGTTGGGTAGAATCCTGTAGACGCAAGGTAAACTTTCGTTTCGTTGACAAAAATTGTCGTTGGTAGGTTGTTAAAAGAATTGATTGCGCCAATGCCAACGGGTGCGATCATACCAGCACTAATGCACCGGATCCCATCAGAACTCCGCAGTTAAGCGTGCTTGGGCGAGAGTAGTACTAGGATGGGTGACCTCCTGGGAAGTCCTCGTGTTGCACCCCTCTTTTTGAAATTAGGCACACGCGAGATCAAATTTTGTTTGGTTGGGTAGAATCCTGTAGACGCAAGGTAAACTTTCGTTTCGTTGACAAAAATTGTCGTTGGTAGGTTGTTAAAAGAATTGATTGCGCCAATGCCAACGGGTGCGATCATACCAGCACTAATGCACCGGATCCCATCAGAACTCCGCAGTTAAGCGTGCTTGGGCGAGAGTAGTACTAGGATGGGTGACCTCCTGGGAAGTCCTCGTGTTGCACCCCTCTTTTTGAAATTAGGCACACGCGAGATCAAATTTTGTTTGGTTCTCTTTTTGAAATTAGGCACACGCGAGATCAAATTTTGTTTGGTTGGGTAGAATCCTGTAGACGCAAGGTAAACTTTCGTTTCGTTGACAAAAATTGTCGTTGGTAGGTTGTTAAAAGAATTGATTGCGCCAATGCCAACGGGTGCGATCATACCAGCACTAATGCACCGGATCCCATCAGAACTCCGCAGTTAAGCGTGCTTGGGCGAGAGTAGTACTAGGATGGGTGACCTCCTGGGAAGTCCTCGTGTTGCACCCCTCTTTTTGAAATTAGGCACACGCGAGATCAAATTTTGTTTGGTTGGGTAGAATCCTGTAGACGCAAGGTAAACTTTCGTTTCGTTGACAAAAATTGTCGTTGGTAGGTTGTTAAAAGAATTGATTGCGCCAATGCCAACGGGTGCGATCATACCAGCACTAATGCACCGGATCCCATCAGAACTCCGCAGTTAAGCGTGCTTGGGCGAGAGTAGTACTAGGATGGGTGACCTCCTGGGAAGTCCTCGTGTTGTACCCCTCTTTTTGAAATTAGGCACACGCGAGATCAAATTTTGTTTGGTTCTCTTTTTGAAATTAGGCACACGCGAGATCAAATTTTGTTTGGTTGGGTAGAATCCTGTAGACGCAAGGTAAACTTTCGTTTCGTTGACAAAAATTGTCGTTGGTAGGTTGTTAACAGAATTGATTGCGCCAATGCCAACGGGTGCGATCATACCAGCACTAATGCACCGGATCCCATCAGAACTCCGCAGTTAAGCGTGCTTGAGCGAGAGTAGTACTAGGATGGGTGACCTCCTGGGAAGTCCTCGTGTTGCACCCCTCTTTTTGAAATTAGGCACACGCGAGATCAAATTTTGTTTGGTTCTCTTTTTGAAATTAGGCACACGCGAGATCAAATTTTGTTTGGTTGGGTAGAATCCTGTAGACGCAAGGTAAACTTTCGTTTCGTTGACAAAAATTGTCGTTGGTAGGTTGTTAAAAGAATTGATTGCGCCAATGCCAACGGGTGCGATCATACCAGCACTAATGCACCGGATCCCATCAGAACTCCGCAGTTAAGCGTGCTTGGGCGAGAGTAGTACTAGGATGGGTGACCTCCTGGGAAGTCCTCGTGTTGCACCCCTCTTTTTGAAATTAGGCACACGCGAGATCAAATTTTGTTTGGTTGGGTAGAATCCTGTAGACGCAAGGTAAACTTTCGTTTCGTTGACAAAAATTGTCGTTGGTAGGTTGTTAAAAGAATTGATTGCGCCAATGCCGACGGGTGCGATCATACCAGCACTAATGCACCGGATCCCATCAGAACTCCGCAGTTAAGCGTGCTTGAGCGAGAGTAGTACTAGGATGGGTGACCTCCTGGGAAGTCCTCGTGTTGCACCCCTCTTTTTGAAATTAGGCACACGCGAGATCAAATTTTGTTTGGTTCTCTTTTTGAAATTAGGCACACGCGAGATCAAATTTTGTTTGGTTGGGTAGAATCCTGTAGACGCAAGGTAAACTTTCGTTTCGTTGACAAAAATTGTCGTTGGTAGGTTGTTAACAGAATTGATTGCGCCAATGCCAACGGGTGCGCTCATACCAGCACTAATGCACCGGATCCCATCAGAACTCCGCAGTTAAGCGTGCTTGAGCGAGAGTAGTACTAGGATGGGTGACCTCCTGGGAAGTCCTCGTGTTGCACCCCTCTTTTTGAAATTAGGCACACGCGAGATCAAATTTTGTTTGGTTCTCTTTTTGAAATTAGGCACACGCGAGATCAAATTTTGTTTGGTTGGGTAGAATCCTGTAGACGCAAGGTAAACTTTCGTTTCGTTGACAAAAATTGTCGTTGGTAGGTTGTTAAAAGAATTGATTGCGCCAATGCCAACGGGTGCGATCATACCAGCACTAATGCACCGGATCCCATCAGAACTCCGCAGTTAAGCGTGCTTGGGCGAGAGTAGTACTAGGATGGGTGACCTCCTGGGAAGTCCTCGTGTTGCACCCCTCTTTTTGAAATTAGGCACACGCGAGATCAAATTTTGTTTGGTTGGGTAGAATCCTGTAGACGCAAGGTAAACTTTCGTTTCGTTGACAAAAATTGTCGTTGGTAGGTTGTTAAAAGAATTGATTGCGCCAATGCCAACGGGTGCGATCATACCAGCACTAATGCACCGGATCCCATCAGAACTCCGCAGTTAAGCGTGCTTGGGCGAGAGTAGTACTAGGATGGGTGACCTCCTGGGAAGTCCTCGTGTTGCACCCCTCTTTTTGAAATTAGGCACACGCGAGATCAAATTTTGTTTGGTTCTCTTTTTGAAATTAGGCACACGCGAGATCAAATTTTGTTTGGTTGGGTAGAATCCTGTAGACGCAAGGTAAACTTTCGTTTCGTTGACAAAAATTGTCGTTGGTAGGTTGTTAAAAGAATTGATTGCGCCAATGCCAACGGGTGCGATCATACCAGCACTAATGCACCGGATCCCATCAGAACTCCGCAGTTAAGCGTGCTTGGGCGAGAGTAGTACTAGGATGGGTGACCTCCTGGGAAGTCCTCGTGTTGCACCCCTCTTTTTGAAATTAGGCACACGCGAGATCAAATTTTGTTTGGTTGGGTAGAATCCTGTAGACGCAAGGTAAACTTTCGTTTCGTTGACAAAAATTGTCGTTGGTAGGTTGTTAAAAGAATTGATTGCGCCAATGCCAACGGGTGCGATCATACCAGCACTAATGCACCGGATCCCATCAGAACTCCGCAGTTAAGCGTGCTTGGGCGAGAGTAGTACTAGGATGGGTGACCTCCTGGGAAGTCCTCGTGTTGCACCCCTCTTTTTGAAATTAGGCACACGCGAGATCAAATTTTGTTTGGTTCTCTTTTTGAAATTAGGCACACGCGAGATCAAATTTTGTTTGGTTCTCTTTTTGAAATTAGGCACACGCGAGATCAAATTTTGTTTGGTTGGGTAGAATCCTGTAGACGCAAGGTAAACTTTCGTTTCGTTGACAAAAATTGTCGTTGGTAGGTTGTTAAAAGAATTGATTGCGCCAATGCCAACGGGTGCGATCATACCAGCACTAATGCACCGGATCCCATCAGAACTCCGCAGTTAAGCGTGCTTGGGCGAGAGTAGTACTAGGATGGGTGACCTCCTGGGAAGTCCTCGTGTTGCTCCCCTCTTTTTGGAATTAGGCACACGCGAGATCAAATTTTGTTTGGTTCTCTTTTTTAAATTAGGCACACGCGAGATCAAATTTTGTTTGGTTGGGTAGAATCCTGTAGACGCAAGGTAAACTTTCGTTTCGTTGACAAAAATTGTCGTTGGTAGGTTGTTAAAAGAATTGATTGCGCCAATGCCAACGGGTGCGATCATACCAGCACTAATGCACCGGATCCCATCAGAACTCCGCAGTTATGCGTGCTTGGGCGAGAGTAGTACTAGGATGGGTGAACTCCTGGGAAGTCCTCGTGTTACACCCCTCTTTTTGAAATTAGGCAAACGCGAGATCAAATTTTGTTTGGTTCTCTTTTTGAAATTAGGCACACGCGAGATCAAATTTTGTTTGGTTGGGTAGAATCCTGTAGACGCAAGGTAAACTTTCGTTTCGTTGACAAAAATTGTCGTTGGTAGGTTGTTAAAAGAATTGATTGCGCCAATGCCAACGGTTGCGATCATACCAGCACTAATGCACCGGATCCCATCAGAACTCCGCAGTTAAGCGTGCTTGGGCGAGAGTAGTACTAGGATGGGTGACCTCCTGGGAAGTCCTCGTGTTGCACCCCTCTTTTTGAAATTAGGCACACGCGAGATCAAATTTTGTTTGGTTGGGTAGATTCCTGTAGACGCAAGTTAAACTTTCGTTTCGTTGACAAAAATTGTCGTTGGTAGGTTGTTAGAAGAATTGATTGCGCCAATGCCAACGGGTGCGATCATACCAGCACTAATGCACCGGATCCCATCAGAACTCCGCAGTTAAGCGTGCTTGGGCGAGAGTAGTACTAGGATGGGTGACCTCCTGGGAAGTCCTCGTGTTGCACCCCTCTTTTTGAAATTAGGCACACGCGAGATCAAATTTTGTTTGGTTGGGTAGAATCCTGTAGACGCAAGGTAAACTTTCGTTTCGTTGACAAAAATTGTCGTTGGTAGGTTGTTAAAAGAATTGATTGCGCCAATGCCAACGGGTGCGATCATACCAGCACTAATGCACCGGATCACATCAGAACTCCGCAGTTAAGCGTGCTTGGGCGAGAGTAGTACTAGGATGGGTGACCTCCTGGGAAGTCCTCGTGTTGCACCCCTCTTTTTGAAATTAGGCACACGCGAGATCAAATTTTGTTTGGTTGGGTAGAATCCTGTAGACGCAAGGTAAACTTTCGTTTCGTTGACAAAAATTGTCGTTGGTAGGTTGTTAAAAGAATTGATTGCGCCAATGCCAACGGGTGCGATCATACCAGCACTAATGCACTGGATCCCATCAGAACTCCGCAGTTAAGCGTGCTTGGGCGAGAGTAGTACTAGGATGGGTGACCTCCTGGGAAGTCCTCGTGTTGCACCCCTCTTTTTGAAATTAGGCACACGCGAGATCAAATTTTGTTTGGTTCTCTTTTTGAAATTAGGCACACGCGAGATCAAATTTTGTTTGGTTGGGTAGAATCCTGTAGACGCAAGGTAAACTTTCGTTTCGTTGACAAAAATTGTCGTTGGTAGGTTGTTAAAAGAATTGATTGCGCCAATGCCAACGGGTGCGATCATACCAGCACTAATGCACCGGATCCCATCAGAACTCCGCAGTTAAGCGTGCTTAGGCGAGAGTAGTACTAGGATGGGTGACCTCCTGGGAAGTCCTCGTGTTGCACCCCTCTTTTTGAAATTAGGCACACGCGAGATCAAATTTTGTTTGGTTGGGTAGAATCCTGTAGACGCAAGGTAAACTTTCGTTTCGTTGACAAAAATTGTCGTTGGTAGGTTGTTAAAAGAATTGATTGCGCCAATGCCAACGGGTGCGATCATACCAGCACTAATGCACCGGATCCCATCAGAACTCCGCAGTTAAGCGTGCTTGGGCGAGAGTAGTACTAGGATGGGTGACCTCCTGGGAAGTCCTCGTGTTGTACCCCTCTTTTTGAAATTAGGCACACGCGAGATCAAATTTTGTTTGGTTCTCTTTTTGAAATTAGGCACACGCGAGATCAAATTTTGTTTGGTTGGGTAGAATCCTGTAGACGCAAGGTAAACTTTCGTTTCATTGACAAAAATTGTCGTTGGTAGGTTGTTAACAGAATTGATTGCGCCAATGCCAACGGGTGCGATCATACCAGCACTAATGCACCGGATCCCATCAGAACTCCGCAGTTAAGCGTGCTTGAGCGAGAGTAGTACTAGGATGGGTGACCTCCTGGGAAGTCCTCGTGTTGCACCCCTCTTTTTGAAATTAGGCACACGCGAGATCAAATTTTGTTTGGTTCTCTTTTTGAAATTAGGCACACGCGAGATCAAATTTTGTTTGGTTGGGTAGAATCCTGTAGACGCAAGGTAAACTTTCGTTTCGTTGACAAAAATTGTCGTTGGTAGGTTGTTAAAAGAATTGATTGCGCCAATGCCAACGGGTGCGATCATACCAGCACTAATGCACCGGATCCCATCAGAACTCCGCAGTTAAGCGTGCTTGGGCGAGAGTAGTACTAGGATGGGTGACCTCCTGGGAAGTCCTCGTGTTGCACCCCTCTTTTTGAAATTAGGCACACGCGAGATCAAATTTTGTTTGGTTGGGTAGAATCCTGTAGACGCAAGGTAAACTTTCGTTTCGTTGACAAAAATTGTCGTTGGTAGGTTGTTAAAAGAATTGATTGCGCCAATGCCAACGGGTGCGATCATACCAGCACTAATGCACCGGATCCCATCAGAACTCCGCAGTTAAGCGTGCTTGGGCGAGAGTAGTACTAGGATGGGTGACCTCCTGGGAAGTCCTCGTGTTGTACCCCTCTTTTTGAAATTAGGCACACGCGAGATCAAATTTTGTTTGGTTCTCTTTTTGAAATTAGGCACACGCGAGATCAAATTTTGTTTGGTTGGGTAGAATCCTGTAGACGCAAGGTAAACTTTCGTTTCATTGACAAAAATTGTCGTTGGTAGGTTGTTAACAGAATTGATTGCGCCAATGCCAACGGGTGCGATCATACCAGCACTAATGCACCGGATCCCATCAGAACTCCGCAGTTAAGCGTGCTTGAGCGAGAGTAGTACTAGGATGGGTGACCTCCTGGGAAGTCCTCGTGTTGCACCCCTCTTTTTGAAATTAGGCACACGCGAGATCAAATTTTGTTTGGTTCTCTTTTTGAAATTAGGCACACGCGAGATCAAATTTTGTTTGGTTGGGTAGAATCCTGTAGACGAAAGGTAAACTTTCGTTTCGTTGACAAAAATTGTCGTTGGTAGGTTGTTAAAAGAATTGATTGCGCCAATGCCAACGGGTGCGATCATACCAGCACTAATGCACCGGATCCCATCAGAACTCCGCAGTTAAGCGTGCTTAGGCGAGAGTAGTACTAGGATGGGTGACCTCCTGGGAAGTCCTCGTGTTGCACCCCTCTTTTTGAAATTAGGCACACGCGAGATCAAATTTTGTTTGGTTGGGTAGAATCCTGTAGACGCAAGGTAAACTTTCGTTTCGTTGACAAAAATTGTCGTTGGTAGGTTGTTAAAAGAATTGATTGCGCCAATGCCAACGGGTGCGATCATACCAGCACTAATGCACCGGATCCCATCAGAACTCCGCAGTTAAGCGTGCTTGGGCGAGAGTAGTACTAGGATGGGTGACCTCCTGGGAAGTCCTCGTGTTGTACCCCTCTTTTTGAAATTAGGCACACGCGAGATCAAATTTTGTTTGGTTCTCTTTTTGAAATTAGGCACACGCGAGATCAAATTTTGTTTGGTTGGGTAGAATCCTGTAGACGCAAGGTAAACTTTCGTTTCATTGACAAAAATTGTCGTTGGTAGGTTGTTAACAGAATTGATTGCGCCAATGCCAACGGGTGCGATCATACCAGCACTAATGCACCGGATCCCATCAGAACTCCGCAGTTAAGCGTGCTTGAGCGAGAGTAGTACTAGGATGGGTGACCTCCTGGGAAGTCCTCGTGTTGCACCCCTCTTTTTGAAATTAGGCACACGCGAGATCAAATTTTGTTTGGTTCTCTTTTTGAAATTAGGCACACGCGAGATCAAATTTTGTTTGGTTGGGTAGAATCCTGTAGACGCAAGGTAAACTTTCGTTTCGTTGACAAAAATTGTCGTTGGTAGGTTGTTAAAAGAATTGATTGCGCCAATGCCAACGGGTGCGATCATACCAGCACTAATGCACCGAATCCCATCAGAACTCCGCAGTTAAGCGTGCTTGGGCGAGAGTAGTACTAGGATGGGTGACCTCCTGGGAAGTCCTCGTGTTGCACCCCTCTTTTTGAAATTAGGCACACGCGAGATCAAATTTTGTTTGGTTGGGTAGAATCCTGTAGACGCAAGGTAAACTTTCGTTTCGTTGACAAAAATTGTCGTTGGTAGGTTGTTAAAAGAATTGATTGCGCCAATGCCAACGGGTGCGATCATACCAGCACTAATGCACCGGATCCCATCAGAACTCCGCAGTTAAGCGTGCTTGGGCGAGAGTAGTACTAGGATGGGTGACCTCCTGGGAAGTCCTCGTGTTGTACCCCTCTTTTTGAAATTAGGCACACGCGAGATCAAATTTTGTTTGGTTCTCTTTTTGAAATTAGGCACACGCGAGATCAAATTTTGTTTGGTTGGGTAGAATCCTGTAGACGCAAGGTAAACTTTCGTTTCGTTGACAAAAATTGTCGTTGGTAGGTTGTTAACAGAATTGATTGCGCCAATGCCAACGGGTGCGATCATACCAGCACTAATGCACCGGATCCCATCAGAACTCCGCAGTTAAGCGTGCTTGAGCGAGAGTAGTACTAGGATGGGTGACCTCCTGGGAAGTCCTCGTGTTGCACCCCTCTTTTTGAAATTAGGCACACGCGAGATCAAATTTTGTTTGGTTCTCTTTTTGAAATTAGGCACACGCGAGATCAAATTTTGTTTGGTTGGGTAGAATCCTGTAGACGCAAGGTAAACTTTCGTTTCGTTGACAAAAATTGTCGTTGGTAGGTTGTTAAAAGAATTGATTGCGCCAATGCCAACGGGTGCGATCATACCAGCACTAATGCACCGGATCCCATCAGAACTCCGCAGTTAAGCGTGCTTGGGCGAGAGTAGTACTAGGATGGGTGACCTCCTGGGAAGTCTTCGTGTTGCACCCCTCTTTTTGAAATTAGGCACACGCGAGATCAAATTTTGTTTGGTTGGGTAGAATCCTGTAGACGCAAGGTAAACTTTCGTTTCGTTGACAAAAATTGTCGTTGGTAGGTTGTTAAAAGAATTGATTGCGCCAATGCCAACGGGTGCGATCATACCAGCACTAATGCACCGGATCCCATCAGAACTCCGCAGTTAAGCGTGCTTGGGCGAGAGTAGTACTAGGATGGGTGACCTCCTGGGAAGTCCTCGTGTTGCACCCCTCTTTTTGAAATTAGGCACACGCGAGATCAAATTTTGTTTGGTTCTCTTTTTGAAATTAGGCACACGCGAGATCAAATTTTGTTTGGTTGGGTAGAATCCTGTAGACGCAAGGTAAACTTTCGTTTCGTTGACAAAAATTGTCGTTGGTAGGTTGTTAAAAGAATTGATTGCGCCAATGCCAACGGGTGCGATCATACCAGCACTAATGCACCGGATCCCATCAGAACTCCGCAGTTAAGCGTGCTTGGGCGAGAGTAGTACTAGGATGGGTGACCTCCTGGGAAGTCCTCGTGTTGCACCCCTCTTTTTGAAATTAGGCACACGCGAGATCAAATTTTGTTTGGTTCTCTTTTTGAAATTAGGCACACGCGAGATCAAATTTTGTTTGGTTGGGTAGAATCCTGTGGACGCAAGGTAAACTTTCGTTTCGTTGACAAAAATTGTCATTGGTAGGTTGTTAAAAGAATTGATTGCGCCAATGCCAACGGGTGCGATCATACCAGCACTAATGCACCGGATCCCATCAGAACTCCGCTGTTAAGAGTGCTTGGGCGAGAGTAGTACTAGGATGGGTGACCTCCTGGGAAGTCCTCGTGTTGCACCCCTCTTTTTGAAATTAGGCACACGCGAGATCAAATTTTGTTTGGTTGGGTAGAATCCTGTAGACGCAAGGTAAACTTTCGTTTCGTTGACAAAAATTGTCGTTGGTAGGTTGTTAAAAGAATTGATTGCGCCAATGCCAACGGGTGCGATCATACCAGCACTAATGCACCGGATCCCATCAGAACTCCGCAGTTAAGCATGCTTGGGAGAGAGTAGTACTAGGATGGGTGACCTCCTGGGAAGTCCTCGTGTTGCACCCCTCTTTTTGAAATTAGGCACACGCGAGATCAAATTTTGTTTGGTTGTCTTTTTGAAATTAGGCACACGCGAGATCAAATTTTGTTTGGTTGGGTAGAATCCTGTAGACGCAAGGTAAACTTTCGTTTCGTTGACAAAAATTGTCGTTGGTAGGTTGTGAAAAGAATTGATTGCGCCAATGCCAACGGGTGCGATCATACCAGCACTAATGCACCGGATCCCATCAGAACTCCGCAGGTAAGCGTGCTTGGGCGAGAGTAGTACTAGGATGGGTGACCTCCTGGGAAGTCCTCGTGTTGCACCCCTCTTTTTGAAATTAGGCACACGCGAGATCAAATTTTGTTTGGTTCTCTTTTTGAAATTAGGCACACGCGAGATCAAATTTTGTTTGGTTGGGTAGAATCCTGTAGACGCAAGGTAAACTTTCGTTTCGTTGACAAAAATTGTCGTTGGTAGGTTGTTAAAAGAATTGATTGCGCCAATGCCAACGGGTGCGATCATACCAGCACTAATGCACCGGATCCCATCAGAACTCCGCAGTTAAGCGTGCTTGGGCGAGAGTAGTACTAGGATGGGTGACCTCCTGGGAAGTCCTCGTGTTGCACCCCTCTTTTTGAAATTAGGCACACGCGAGATCAAATTTTGTTTGGTTCTCTTTTTGAAATTAGGCACACGCGAGATCAAATTTTGTTTGGTTGGGTAGAATCCTGTAGACGCAAGGTAAACTTTCGTTTCGTTGACAAAAATTGTCGTTGGTAGGTTGTTAAAAGAATTGATTGCGCCAATGCCAACGGGTGCGATCATACCAGCACTAATGCACCGGATCCCATCAGAACTCCGCAGTTAAGCGTGCTTGGGCGAGAGTAGTATTAGGATGGGTGACCTCCTGGGAAGTCCTCGTGTTGCACCCCTCTTTTTGAAATTAGGCACACGCGAGATCAAATTTTGTTTGGTTGGGTAGAATCCTGTAGACGCAAGGTAAACTTTCGTTTCGTTGACAAACATTGTCGTTGGTAGGTTGTTAAAAGAATTGATTGCGCCAATGCCAACGGGTGCGATCATACCAGCACTAATGCACCGGATCCCATCAGAACTCCGCAGTTAAGCATGCTTGGGAGAGAGTAGTACTAGGATGGATGACCTCCTGGGAAGTCCTCGTGTTGCACCCCTCTTTTTGAAATTAGGCACACGCGAGATCAAATTTTGTTTGGTTCTCTTTTTGAAATTAGGCACACGCGAGATCAAATTTTGTTTGGTTGGGTAGAATCCTGTAGACGCAAGGTAAACTTTCGTTTCGTTGACAAAAATTGTCGTTGGTAGGTTGTTAAAAGAATTGATTGCGCCAATGCCAACGGGTGCGATCATACCAGCACTAATGCACCGGATCCCATCAGAACTCCGCAGTTAAGCGTGCTTGGGTGAGAGTAGTACTAGCATGGGTGACCTCCTGGGAAGTCCTCGTGTTGCACCCCTCTTTTTGAAATTAGGCACACGCGAGATCAAATTTTGTTTGGTTCTCTTTTTGAAATTAGGCAAACGCGAGATCAAATTTTGTTTGGTTGGGTAGAATCCTGTAGACGCAAGGTAAACTTTCGTTTCGTTGACAAAAATTGTCGTTGGTAGGTTGTTAAAAGAATTGATTGCGCCAATGCCAACGGGTGCGATCGTACCAGCACTAATGCACCGGATCCCATCAGAACTCCGCAGTTAAGCGTGCTTGGGCGAGAGTAGTACTAGGATGGGTGACCTCCTGGGAAGTCCTCGTGTTGCACCCCTCTTTTTGAAATTAGGCACACGCGAGATCAAATTTTGTTTGGTTGGGTAGAATCCTGTAGACGCAAGGTAAACTTTCGTTTCGTTGACAAAAATTGTCGTTGGTAGGTTGTTAAAAGAATTGATTGCGCCAATGCCAACGGGTGCGATCATACCAGCACTAATGCACCGGATCCCATCAGAACTCCGCAGTTATGCGTGCTTGGGCGAGAGTAGTACTAGGATGGGTGACCTCCTGGGAAGTCCTCGTGTTACACCCCTCTTTTTGAAATTAGGCAAACGCGAGATCAAATTTTGTTTGGTTCTCTTTTTGAAATTAGGCACACGCGAGATCAAATTTTGTTTGGTTGGGTAGAATCCTGTAGACGCAAGGTAAACTTTCGTTTCGTTGACAAAAATTGTCATTGGTAGGTTGTTAAAAGAATTGATTGCGCCAATGCCAACGGTTGCGATCATACCAGCACTAATGCACCGGATCCCATCAGAACTCCGCAGTTAAGCGTGCTTGGGCGAGAGTAGTACTAGGATGGGTGACCTCCTGGGAAGTCCTCGTGTTGCACCCCTCTTTTTGAAATTAGGCACACGCGAGATCAAATTTTGTTTGGTTCTCTTTTTGAAATTAGGCACACGCGAGATCAAATTTTGTTTGTTTGGGTAGAATCCTGTGGACGCAAGGTAAACTTTCGTTTCGTTGACAAAAATTGTCATTGGTAGGTTGTTAAAAGAATTGATTGCGCCAATGCCAACGGGTGCGATCATACCAGCACTAATGCACCGGATCCCATCAGAACTCCGCAGTTAAGAGTGCTTGGGCGAGAGTAGTACTAGGATGGGTGACCTCCTGGGAAGTCCTCGTGTTGCACCCCTCTTTTTGAAATTAGGCACACGCGAGATCAAATTTTGTTTGGTTGGGTAGAATCCTGTAGACGCAAGGTAAACTTTCGTTTCGTTGACAAAAATTGTCGTTGGTAGGTTGTTAAAAGAATTGATTGCGCCAATGCCAACGGGTGCGATCATACCAGCACTAATGCACCGGATCCCATCAGAACTCCGCAGTTAAGCATGCTTGGGAGAGAGTAGTACTAGGATGGGTGACCTCCTGGGAAGTCCTCGTGTTGCACCCCTCTTTTTGAAATTAGGCACACGCGAGATCAAATTTTGTTTGGTTGTCTTTTTGAAATTAGGCACACGCGAGATCAAATTTTGTTTGGTTGGGTAGAATCCTGTAGACGCAAGGTAAACTTTCGTTTCGTTGACAAAAATTGTCGTTGGTAGGTTGTGAAAAGAATTGATTGCGCCAATGCCAACGGGTGCGATCATACCAGCACTAATGCACCGGATCCCATCAGAACTCCGCAGGTAAGCGTGCTTGGGCGAGAGTAGTACTAGGATGGGTGACCTCCTGGGAAGTCCTCGTGTTGCACCCCTCTTTTTGAAATTAGGCACACGCGAGATCAAATTTTGTTTGGTTCTCTTTTTGAAATTAGGCACACGCGAGATCAAATTTTGTTTGGTTGGGTAGAATCCTGTAGACGCAAGGTAAACTTTCGTTTCGTTGACAAAAATTGTCGTTGGTAGGTTGTTAAAAGAATTGATTGCGCCAATGCCAACGGGTGCGATCATACCAGCACTAATGCACCGGATCCCATCAGAACTCCGCAGTTAAGCGTGCTTGGGCGAGAGTAGTACTAGGATGGGTGACCTCCTGGGAAGTCCTCGTGTTGCACCCCTCTTTTTGAAATTAGGCACACGCGAGATCAAATTTTGTTTGGTTCTCTTTTTGAAATTAGGCACACGCGAGATCAAATTTTGTTTGGTTGGGTAGAATCCTGTAGACGCAAGGTAAACTTTCGTTTCGTTGACAAAAATTGTCGTTGGTAGGTTGTTAAAAGAATTGATTGCGCCAATGCCAACGGGTGCGATCATACCAGCACTAATGCACCGGATCCCATCAGAACTCCGCAGTTAAGCGTGCTTGGGCGAGAGTAGTATTAGGATGGGTGACCTCCTGGGAAGTCCTCGTGTTGCACCCCTCTTTTTGAAATTAGGCACACGCGAGATCAAATTTTGTTTGGTTGGGTAGAATCCTGTAGACGCAAGGTAAACTTTCGTTTCGTTGACAAACATTGTCGTTGGTAGGTTGTTAAAAGAATTGATTGCGCCAATGCCAACGGGTGCGATCATACCAGCACTAATGCACCGGATCCCATCAGAACTCCGCAGTTAAGCATGCTTGGGAGAGAGTAGTACTAGGATGGATGACCTCCTGGGAAGTTCTCGTGTTGCACCCCTCTTTTTGAAATTAGGCACACGCGAGATCAAATTTTGTTTGGTTCTCTTTTTGAAATTAGGCACACGCGAGATCAAATTTTGTTTGGTTGGGTAGAATCCTGTAGACGCAAGGTAAACTTTCGTTTCGTTGACAAAAATTGTCGTTGGTAGGTTGTTAAAAGAATTGATTGCGCCAATGCCAACGGGTGCGATCATACCAGCACTAATGCACCGGATCCCATCAGAACTCCGCAGTTAAGCGTGCTTGGGCGAGAGTAGTACTAGCATGGGTGACCTCCTGGGAAGTCCTCGTGTTGCACCCCTCTTTTTGAAATTAGGCACACGCGAGATCAAATTTTGTTTGGTTCTCTTTTTGAAATTAGGCAAACGCGAGATCAAATTTTGTTTGGTTGGGTAGAATCCTGTAGACGCAAGGTAAACTTTCGTTTCGTTGACAAAAATTGTCGTTGGTAGGTTGTTAAAAGAATTGATTGCGCCAATGCCAACGGGTGCGATCGTACCAGCACTAATGCACCGGATCCCATCAGAACTCCGCAGTTAAGCGTGCTTGGGCGAGAGTAGTACTAGGATGGGTGACCTCCTGGGAAGTCCTCGTGTTGCACCACTCTTTTTGAAATTAGGCACACGCGAGATCAAATTTTGTTTGGTTGGGTAGAATCCTGTAGACGCAAGGTAAACTTTCGTTTCGTTGACAAAAATTGTCGTTGGTAGGTTGTTAAAAGAATTGATTGCGCCAATGCCAACGGGTGCGATCATACCAGCACTAATGCACCGGATCCCATCAGAACTCCGCAGTTATGCGTGCTTGGGCGAGAGTAGTACTAGGATGGGTGACCTCCTGGGAAGTCCTCGTGTTACACCCCTCTTTTTGAAATTAGGCAAACGCGAGATCAAATTTTGTTTGGTTCTCTTTTTGAAATTAGGCACACGCGAGATCAAATTTTGTTTGGTTGGGTAGAATCCTGTAGACGCAAGGTAAACTTTCGTTTCGTTGACAAAAATTGTCATTGGTAGGTTGTTAAAAGAATTGATTGCGCCAATGCCAACGGTTGCGATCATACCAGCACTAATGCACCGGATCCCATCAGAACTCCGCAGTTAAGCGTGCTTGGGCGAGAGTAGTACTAGGATGGGTGACCTCCTGGGAAGTCCTCGTGTTGCACCCCTCTTTTTGAAATTAGGCACACGCGAGATCAAATTTTGTTTGGTTGGGTAGAATCCTGTAGACGCAAGTTAAACTTTCGTTTCGTTGACAAAAATTGTCGTTGGTAGGTTGTTAGAAGAATTGATTGCGCCAATGCCAACGGGTGCGATCATACCAGCACTAATGCACCGGATCCCATCAGAACTCCGCAGTTAAGCGTGCTTGGGCGAGAGTAGTACTAGGATGGGTGACCTCCTGGGAAGTCCTCGTGTTGCACCCCTCTTTTTGAAATTAGGCACACGCGAGATCAAATTTTGTTTGGTTCTCTTTTTGAAATTAGGCACACGCGAGATCAAATTTTGTTTGGTTGGGTAGAATCCTGTGGACGCAAGGTAAACTTTCGTTTCGTTGACAAAAATTGTCGTTGGTAGGTTGTTAAAAGAATTGATTGCGCCAATGCCAACGGGTGCGATCATACCAGCACTAATGCACCGGATCCCATCAGAACTCCGCAGTTAAGCGTGCTTGGGCGAGAGTAGTATTAGGATGGGTGACCTCCTGGGAAGTCCTCGTGTTGCACCCCTCTTTTTGAAATTAGGCACACGCGAGATCAAATTTTGTTTGGTTGGGTAGAATCCTGTAGACGCAAGGTAAACTTTCGTTTCGTTGACAAACATTGTCGTTGGTAGGTTGTTAAAAGAATTGATTGCGCCAATGCCAACGGGTGCGATCATACCAGCACTAATGCACCGGATCCCATCAGAACTCCGCAGTTAAGCATGCTTGGGAGAGAGTAGTACTAGGATGGGTGACCTCCTGGGAAGTCCTCGTGTTGCACCCCTCTTTTTGAAATTAGGCACACGCGAGATCAAATTTTGTTTGGTTCTCTTTTTGAAATTAGGCACACGCGAGATCAAATTTTGTTTGTTTGGGTAGAATCCTGTAGACGCAAGGTAAACTTTCGTTTCGTTGACAAAAATTGTCGTTGGTAGGTTGTTAAAAGAATTGATTGCGCCAATGCCAACGGGTGCGATCATACCAGCACTAATGCACCGGATCCCATCAGAACTCCGCAGTTAAGCGTGCTTGGGCGAGAGTAGTACTAGCATGGGTGACCTCCTGGGAAGTCCTCGTGTTGCACCCCTCTTTTTGAAATTAGGCACACGCGAGATCAAATTTTGTTTGGTTCTCTTTTTGAAATTAGGCAAACGCGAGATCAAATTTTGTTTGGTTGGGTAGAATCCTGTAGACGCAAGGTAAACTTTCGTTTCGTTGACAAAAATTGTCGTTGGTAGGTTGTTAAAAGAATTGATTGCGCCAATGCCAACGGGTGCGATCGTACCAGCACTAATGCACCGGATCCCATCAGAACTCCGTAGTTAAGCGTGCTTGGGCGAGAGTAGTACTAGGATGGGTGACCTCCTGGGAAGTCCTCGTGTTGCACCCCTCTTTTTGAAATTAGGCACACGCGAGATCAAATTTTGTTTGGTTGGGTAGAATCCTGTAGACGCAAGGTAAACTTTCGTTTCGTTGACAAAAATTGTCGTTGGTAGGTTGTTAAAAGAATTGATTGCGCCAATGCCAACGGGTGCGATCATACCAGCACTAATGCACCGGATCCCATCAGAACTCCGCAGATATGCGTGCTTGGGCGAGAGTAGTACTAGGATGGGTGACCTCCTGGGAAGTCCTCGTGTTACACCCCTCTTTTTGAAATTAGGCAAACGCGAGATCAAATTTTGTTTGGTTCTCTTTTTGAAATTAGGCACACGCGAGATCAAATTTTGTTTGGTTGGGTAGAATCCTGTAGACGCAAGGTAAACTTTCGTTTCGTTGACAAAAATTGTCATTGGTAGGTTGTTAAAAGAATTGATTGCGCCAATGCCAACGGTTGCGATCATACCAGCACTAATGCACCGGATCCCATCAGAACTCCGCAGTTAAGCGTGCTTGGGCGAGAGTAGTACTAGGATGGGTGACCTCCTGGGAAGTCCTCGTGTTGCACCCCTCTTTTTGAAATTAGGCACACGCGAGATCAAATTTTGTTTGGTTGGGTAGAATCCTGTAGACGCAAGTTAAACTTTCGTTTCGTTGACAAAAATTGTCGTTGGTAGGTTGTTAGAAGAATTGATTGCGCCAATGCCAACGGGTGCGATCATACCAGCACTAATGCACCGGATCCCATCAGAACTCCGCAGTTAAGCGTGCTTGGGCGAGAGTAGTACTAGGATGGGTGACCTCCTGTGAAGTCCTCGTGTTGCACCCCTCTTTTTGAAATTAGGCTCACGCGAGATCAAATTTTGTTTGGTTGGGTAGAATCCTGTAGACGCAAGGTAAACTTTCGTTTCGTTGACAAAAATAGTCGTTGGTAGGTTGTTAAAAGAATTGATTGCGCCAATGCCAACGGGTGCGATCATACCAGCACTAATGCACCGGATCCCATCAGAACTCCGCAGTTAAGCGTGCTTGGGCGAGAGTAGTACTAGGATGGGTGACCTCCTGGGAAGTCCTCGTGTTGCACCCTTCTTTTTGAAATTAGGCACACGCGAGATCAAATTTTGTTTGGTTGGGTAGAATCCTGTAGACGCAAGGAAAACTTTCGTTTCGTTGACAAAAATTGTCGTTGGTAGGTTGTTAAAAGAATTGATTGCGCCAATGCCAACGGGTGCGATCATACCAGCACTAATGCACCGGATCCCATCAGAACTCCGCAGTTATGCGTGCTTGGGCGAGAGTAGTACTAGGATGGGTGACCTCCTGGGAAGTCCTCGTGTTACACCCCTCTTTTTGAAATTAGGCAAACGCGAGATCAAATTTTGTTTGGTTCTCTTTTTGAAATTAGGCACACGCGAGATCAAATTTTGTTTGGTTGGGTAGAATCCTGTAGACGCAAGGTAAACTTTCGTTTCGTTGACAAAAATTGTCATTGGTAGGTTGTTAAAAGAATTGATTGCGCCAATGCCAACGGTTGCGATCATACCAGCACTAATGCACCGGATCCCATCAGAACTCCGCAGTTAAGCGTGCTTGGGCGAGAGTAGTACTAGGATGGGTGACCTCCTGGGAAGTCCTCGTGTTGCACCCCTCTTTTTGAAATTAGGCACACGCGAGATCAAATTTTGTTTGGTTGGGTAGAATCCTGTAGACGCAAGTTAAACTTTCGTTTCGTTGACAAAAATTGTCGTTGGTAGGTTGTTAGAAGAATTGATTGCGCCAATGCCAACGGGTGCGATCATACCAGCACTAATGCACCGGATCCCATCAGAACTCCGCAGTTAAGCGTGCTTGGGCGAGAGTAGTACTAGGATGGGTGACCTCCTGGGAAGTCCTCGTGTTGCACCCCTCTTTTTGAAATTAGGCACACGCGAGATCAAATTTTGTTTGGTTCTCTTTTTGAAATTAGGCACACGCGAGATCAAATTTTGTTTGGTTGGGTAGAATCCTGTGGACGCAAGGTAAACTTTCGTTTCGTTGACAAAAATTGTCGTTGGTAGGTTGTTAAAAGAATTGATTGCGCCAATGCCAACGGGTGCGATCATACCAGCACTAATGCACCGGATCCCATCAGAACTCCGCAGTTAAGCGTGCTTGGGCGAGAGTAGTATTAGGATGGGTGACCTCCTGGGAAGTCCTCGTGTTGCACCCCTCTTTTTGAAATTAGGCACACGCGAGATCAAATTTTGTTTGGTTGGGTAGAATCCTGTAGACGCAAGGTAAACTTTCGTTTCGTTGACAAACATTGTCGTTGGTAGGTTGTTAAAAGAATTGATTGCGCCAATGCCAACGGGTGCGATCATACCAGCACTAATGCACCGGATCCCATCAGAACTCCGCAGTTAAGCATGCTTGGGAGAGAGTAGTACTAGGATGGGTGACCTCCTGGGAAGTCCTCGTGTTGCACCCCTCTTTTTGAAATTAGGCACACGCGAGATCAAATTTTGTTTGGTTCTCTTTTTGAAATTAGGCACACGCGAGATCAAATTTTGTTTGTTTGGGTAGAATCCTGTAGACGCAAGGTAAACTTTCGTTTCGTTGACAAAAATTGTCGTTGGTAGGTTGTTAAAAGAATTGATTGCGCCAATGCCAACGGGTGCGATCATACCAGCACTAATGCACCGGATCCCATCAGAACTCCGCAGTTAAGCGTGCTTGGGCGAGAGTAGTACTAGCATGGGTGACCTCCTGGGAAGTCCTCGTGTTGCACCCCTCTTTTTGAAATTAGGCACACGCGAGATCAAATTTTGTTTGGTTCTCTTTTTGAAATTAGGCAAACGCGAGATCAAATTTTGTTTGGTTGGGTAGAATCCTGTAGACGCAAGGTAAACTTTCGTTTCGTTGACAAAAATTGTCGTTGGTAGGTTGTTAAAAGAATTGATTGCGCCAATGCCAACGGGTGCGATCGTACCAGCACTAATGCACCGGATCCCATCAGAACTCCGTAGTTAAGCGTGCTTGGGCGAGAGTAGTACTAGGATGGGTGACCTCCTGGGAAGTCCTCGTGTTGCACCCCTCTTTTTGAAATTAGGCACACGCGAGATCAAATTTTGTTTGGTTGGGTAGAATCCTGTAGACGCAAGGTAAACTTTCGTTTCGTTGACAAAAATTGTCGTTGGTAGGTTGTTAAAAGAATTGATTGCGCCAATGCCAACGGGTGCGATCATACCAGCACTAATGCACCGGATCCCATCAGAACTCCGCAGATATGCGTGCTTGGGCGAGAGTAGTACTAGGATGGGTGACCTCCTGGGAAGTCCTCGTGTTACACCCCTCTTTTTGAAATTAGGCAAACGCGAGATCAAATTTTGTTTGGTTCTCTTTTTGAAATTAGGCACACGCGAGATCAAATTTTGTTTGGTTGGGTAGAATCCTGTAGACGCAAGGTAAACTTTCGTTTCGTTGACAAAAATTGTCATTGGTAGGTTGTTAAAAGAATTGATTGCGCCAATGCCAACGGTTGCGATCATACCAGCACTAATGCACCGGATCCCATCAGAACTCCGCAGTTAAGCGTGCTTGGGCGAGAGTAGTACTAGGATGGGTGACCTCCTGGGAAGTCCTCGTGTTGCACCCCTCTTTTTGAAATTAGGCACACGCGAGATCAAATTTTGTTTGGTTGGGTAGAATCCTGTAGACGCAAGTTAAACTTTCGTTTCGTTGACAAAAATTGTCGTTGGTAGGTTGTTAGAAGAATTGATTGCGCCAATGCCAACGGGTGCGATCATACCAGCACTAATGCACCGGATCCCATCAGAACTCCGCAGTTAAGCGTGCTTGGGCGAGAGTAGTACTAGGATGGGTGACCTCCTGTGAAGTCCTCGTGTTGCACCCCTCTTTTTGAAATTAGGCTCACGCGAGATCAAATTTTGTTTGGTTGGGTAGAATCCTGTAGACGCAAGGTAAACTTTCGTTTCGTTGACAAAAATAGTCGTTGGTAGGTTGTTAAAAGAATTGATTGCGCCAATGCCAACGGGTGCGATCATACCAGCACTAATGCACCGGATCCCATCAGAACTCCGCAGTTAAGCGTGCTTGGGCGAGAGTAGTACTAGGATGGGTGACCTCCTGGGAAGTCCTCGTGTTGCACCCTTCTTTTTGAAATTAGGCACACGCGAGATCAAATTTTGTTTGGTTGGGTAGAATCCTGTAGACGCAAGGAAAACTTTCGTTTCGTTGACAAAAATTGTCGTTGGTAGGTTGTTAAAAGAATTGATTGCGCCAATGCCAACGGGTGCGATCATACCAGCACTAATGCACCGGATCCCATCAGAACTCCGCAGTTAAGCGTGCTTGGGCGAGAGTAGTACTAGGATGGGTGACCTCCTGGGAAGTCCTCGTGTTGCTCCCCTCTTTTTGAAATTAGGCACACGCGAGATCAAATTTTGTTTGGTTCTCTTTTTGAAATTAGGCACACGCGAGATCAAATTTTGTTTGGTTGGGTAGAATCCTGTAGACGCAAGGTAAACTTTCGTTTCGTTGACAAAAATTGTCGTTGGTAGGTTGTTAAAAGAATTGATTGCGCCAATGCCAACGGGTGCGATCATACCAGCACTAATGCACCGGATCCCATCAGAACTCCGCAGTTAAGCGTGCTTGGGCGAGAGTAGTACTAGGATGGGTGACCTCCTGGGAAGTCCTCGTGTTGCACCCCTCTTTTTGAAATTAGGCACACGCGAGATCAAATTTTGTTTGGTTCTCTTTTTGAAATTAGGCACACGCGAGATCAAATTTTGTTTGGTTGGGTATAATCCTGTAGACGCAAGGTAAACTTTCGTTTCGTTGACAAAAATTGTCGTTGGTAGGTTGTAAAAAGAATTGATTGCGCCAATGCCAACGGGTGCGATCATACCAGCACTAATGCACCGGATCCCATCAGAACTCCGCAGTTAAGCGCGCTTGGGCGAGAGTAGTACTAGGATGGGTGACCTCCTGGGAAGTCCTCGTGTTGCACCCCTCTTTTTGAAATTAGGCACACGCGAGATCAAATTTTGTTTGGTTGGGTAGAATCCTGTAGACGCAAGGTAAACTTTCGTTTCGTTGACAAAAATTGTCGTTGGTAGGTTGTTAAAAGAATTGATTGCGCCAATGCCAACGGGTGCGATCATACCAGCACTAATGCACCGGATCCCATCAGAACTCCGCAGTTAAGCGTGCTTGGGCGAGAGTAGTACTAGGATGGGTGACCTCCTGGGAAGTCCTCATGTTGCACCCCTCTTTTTGAAATTAGGCACACGCGAGATCAAATTTTGTTTGGTTCTCTTTTTGAAATTAGGCACACGCGAGATCAAATTTTGTTTGGTTGGGTAGAATCCTGTAGACGCAAGGTAAACTTTCGTTTCGTTGACAAAAATTGTCGTTGGTAGGTTGTAAAAAGAATTGATTGCGCCAATGCCAACGGGTGCGATCATACCAGCACTAATGCACCGGATCCCATCAGAACTCCGCAGTTAAGCGTGCTTGGGCGAGAGTAGTACTAGGATGGGTGACCTCCTGGGAAGTCCTCGTGTTGCACCCCTCTTTTTGAAATTAGGCACACGCGAGATCAAATTTTGTTTGGTTGGGTAGAATCCTGTAGACGCAAGGTAAACTTTCGTTTCGTTGACAAAAATTGTCGTTGGTAGGTTGTTAAAAGAATTGATTGCGCCAATGCCAACGGGTGCGATCATACCAGCACTAATGCACCGGATCCCATCAGAACTCCGCAGTTAAGCGTGCTTGGGCGAGAGTAGTACTAGGATGGGTGACCTCCTGGGAAGTCCTCGTGTTGCACCCCTCTTTTTGAAATTAGGCACACGCGAGATCAAATTTTGTTTGGTTCTCTTTTTGAAATTAGGCACACGCGAGATCAAATTTTGTTTGGTTGGGTAGAATCCTGTAGACGCAAGGTAAACTTTCGTTTCGTTGACAAAAATTGTCGTTGGTAGGTTGTAAAAAGAATTGATTGCGCCAATGCCAACGGGTGCGATCATACCAGCACTAATGCACCGGATCCCATCAGAACTCCGCAGTTAAGCGTGCTTGGGCGAGAGTAGTACTAGGATGGGTGACCTCCTGGGAAGTCCTCGTGTTGCACCCCTCTTTTTGAAATTAGGCACACGCGAGATCAAATTTTGTTTGGTTGGGTAGAATCCTGTAGACGCAAGGTAAACTTTCGTTTCGTTGACAAAAATTGTCGTTGGTAGGTTGTTAAAAGAATTGATTGCGCCAATGCCAACGGGTGCGATCATACCAGCACTAATGCACCGGATCCCATCAGAACTCCGCAGTTAAGCGTGCTTGGGCGAGAGTAGTACTAGGATGGGTGACCTCCTGGGAAGTCCTCGTGTTGCACCCCTCTTTTTGAAATTAGGCACACGCGAGATCAAATTTTGTTTGGTTGGGTAGAATCCTGTAGACGCAAGGTAAACTTTCGTTTCGTTGACAAAAATTGTCGTTGGTAGGTTGTTAAAAGAATTGATTGCGCCAATGCCAACGGGTGCGATCATTCCAGCACTAATGCACCGGATCCCATCAGAACTCCGCAGCTAAGCGTGCTTGGGCGAGAGTA
Source organism: Dicorynia guianensis (assembly GCA_037013595.1). NCBI lineage: Eukaryota > Viridiplantae > Streptophyta > Magnoliopsida > Fabales > Fabaceae > Dicorynia > Dicorynia guianensis. The sequence goes on from JASUAB010000008.1 coordinate 654,638, forward strand.
GTACTAGGATGGGTGACCTCCTGGGAAGTCCTCGTGTTGCACCCCTCTTTTTGAAATTAGGCACACGCGAGATCAAATTTTGTTTGGTTCTCTTTTTGAAATTAGGCACACGCGAGATCAAATTTTGTTTGGTTGGGTAGAATCCTGTAGACGCAAGGTAAACTTTCGTTTCGTTGACAAAAATTGTCGTTGGTAGGTTGTAAAAAGAATTGATTGCGCCAATGCCAACGGGTGCGATCATACCAGCACTAATGCACCGGATCCCATCAGAACTCCGCAGTTAAGCGTGCTTGGGCGAGAGTAGTACTAGGATGGGTGACCTCCTGGGAAGTCCTCGTGTTGCACCCCTCTTTTTGAAATTAGGCACACGCGAGATCAAATTTTGTTTGGTTCTCTTTTTGAAATTAGGCACACGCGAGATCAAATTTTGTTTGGTTGGGTAGAATCCTGTAGACGCAAGGTAAACTTTCGTTTCGTTGACAAAAATTGTCGTTGGTAGGTTGTAAAAAGAATTGATTGCGCCAATGCCAACGGGTGCGATCATACCAGCACTAATGCACCGGATCCCATCAGAACTCCGCAGTTAAGCGTGCTTGGGCGAGAGTAGTACTAGGATGGGTGACCTCCTGGGAAGTCCTCGTGTTGCACCCCTCTTTTTGAAATTAGGCACACGCGAGATCAAATTTTGTTTGGTTGGGTAGAATCCTGTAGACGCAAGGTAAACTTTCGTTTCGTTGACAAAAATTGTCGTTGGTAGGTTGTTAAAAGAATTGATTGCGCCAATGCCAACGGGTGCGATCATACCAGCACTAATGCACCGGATCCCATCAGAACTCCGCAGTTAAGCGTGCTTGGGCGAGAGTAGTACTAGGATGGGTGACCTCCTGGGAAGTCCTCGTGTTGCACCCCTCTTTTTGAAATTAGGCACACGCGAGATCAAATTTTGTTTGGTTGGGTAGAATCCTGTAGACGCAAGGTAAACTTTCGTTTCGTTGACAAAAATTGTCGTTGGTAGGTTGTTAAAAGAATTGATTGCGCCAATGCCAACGGGTGCGATCATTCCAGCACTAATGCACCGGATCCCATCAGAACTCCGCAGCTAAGCGTGCTTGGGCGAGAGTAGTACTAGGATGGGTGACCTCCTGGGAAGTCCTCGTGTTGCACCCCTCTTTTTGAAATTAGGCACACGCGAGATCAAATTTTGTTTGGTTCTCTTTTTGAAATTAGGCACACGCGAGATCAAATTTTGTTTGGTTGGGTAGAATCCTGTAGACGCAAGGTAAACTTTCGTTTCGTTGACAAAAATTGTCGTTGGTAGGTTGTAAAAAGAATTGATTGCGCCAATGCCAACGGGTGCGATCATACCAGCACTAATGCACCGGATCCCATCAGAACTCCGCAGTTAAGCGTGCTTGGGCGAGAGTAGTACTAGGATGGGTGACCTCCTGGGAAGTCCTCGTGTTGCACCCCTCTTTTTGAAATTAGGCACACGCGAGATCAAATTTTGTTTGGTTGGGTAGAATCCTGTAGACGCAAGGTAAACTTTCGTTTCGTTGACAAAAATTGTCGTTGGTAGGTTGTTAAAAGAATTGATTGCGCCAATGCCAACGGGTGCGATCATACCAGCACTAATGCACCGGATCCCATCAGAACTCCGCAGTTAAGCGTGCTTGGGCGAGAGTAGTACTAGGATGGGTGACCTCCTGGGAAGTCCTCGTGTTGCACCCCTCTTTTTGAGATTAGGCACACGCGAGATCAAATTTTGTTTGGTTCTCTTTTTGAAATTAGGCACACGCGAGATCAAATTTTGTTTGGTTGGGTAGAATCCTGTAGACGCAAGGTAAACTTTCGTTTCGTTGACAAAAATTGTCGTTGGTAGGTTGTAAAAAGAATTGATTGCGCCAATGCCAACGGGTGCGATCATACCAGCACTAATGCACCGGATCCCATCAGAACTCCGCAGTTAAGCGTGCTTGGGCGAGAGTAGTACTAGGATGGGTGACCTCCTGGGAAGTCCTCGTGTTGCACCCCTCTTTTTGAAATTAGGCACACGCGAGATCAAATTTTGTTTGGTTGGGTAGAATCCTGTAGACGCAAGGTAAACTTTCGTTTCGTTGACAAAAATTGTCGTTGGTAGGTTGTTAAAAGAATTGATTGCGCCAATGCCAACGGGTGCGATCATACCTGCACTAATGCACCGGATCCCATCAGAACTCCGCAGTTAAGCGTGCTTGGGCGAGAGTAGTACTAGGATGGGTGACCTCCTGGGAAGTCCTCGTGTTGCACCCCTCTTTTTGAAATTAGGCACACGCGAGATCAAATTTTGTTTGGTTCTCTTTTTGAAATTAGGCACACGCGAGATCAAATTTTGTTTGGTTGGGTAGAATCCTGTAGACGCAAGGTAAACTTTCGTTTCGTTGACAAAAATTGTCGTTGGTAGGTTGTAAAAAGAATTGATTGCGCCAATGCCAACGGGTGCGATCATACCAGCACTAATGCACCGGATCCCATCAGAACTCCGCAGTTAAGCGTGCTTGGGCGAGAGTAGTACTAGGATGGGTGACCTCCTGGGAAGTCCTCGTGTTGCACCCCTCTTTTTGAAATTAGGCACACGCGAGATCAAATTTTGTTTGGTTGGGTAGAATCCTGTAGACGCAAGGTAAACTTTCGTTTCGTTGACAAAAATTGTCGTTGGTAGGTTGTTAAAAGAATTGATTGCGCCAATGCCAACGGGTGCGATCATACCAGCACTAATGCACCGGATCCCATCAGAACTCCGCAGTTAAGCGTGCTTGGGCGAGAGTAGTACTAGGATGGGTGACCTCCTGGGAAGTCCTCGTGTTGCACCCCTCTTTTTGAAATTAGGCACACGCGAGATCAAATTTTGTTTGGTTCTCTTTTTGAAATTAGGCACACGCGAGATCAAATTTTGTTTGGTTGGGTAGAATCCTGTAGACGCAAGGTAAACTTTCGTTTCGTTGACAAAAATTGTCGTTGGTAGGTTGTAAAAAGAATTGATTGCGCCAATGCCAACGGGTGCGATCATACCAGCACTAATGCACCGGATCCCATCAGAACTCCGCAGTTAAGCGTGCTTGGGCGAGAGTAGTACTAGGATGGGTGACCTCCTGGGAAGTCCTCGTGTTGCACCCCTCTTTTTGAAATTAGGCACACGCGAGATCAAATTTTGTTTGGTTGGGTAGAATCCTGTAGACGCAAGGTAAACTTTCGTTTCGTTGACAAAAATTGTCGTTGGTAGGTTGTTAAAAGAATTGATTGCGCCAATGCCAACGGGTGCGATCATACCAGCACTAATGCACCGGATCCCATCAGAACTCCGCAGTTAAGCGTGCTTGGGCGAGAGTAGTACTAGGATGGGTGACCTCCTGGGAAGTCCTCGTGTTGCACCCCTCTTTTTGAAATTAGGCACACGCGAGATCAAATTTTGTTTGGTTGGGTAGAATCCTGTAGACGCAAGGTAAACTTTCGTTTCGTTGACAAAAATTGTCGTTGGTAGGTTGTTAAAAGAATTGATTGCGCCAATGCCAACGGGTGCGATCATACCAGCACTAATGCACCGGATCCCATCAGAACTCCGCAGTTAAGCGTGCTTGGGCGAGAGTAGTACTAGGATGGGTGACCTCCTGGGAAGTCCTCGTGTTGCACCCCTCTTTTTGAAATTAGGCACACGCGAGATCAAATTTTGTTTGGTTGGGTAGAATCCTGTAGACGCAAGGTAAACTTTCGTTTCGTTGACAAAAATTGTCGTTGGTAGGTTGTAAAAAGAATTGATTGCGCCAATGCCAACGGGTGCGATCATACCAGCACTAATGCACCGGATCCCATCAGAACTCCGCAGTTAAGCGTGCTTGGGCGAGAGTAGTACTAGGATGGGTGACCTCCTGGGAAGTCCTCGTGTTGCACCCCTCTTTTTGAAATTAGGCACACGCGAGATCAAATTTTGTTTGGTTCTCTTTTTGAAATTAGGCACACGCGTGATCAAATTTTGTTTGGTTGGGTAGAATCCTGTAGACGCAAGGTAAACTTTCGTTTCGTTGACAAAAATTGTCGTTGGTAGGTTGTAAAAAGAATTGATTGCGCCAATGCCAACGGGTGCGATCATACCAGCACTAATGCACCGGATCCCATCAGAACTCCGCAGTTAAGCGTGCTTGGGCGAGAGTAGTACTAGGATGGGTGACCTCCTGGGAAGTCCTCGTGTTGCACCCCTCTTTTTGAAATTAGGCACACGCGAGATCAAATTTTGTTTGGTTGGGTAGAATCCTGTAGACGCAAGGTAAACTTTCGTTTCGTTGACAAAAATTGTCGTTGGTAGGTTGTTAAAAGAATTGATTGCGCCAATGCCAACGGGTGCGATCATACCAGCACTAATGCACCGGATCCCATCAGAACTCCGCAGTTAAGCGTGCTTGGGCGAGAGTAGTACTAGGATGGGTGACCTCCTGGGAAGTCCTCGTGTTGCACCCCTCTTTTTGAAATTAGGCACACGCGAGATCAAATTTTGTTTGGTTCTCTTTTTGAAATTAGGCACACGCGAGATCAAATTTTGTTTGGTTGGGTAGAATCCTGTAGACGCAAGGTAAACTTTCGTTTTGTTGACAAAAATTGTCGTTGGTAGGTTGTAAAAAGAATTGATTGCGCCAATGCCAACGGGTGCGATCATACCAGCACTAATGCACCGGATCCCATCAGAACTCCGCAGTTAAGCGTGCTTGGGCGAGAGTAGTACTAGGATGGGTGACCTCCTGGGAAGTCCTCGTGTTGCACCCCTCTTTTTGAAATTAGGCACACGCGAGATCAAATTTTGTTTGGTTGGGTAGAATCCTGTAGACGCAAGGTAAACTTTCGTTTCGTTGACAAAAATTGTCGTTGGTAGGTTGTTAAAAGAATTGATTGCGCCAATGCCAACGGGTGCGATCATACCAGCACTAATGCACCGGATCCCATCAGAACTCCGCAGTTAAGCGTGCTTGGGCGAGAGTAGTACTAGGATGGGTGACCTCCTGGGAAGTCCTCGTGTTGCACCCCTCTTTTTGAAATTAGGCACACGCGAGATCAAATTTTGTTTGGTTCTCTTTTTGAAATTAGGCACACGCGAGATCAAATTTTGTTTGGTTGGGTAGAATCCTGTAGACGCAAGGTAAACTTTCGTTTCGTTGACAAAAATTGTCGTTGGTAGGTTGTTAAAAGAATTGATTGCGCCAATGCCAACGGGTGCGATCATACCAGCACTAATGCACCGGATCCCATCAGAACTCCGCAGTTAAGCGTGCTTGGGCGAGAGTAGTACTAGGATGGGTGACCTCCTGGGAAGTCCTCGTGTTGCACCCCTCTTTTTGAAATTAGGCACACGCGAGATCAAATTTTGTTTGGTTGGGTAGAATCCTGTAGACGCAAGGTAAACTTTCGTTTCGTTGACAAAAATTGTCGTTGGTAGGTTGTTAAAAGAATTGATTGCGCCAATGCCAACGGGTGCGATCATACCAGCACTAATGCACCGGATCCCATCAGAACTCCGCAGTTAAGCGTGCTTGGGCGAGAGTAGTACTAGGATGGGTGACCTCCTGGGAAGTCCTCGTGTTGCACCCCTCTTTTTGAAATTAGGCACACGCGACATCAAATTTTGTTTGGTTCTCTTTTTGAAATTAGGCACACGCGAGATCAAATTTTGTTTGGTTGGGTAGAATCCTGTAGACGCAAGGTAAACTTTCGTTTCGTTGACAAAAATTGTCGTTGGTAGGTTGTTAAAAGAATTGATTGCGCCAATGCCAACGGGTGCGATCATACCAGCACTAATGCACCGGATCCCATCAGAACTCCGCAGTTAAGCGTGCTTGGGCGAGAGTAGTACTAGGATGGGTGACCTCCTGGGAAGTCCTCGTGTTGCACCCCTCTTTTTGAAATTAGGCACACGCGAGATCAAATTTTGTTTGGTTGGGTAGAATCCTGTAGACGCAAGGTAAACTTTCGTTTCGTTGACAAAAATTGTCGTTGGTAGGTTGTTAAAAGAATTGATTGCGCCAATGCCAACGGGTGCGATCATACCAGCACTAATGCACCGGATCCCATCAGAACTCCGCAGTTAAGCGTGCTTGGGCGAGAGTAGTACTAGGATGGGTGACCTCCTGGGAAGTCCTCGTGTTGCACCCCTCTTTTTGAAATTAGGCACACGCGAGATCAAATTTTGTTTGGTTCTCTTTTTGAAATTAGGCACACGCGAGATCAAATTTTGTTTGGTTGGGTAGAATCCTGTAGACGCAAGGTAAACTTTCGTTTCGTTGACAAAAATTGTCGTTGGTAGGTTGTAAAAAGAATTGATTGCGCCAATGCCAACGGGTGCGATCATACCAGCACTAATGCACCGGATCCCATCAGAACTCCGCAGTTAAGCGTGCTTGGGCGAGAGTAGTACTAGGATGGGTGACCTCCTGGGAAGTCCTCGTGTTGCACCCCTCTTTTTGAAATTAGGCACACGCGAGATCAAATTTTGTTTGGTTGGGTAGAATCCTGTAGACGCAAGGTAAACTTTCGTTTCGTTGACAAAAATTGTCGTTGGTAGGTTGTTAAAAGAATTGATTGCGCCAATGCCAACGGGTGCGATCATACCAGCACTAATGCACCGGATCCCATCAGAACTCCGCAGTTAAGCGTGCTTGGGCGAGAGTAGTACTAGGATGGGTGACCTCCTGGGAAGTCCTCGTGTTGCACCCCTCTTTTTGAAATTAGGCACACGCGAGATCAAATTTTGTTTGGTTCTCTTTTTGAAATTAGGCACACGCGAGATCAAATTTTGTTTGGTTGGGTAGAATCCTGTAGACGCAAGGTAAACTTTCGTTTCGTTGACAAAAATTGTCGTTGGTAGGTTGTTAAAAGAATTGATTGCGCCAATGCCAACGGGTGCGATCATACCAGCACTAATGCACCGGATCCCATCAGAACTCCGCAGTTAAGCGTGCTTGGGCGAGAGTAGTACTAGGATGGGTGACCTCCTGGGAAGTCCTCGTGTTGCACCCCTCTTTTTGAAATTAGGCACACGCGAGATCAAATTTTGTTTGGTTGGGTAGAATCCTGTAGACGCAAGGTAAACTTTCGTTTCGTTGACAAAAATTGTCGTTGGTAGGTTGTTAAAAGAATTGATTGCGCCAATGCCAACGGGTGCGATCATACCAGCACTAATGCACCGGATCCCATCAGAACTCCGCAGTTAAGCGTGCTTGGGCGAGAGTAGTACTAGGATGGGTGACCTCCTGGGAAGTCCTCGTGTTGCACCCCTCTTTTTGAAATTAGGCACACGCGACATCAAATTTTGTTTGGTTCTCTTTTTGAAATTAGGCACACGCGAGATCAAATTTTGTTTGGTTGGGTAGAATCCTGTAGACGCAAGGTAAACTTTCGTTTCGTTGACAAAAATTGTCGTTGGTAGGTTGTTAAAAGAATTGATTGCGCCAATGCCAACGGGTGCGATCATACCAGCACTAATGCACCGGATCCCATCAGAACTCCGCAGTTAAGCGTGCTTGGGCGAGAGTAGTACTAGGATGGGTGACCTCCTGGGAAGTCCTCGTGTTGCACCCCTCTTTTTGAAATTAGGCACACGCGAGATCAAATTTTGTTTGGTTGGGTAGAATCCTGTAGACGCAAGGTAAACTTTCGTTTCGTTGACAAAAATTGTCGTTGGTAGGTTGTTAAAAGAATTGATTGCGCCAATGCCAACGGGTGCGATCATACCAGCACTAATGCACCGGATCCCATCAGAACTCCGCAGTTAAGCGTGCTTGGGCGAGAGTAGTACTAGGATGGGTGACCTCCTGGGAAGTCCTCGTGTTGCACCCCTCTTTTTGAAATTAGGCACACGCGAGATCAAATTTTGTTTGGTTGGGTAGAATCCTGTAGACGCAAGGTAAACTTTCGTTTCGTTGACAAAAATTGTCGTTGGTAGGTTGTTAAAAGAATTGATTGCGCCAATGCCAACGGGTGCGATCATACCAGCACTAATGCACCGGATTCCATCAGAACTCCGCAGTTAAGCATGCTTGGGCGAGAGTAGTACTAGGATGGCTGACCTCCTGGGAAGTCGTCGTGTTGCACCCCTCTTTTTGAAATTAGGCACACGCGAGATCAAATTTTGTTTGGTTCTCTTTTTGAAATTAGCCACACGCGAGATCAAATTTTGTTTGGTTGGGTAGAATCCTGTAGACGCAAGGTAAACTTTCGTTTCGTTGACAAAAATTGTCGTTGGTAGGTTGTTAAAAGAATTGATTGCGCCAATGCCAACGGGTGCGATCATACCAGCACTAATGCACCGGATCCCATCAGAACTCCACAGTTAAGCGTGCTTGGGCGAGAGTAGTACTAGGATGGGTGACCTCCTGGGAAGTCCTCGTGTTGCACCCCTCTTTTTGAAATTAGGCACACGCGAGATCAAATTTTGTTTGGTTGGGTAGAATCCTGTAGACGCAAGGTAAACTTTCGTTTCGTTGACAAAAATTGTCGTTGGTAGGTTGTTAAAAGAATTGATTGCGCCAATGCCAACGGGTGCGATCATACCAGCACTAATGCACCGGATCCCATCAGAACTCCGCAGTTAAGCGTGCTTGGGCGAGAGTAGTACTAGGATGGGTGACCTCCTGGGAAGTCCTCGTGTTGCACCCCTCTTTTTGAAATTAGGCACACGCGAGATCAAATTTTGTTTGGTTGGGTAGAATCCTGTAGACGCAAGGTAAACTTTCGTTTCGTTGACAAAAATTGTCGTTGGTAGGTTGTTAAAAGAATTGATTGCGCCAATGCCAACGGGTGCGATCATACCAGCACTAATGCACCGGATCCCATCAGAACTCCGCAGTTAAGCGTGCTTGGGCGAGAGTAGTACTAGGATGGGTGACCTCCTGTGAAGTCCTCGTGTTGCACCCCTCTTTTTGAAATTAGGCACACGCGAGATCAAATTTTGTTTGGTTCTCTTTTTGAAATTAGGCACACGCGAGATCAAATTTTGTTTGGTTGGGTAGAATCCTGTAGACGCAAGGTAAACTTTCGTTTCGTTGACAAAAATTGTCGTTAGTAGGTTGTAAAAAGAATTGATTGCGCCAATACCAACGGGTGCGATCATACCAGCACTAATGCACCCGATCCCATCAGAACTCCGCAGTTAAGCGTGCTTGGGCGAGAGTAGTACTAGGATGGGTGACCTCCTGGGAAGTCCTCGTGTTGCACCCCTCTTTTTGAAATTAGGCACACGCGAGATCAAATTTTGTTTGGTTGGGTAGAATCCTGTAGACGCAAGGTAAACTTTCGTTTCGTTGACAAAAATTGTCGTTGGTAGGTTGTAAAAAGAATTGATTGCGCCAATGCCAACGGGTGCGATCATACCAGCACTAATGCACCGGATCCCATCAGAACTCCGCAGTTAAGCGTGCTTGGGCGAGAGTAGTACTAGGATGGGTGACCTCCTGGGAAGTCCTCGTGTTGCACCCCTCATTTTGAAATTAGGCACACGCGAGATCAAATTTTGTTTGGTTGGGTAGAATCCTGTAGACGCAAGGTAAACTTTCGTTTCGTTGACAAAAATTGTCGTTGGTAGGTTGTTAAAAGAATTGATTGCGCCAATGCCAACGGGTGCGATCATACCAGCACTAATGCACCGGATCCCATCAGAACTCCGCAGTTAAGCGTGCTTGGGCGAGAGTAGTACTAGGATGGGTGACCTCCTGGGAAGTCCTCGTGTTGCACCCCTCTTTTTGAAATTAGGCACACGCGAGATCAAATTTTGTTTGGTTCTCTTTTTGAAATTAGGCACACGCGAGATCAAATTTTGTTTGGTTGGGTAGAATCCTGTAGACGCAAGGTAAACTTTCGTTTCGTTGACAAAAATTGTCGTTGGTAGGTTGTTAAAAGAATTGATTGCGCCAATGCCAACGGGTGCGATCATACCAGCACTAATGCACCGGATCCCATCAGAACTCCGCAGTTAAGCGTGCTTGGGCGACAGTAGTACTAGGATGGGTGACCTCCTGGGAAGTCCTCGTGTTGCACCCCTCTTTTTGAAATTAGGCACACGCGAGATCAAATTTTGTTTGGTTGGGTAGAATCCTGTAGACGCAAGGTAAACTTTCGTTTCGTTGACAAAAATTGTCGTTGGTAGGTTGTTAAAAGAATTGATTGCGCCAATGCCAACGGGTGCGATCATACCAGCACTAATGCACCGGATCCCATCAGAACTCCGCAGTTAAGCGTGCTTGGGCGAGAGTAGTACTAGGATGGGTGACCTCCTGGGAAGTCCTCGTGTTGCACCCCTCTTTTTGAAATTAGGCACACGCGAGATCAAATTTTGTTTGGTTCTCTTTTTGAAATTAGGCACACGCGAGATCAAATTTTGTTTGGTTGGGTAGAATCCTGTAGACGCAAGGTAAACTTTCGTTTCGTTGACAAAAATTGTCGTTGGTAGGTTGTTAAAAGAATTGATTGCGCCAATGCCAACGGGTGCGATCATACCAGCACTAATGCACCGGATCCCATCAGAACTCCGCAGTTAAGCGTGCTTGGGCGAGAGTAGTACTAGGATGGGTGACCTCCTGGGAAGTCCTCGTGTTGCACCCCTCTTTTTGAAATTAGGCACACGCGAGATCAAATTTTGTTTGGTTGGGTAGAATCCTGTAGACGCAAGGTAAACTTTCGTTTCGTTGACAAAAATTGTCGTTGGTAGGTTGTTAAAAGAATTGATTGCGCCAATGCCAACGGGTGCGATCATACCAGCACTAATGCACCGGATCCCATCAGAACTCCGCAGTTAAGCGTGCTTGGGAGAGAGTAGTACTAGGATGGGTGACCTCCTGGGAAGTCCTCGTGTTGCACCCCTCTTTTTGAAATTAGGCACACGCGAGATCAAATTTTGTTTGGTTCTCTTTTTGAAATTAGGCACACGCGAGATCAAATTTTGTTTGGTTGGGTAGAATCCTGTAGACGCAAGGTAAACTTTCGTTTCGTTGACAAAAATTGTCGTTGGTAGGTTGTTAAAAGAATTGATTGCGCCAATGCCAACTGGTGCGATCATACCAGCACTAATGCACCGGATCCCATCAGAACTCCGTAGTTAAGCGTGCTTGGGAGAGAGTAGTACTAGGATGGGTGACCTCCTGGGAAGTCCTCGTGTTGCACCCCTCTTTTTGAAATTAGGCACACGCGAGATCAAATTTTGTTTGGTTGGGTAGAATCCTGTAGACGCAAGGTAAACTTTCGTTTCGTTGACAAAAATTGTCGTTGGTAGGTTGTTAAAAGAATTGATTGCGCCAATGCCAACGGGTGCGATCATACCAGCACTAACGCACCGGATCCCATCAGAACTCCGCAGTTAAGCGTGCTTGGGAGAGAGTAGTACTAGGATGGGTGACCTCCTGGGAAGTCCTCGTGTTGCACCCCTCTTTTTGAAATTAGGCACACGCGAGATCAAATTTTGTTTGGTTCTCTTTTTGAAATTAGGCACACGCGAGATCAAATTTTGTTTGGTTGGGTAGAATCCTGTAGACGCAAGGTAAACTTTCGTTTCGTTGACAAAAATTGTCGTTGGTAGGTTGTTAAAAGAATTGATTGCGCCAATGCCAACGGGTGCGATCATACCAGCACTAATGCACCGGATCCCATCAGAACTCCGCAGTTAAGCATGCTTGGGCGAGAGTAATACTAGGATGGGTGACCTCCTGGGAAGTCCTCGTGTTGCACCCCTCTTTTTGAAATTAGGCACACGCGAGATCAAATTTTGTTTGGTTCTCTTTTTGAAATTAGGCACACGCGAGATCAAATTTTGTTTGGTTGGGTAGAATCCTGTAGACGCAAGGTAAACTTTCGTTTCGTTGACAAAAATTGTCGTTGGTAGGTTGTTAAAAGAATTGATTGCGCCAATGCCAACGGGTGCGATCATACCAGCACTAATGCACCGGATCCCATCAGAACTCCGCAGTTAAGCGTGCTTGGGCGAGAGTAGTACTAGGATGGGTGACCTCCTGGGAAGTCCTCGTGTTGCACCCCTCTTTTTGAAATTAGGCACACGCGAGATCAAATTTTGTTTGGTTGGGTAGAATCCTGTAGACGCAAGGTAAACTTTCGTTTCGTTGACAAAAATTGTCGTTGGTAGGTTGTTAAAAGAATTGATTGCGCCAATGCCAACGGGTGCGATCATACCAGCACTAATGCACCGGATCCCATCAGAACTCCGCAGTTAAGCGTGCTTGGGCGAGAGTAGTACTAGGATGGGTGACCTCCTGGGAAGTCCTCGTGTTGCACCCCTCTTTTTGAAATTAGGCACACGCGAGATCAAATTTTGTTTGGTTCTCTTTTTGAAATTAGGCACACGCGAGATCAAATTTTGTTTGGTTGGGTAGAATCCTGTAGACGCAAGGTAAACTTTCGTTTCGTTGACAAAAATTGTCGTTGGTAGGTTGTTAAAAGAATTGATTGCGCCAATGCCAACGGGTGCGATCATACCAGCACTAATGCACCGGATCCCATCAGAACTCCGCAGTTAAGCGTGCTTGGGCGAGAGTAGTACTAGGATGGGTGACCTCCTGGGAAGTCCTCGTGTTGCACCCCTCTTTTTGAAATTAGGCACACGCGAGATCAAATTTTGTTTGGTTGGGTAGAATCCTGTAGACGCAAGGTAAACTTTCGTTTCGTTGACAAAAATTGTCGTTGGTAGGTTGTTAAAAGAATTGATTGCGCCAATGCCAACGGGTGCGATCATACCAGCACTAATGCACCGGATCCCATCAGAACTCCGCAGTTAAGCGTGCTTGGGAGAGAGTAGTACTAGGATGGGTGACCTCCTGGGAAGTCCTCGTGTTGCACCCCTCTTTTTGAAATTAGGCACACGCGAGATCAAATTTTATTTGGTTGGGTAGAATCCTGTAGACGCAAGGTAAACTTTCGTTTCGTTGACAAAAATTGTCGTTGGTAGGTTGTTAAAAGAATTGATTGCGCCAATGCCAACGGGTGCGATCATACCAGCACTAATGCACCGGATCCCATCAGAACTCCGCAGTTAAGCGTGCTTGGGCGAGAGTAGTACTAGGATGGGTGACCTCCTGGGAAGGTCTCGTGTTGCACACCTCTTTTTGAAATGAGGCACACGCGAGATCAAATTTTGTTTGGTTGGGTAGAATCCTGTAGACGCAAGGTAAACTTTCGTTTCGTTGACAAAAATTGTCGTTGGTAGGTTGTTAAAAGAATTGATTGCGCCAATGCCAACGGGTGCGATCATACCAGCACTAATGCACCGGATCCCATCAGAACTCCGCAGTTAAGCGTGCTTGGGCGAGAGTAGTACTAGGATGGGTGACCTCCTGGGAAGTCCTCGTGTTGCACCCCTCTTTTTGAAATTAGGCACACGCGAGATCAAATTTTGTTTGGTTGTCTTTTTGAAATTAGGCACACGCGAGATCAAATTTTGTTTGGTTGGGTAGAATCCTGTAGACGCAAGGTAAACTTTCGTTTCGTTGACAAAAATTGTCGTTGGTAGGTTGTTAAAAGAATTGATTGCGCCAATGCCAAAGGGTGCGATCATACCAGCACTAATGCACCGGATCCCATCAGAACTCCGCAGTTAAGCGTGCTTGGGCGAGAGTAGTACTAGGATGGGTGACCTCCTGGGAAGTCCTCGTGTTGCACCCCTCTTTTTGAAATTAGGCACACGCGAGATCAAATTTTGTTTGGTTGGGTAGAATCCTGTAGACGCAAGGTAAACTTTCGTTTCGTTGACAAAAATTGTCGTTGGTAGGTTGTAAAAAGAATTGATTGCGCCAATGCCAACGGGTGCGATCATACCAGCACTAATGCACCGGATCCCATCAGAACTCCGCAGTTAAGCGTGCTTGGGCGAGAGTAGTACTAGGATGGGTGACCTCCTGGGAAGTCCTCGTGTTGCACCCCTCTTTTTGAAATTAGGCACACGCGAGATCAAATTTTGTTTGGTTGGGTAGAATCCTGTAGACGCAAGGTAAACTTTCGTTTCGTTGACAAAAATTGTCGTTGGTAGGTTGTTAAAAGAATTGATTGCGCCAATGCCAACGGGTGCGATCATACCAGCACTAATGCACCGGATCCCATCAGAACTCCGCAGTTAAGCGTGCTTGGGCGAGAGTAGTACTAGGATGGGTGACCTCCTGGGAAGTCCTCGTGTTGCACCCCTCTTTTTGAAATTAGGCACACGCGAGATCAAATTTTGTTTGGTTGGGTAGAATCCTGTAGACGCAAGGTAAACTTTCGTTTCGTTGACAAAAATTGTCGTTGGTAGGTTGTTAAAAGAATTGATTGCGCCAATGCCAACGGGTGCGATCATTCCAGCACTAATGCACCGGATCCCATCAGAACTCCGCAGCTAAGCGTGCTTGGGCGAGAGTAGTACTAGGATGGGTGACCTCCTGGGAAGTCCTCGTGTTGCACCCCTCTTTTTGAAATTAGGCACACGCGAGATCAAATTTTGTTTGGTTCTCTTTTTGAAATTAGGCACACGCGAGATCAAATTTTGTTTGGTTCTCTTTTTGAAATTAGGCACACGCGAGATCAAATTTTGTTTGGTTGGGTAGAATCCTGTAGACGCAAGGTAAACTTTTGTTTCGTTGACAAAAATTGTCGTTGGTAGGTTGTTAAAAGAATTGATTGCGCCAATGCCAACGGGTGCGATCATACCAGCACTAATGCACCGGATCCCATCAGAACTCCGCAGTTAAGCGTGCTTGGGCGAGAGTAGTACTAGGATGGGTGACCTCCTGGGAAGTCCTCGTGTTGCACCCCTCTTTTTGAAATTAGGCACACGCGAGATCAAATTTTGTTTGGTTGGGTAGAATCCTGTAGACGCAAGGTAAACTTTCGTTTCGTTGACAAAAATTGTCGTTGGTAGGTTGTTAAAAGAATTGATTGCGCCAATGCCAACGGGTGCGATCATACCAGCACTAATGCACCGGATCCCATCAGAACTCCGCAGTTAAGCGTGCTTGGGCGAGAGTAGTACTAGGATGGGTGACCTCCTGGGAAGTCCTCGTGTTGCACCCCTCTTTTTGAAATTAGGCACACGCGAGATCAAATTTTGTTTGGTTGGGTAGAATCCTGTAGACGCAAGGTAAACTTTCGTTTCGTTGACAAAAATTGTCGTTGGTAGGTTGTTAAAAGAATTGATTGCGCCAATGCCAACGGGTGCGATCATACCAGCACTAATGCACCGGATCCCATCAGAACTCCGCAGTTAAGCGTGCTTGGGCGAGAGTAGTACTAGGATGGGTGACCTCCTGGGAAGTCCTCGTGTTGCACCCCTCTTTTTGAAATTAGGCACACGCGAGATCAAATTTTGTTTGGTTGGGTAGAATCCTGTAGACGCAAGGTAAACTTTCGTTTCGTTGACAAAAATTGTCGTTGGTAGGTTGTTAAAAGAATTGATTGCGCCAATGCCAACGGGTGCGATCATACCAGCACTAATGCACCGGATCCCATCAGAACTCCGCAGTTAAGCGTGCTTGGGCGAGAGTAGTACTAGGATGGGTGACCTCCTGGGAAGGTCTCGTGTTGCACACCTCTTTTTGAAATGAGGCACACGCGAGATCAAATTTTGTTTGGTTGGGTAGAATCCTGTAGACGCAAGGTAAACTTTCGTTTCGTTGACAAAAATTGTCGTTGGTAGGTTGTTAAAAGAATTGATTGCGCCAATGCCAACGGGTGCGATCATACCAGCACTAATGCACCGGATCCCATCAGAACTCCGCAGTTAAGCGTGCTTGGGCGAGAGTAGTACTAGGATGGGTGACCTCCTGGGAAGTCCTCGTGTTGCACCCCTCTTTTTGAAATTAGGCACACGCGAGATCAAATTTTGTTTGGTTGTCTTTTTGAAATTAGGCACACGCGAGATCAAATTTTGTTTGGTTGGGTAGAATCCTGTAGACGCAAGGTAAACTTTCGTTTCGTTGACAAAAATTGTCGTTGGTAGGTTGTAAAAAGAATTGATTGCGCCAATGCCAACGGGTGCGATCATACCAGCACTAATGCACCGGATCCCATCAGAACTCCGCAGTTAAGCGTGCTTGGGCGAGAGTAGTACTAGGATGGGTGACCTCCTGGGAAGTCCTCGTGTTGCACCCCTCTTTTTGAAATTAGGCACACGCGAGATCAAATTTTGTTTGGTTGGGTAGAATCCTGTAGACGCAAGGTAAACTTTCGTTTCGTTGACAAAAATTGTCGTTGGTAGGTTGTTAAAAGAATTGATTGCGCCAATGCCAACGGGTGCGATCATACCAGCACTAATGCACCGGATCCCATCAGAACTCCGCAGTTAAGCGTGCTTGGGCGAGAGTAGTACTAGGATGGGTGACCTCCTGGGAAGTCCTCGTGTTGCACCCCTCTTTTTGAAATTAGGCACACGCGAGATCAAATTTTGTTTGGTTGGGTAGAATCCTGTAGACGCAAGGTAAACTTTCGTTTCGTTGACAAAAATTGTCGTTGGTAGGTTGTTAAAAGAATTGATTGCGCCAATGCCAACGGGTGCGATCATACCAGCACTAATGCACCGGATCCCATCAGAACTCCGCAGTTAAGCGTGCTTGGGCGAGAGTAGTACTAGGATGGGTGACCTCCTGGGAAGTCCTCGTGTTGCACCCCTCTTTTTGAAATTAGGCACACGCGAGATCAAATTTTGTTTGGTTGGGTAGAATCCTGTAGACGCAAGGTAAACTTTCGTTTCGTTGACAAAAATTGTCGTTGGTAGGTTGTTAAAAGAATTGATTGCGCCAATGCCAACGGGTGCGATCATTCCAGCACTAATGCACCGGATCCCATCAGAACTCCGCAGCTAAGCGTGCTTGGGCGAGAGTAGTACTAGGATGGGTGACCTCCTGGGAAGTCCTCGTGTTGCACCCCTCTTTTTGAAATTAGGCACACGCGAGATCAAATTTTGTTTGGTTCTCTTTTTGAAATTAGGCACACGCGAGATCAAATTTTGTTTGGTTCTCTTTTTGAAATTAGGCACACGCGAGATCAAATTTTGTTTGGTTGGGTAGAATCCTGTAGACGCAAGGTAAACTTTCGTTTCGTTGACAAAAATTGTCGTTGGTAGGTTGTAAAAAGAATTGATTGCGCCAATGCCAACGGGTGCGATCATACCAGCACTAATGCACCGGATCCCATCAGAACTCCGCAGTTAAGCGTGCTTGGGCGAGAGTAGTACTAGGATGGGTGACCTCCTGGGAAGTCCTCGTGTTGCACCCCTCTTTTTGAAATTAGGCACACGCGAGATCAAATTTTGTTTGGTTGGGTAGAATCCTGTAGACGCAAGGTAAACTTTCGTTTCGTTGACAAAAATTGTCGTTGGTAGGTTGTTAAAAGAATTGATTGCGCCAATGCCAACGGGTGCGATCATACCAGCACTAATGCACCGGATCCCATCAGAACTCCGCAGTTAAGCGTGCTTGGGCGAGAGTAGTACTAGGATGGGTGACCTCCTGGGAAGTCCTCGTGTTGCACCCCTATTTTTGAAATTAGGCACACGCGAGATCAAATTTTGTTTGGTTGGGTAGAATCCTGTAGACGCAAGGTAAACTTTCGTTTCGTTGACAAAAATTGTCGTTGGTAGGTTGTTAAAAGAATTGATTGCGCCAATGCCAACGGGTGCGATCATACCAGCACTAATGCACCGGATCCCATCAGAACTCCGCAGTTAAGCGTGCTTGGGCGAGAGTAGTACTAGGATGGGTGACCTCCTGGGAAGTCCTCGTGTTGCACCCCTCTTTTTGAAATTAGGCACACGCGAGATCAAATTTTGTTTGGTTGGGTAGAATCCTGTAGACGCAAGGTAAACTTTCGTTTCGTTGACAAAAATTGTCGTTGGCAGGTTGTTAAAAGAATTGATTGCGCCAATGCCAACGGGTGCGATCATACCAGCACTAATGCACCGGATCCCATCAGAACTCCGCAGTTAAGCGTGCTTGGGCGAGAGCAGTACTAGGATGGGTGACCTCCTGGGAAGTCCTCGTGTTGCACCCCTCTTTTTGAAATTAGGCACACGCGAGATCAAATTTTGTTTGGTTCTCTTTTTGAAATTAGGCACACGCGAGATCAAATTTTGTTTGGTTGGGTAGAATCCTGTAGACGCAAGGTAAACTTTCGTTTCGTTGACAAAAATTGTCGTTGGTAGGTTGTTAAAAGAATTGATTGCGCCAATGCCAACGGGTGCGATCATACCAGCACTAATGCACCGGATCCCATCAGAACTCCGCAGTTAAGCGTGCTTGGGCGACAGTAGTACTAGGATGGGTGACCTCCTGGGAAGTCCTCGTGTTGCACCCCTCTTTTTGAAATTAGGCACACGCGAGATCAAATTTTGTTTGGTTGGGTAGAATCCTGTAGACGCAAGGTAAACTTTCGTTTCGTTGACAAAAATTGTCGTTGGTAGGTTGTTAAAAGAATTGATTGCGCCAATGCCAACGGGTGCGATCATACCAGCACTAATGCACCGGATCCCATCAGAACTCCGCAGTTAAGCGTGCTTGGGCGAGAGTAGTACTAGGATGGGTGACCTCCTGGGAAGTCCTCGTGTTGCACACCTCTTTTTGAAATTAGGCACACGCGAGATCAAATTTTGTTTGGTTGGGTAGAATCCTGTAGACGCAAGGTAAACTTTCGTTTCGTTGACAAAAATTGTCGTTGGTAGGTTGTTAAAAGAATTGATTGCGCCAATGCCAACGGGTGCGATCATACCAGCACTAATGCACCGGATCCCATCAGAACTCCGCAGTTAAGCGTGCTTGGGCGAGAGTAGTACTAGGATGGGCGACCTCCTGGGAAGTCCTCGTGTTGCACCCCTCTTTTTGAAATTAGGCACACGCGAGATCAAATTTTGTTTGGTTGGGTAGAATCCTGTAGACGCAAGGTAAACTTTCGTTTCGTTGACAAAAATTGTCGTTGGTAGGTTGTTAAAAGAATTGATTGCGCCAATGCCAACGGGTGCGATCATACCAGCACTAATGCACCGGATCCCATCAGAACTCCGCAGTTAAGCGTGCTTGGGCGAGAGTAGTACTAGGATGGGTGACCTCCTGGGAAGTCCTCGTGTTGCACCCCTCTTTTTGAAATTAGGCACACGCGAGATCAAATTTTGTTTGGTTGGGTAGAATCCTGTAGACGCAAGGTAAACTTTCGTTTCGTTGACAAAAATTGTCGTTGGTAGGTTGTTAAAAGAATTGATTGCGCCAATGCCAACGGGTGCGATCATACCAGCACTAATGCACCGGATCCCATCAGAACTCCGCAGTTAAGCGTGCTTGGGCGAGAGTAGTACTAGGATGGGTGACCTCCTGGGAAGTCCTCGTGTTGCACCCCTCTTTTTGAAATTAGGCACACGCGAGATCAAATTTTGTTTGGTTGGGTAGAATCCTGTAGACGCAAGGTAAACTTTCGTTTCGTTGACAAAAATTGTCGTTGGTAGGTTGTTAAAAGAATTGATTGCGCCAATGCCAACGGGTGCGATCATACCAGCACTAATGCACCGGATCCCATCAGAACTCCGCAGTTAAGCGTGCTTGGGCGAGAGTAGTACTAGGATGGGTGACTTCCTGGGAAGTCCTCGTGTTGCACCCCTCTTTTTGAAATTAGGCACACGCGAGATCAAATTTTGTTTGGTTGGGTAGAATCCTGTAGACGCAAGGTAAAATTTCGTTTCGTTGACAAAAATTGTCGTTGGTAGGTTGTTAAAAGAATTGATTGCGCCAATGCCAACGGGTGCGATCATACCAGCACTAATGCACCGGATCCCATCAGAACTCCGCAGTTAAGCGTGCTTGGGCGAGAGTAGTACTAGGATGGGTGACCTCCTGGGAAGTCCTCGTGTTGCACCCCTCTTTTTGAAATTAGGCACACGCGAGATCAAATTTTGTTTGGTTCTCTTTTTGAAATTAGGCACACGCGAGATCAAATTTTGTTTGGTTGGGTAGAATCCTGTAGACGCAAGGTAAACTTTTGTTTCGTTGACAAAAATTGTCGTTGGTAGGTTGTTAAAAGAATTGATTGCGCCAATGCCAACGGGTGCGATCATACCAGCACTAATGCACCGGATCCCATCAGAACTCCGCAGTTAAGCGTGCTTGGGCGAGAGTAGTACTAGGATGGGTGACCTCCTGGGAAGTCCTCGTGTTGCACCCCTCTTTTTGAAATTAGGCACACGCGAGATCAAATTTTGTTTGGTTGGGTAGAATCCTGTAGACGCAAGGTAAACTTTCGTTTCGTTGACAAAAATTGTCGTTGGTAGGTTGTTAAAAGAATTGATTGCGCCAATGCCAACGGGTGCGATCATACCAGCACTAATGCACCGGATCCCATCAGAACTCCGCAGTTAACCGTGCTTGGGCGAGAGTAGTACTAGGATGGGTGACCTCCTGGGAAGTCCTCGTGTTGCACCCCTCTTTTTGAAATTAGGCACACGCGAGATCAAATTTTGTTTGGTTGGGTAGAATCCTGTAGACGCAAGGTAAACTTTCGTTTCGTTGACAAAAATTGTCGTTGGTAGGTTGTTAAAAGAATTGATTGCGCCAATGCCAACGGGTGCGATCATACCAGCACTAATGCACCGGATCCCATCAGAACTCCGCAGTTAAGCGTGCTTGGGCGAGAGTAGTACTAGGATGGGTGACCTCCTGGGAAGTCCTCGTGTTGCACCCCTCTTTTTGAAATTAGGCACACGCGAGATCAAATTTTGTTTGGTTGGGTAGAATCCTGTAGACGCAAGGTAAACTTTCGTTTCGTTGACAAAAATTGTCGTTGGTAGGTTGTTAAAAGAATTGATTGCGCCAATGCCAACGGGTGCGATCATACCAGCACTAATGCACCGGATCCCATCAGAACTTCGCAGTTAACCGTGCTTGGGCGAGAGTAGTACTAGGATGGGTGACCTCCTGGGAAGTCCTCGTGTTGCACCCCTCTTTTTGAAATTTGGCACACGCGAGATCAAATTTTGTTTGGTTGGGTAGAATCCTGTAGACGCAAGGTAAACTTTCGTTTCGTTGACAAAAATTGTCGTTGGTAGGTTGTTAAAAGAATTGATTGCGCCAATGCCAACGGGTGCGATCATACCAGCACTAATGCACCGGATCCCATCAGAACTCCGCAGTTAAGCGTGCTTGGGCGAGAGTAGTACTAGGATGGGTGACCTCCTGGGAAGTCCTCGTGTTGCACCCCTCTTTTTGAAATTAGGCACATGCGAGATCAAATTTTGTTTGGTTGGGTAGAATCCTGTAGACGCAAGGTAAACTTTCGTTTCGTTGACAAAAATTGTCGTTGGTAGGTTGTTAAAAGAATTGATTGCGCCAATGCCAACGGGTGCGATCATACCAGCACTAATGCACCGGATCCCATCAGAACTCCGCAGTTAAGCGTGCTTGGGCGAGAGTAGTACTAGGATGGGTGACCTCCTGGGAAGTCCTCGTGTTGCACCCCTCTTTTTGAAATTAGGCACACGCGAGATCAAATTTTGTTTGGTTGGGTAGAATCCTGTAGACGCAAGGTAAACTTTCGTTTCGTTGACAAAAATTGTCGTTGGTAGGTTGTTAAAAGAATTGATTGCGCCAATGCCAACGGGTGCGATCATACCAGCACTAATGCACCGGATCCCATCAGAACTCCGCAGTTAAGCGTGCTTGGGCGAGAGTAGTACTAGGATGGGTGACCTCCTGGGAAGTCCTCGTGTTGCACCCCTCTTTTTGAAATTAGGCACACGCGAGATCAAATTTTGTTTGGTTGGGTAGAATCCTGTAGACGCAAGGTAAACTTTCGTTTCGTTGACAAAAATTGTCGTTGGTAGGTTGTAAAAAGAATTGATTGCGCCAATGCCAACGGGTGCGATCATACCAGCACTAATGCACCGGATCCCATCAGAACTCCGCAGTTAAGCGTGCTTGGGCGAGAGTAGTACTAGGATGGGTGACCTCCTGGGAAGTCCTCGTGTTGCACCCCTCTTTTTGAAATTAGGCACACGCGAGATCAAATTTTGTTTGGTTGGGTAGAATCCTGTAGACGCAAGGTAAACTTTCGTCTCGTTGACAAAAATTGTCGTTGGTAGGTTGTTAAAAGAATTGATTGCGCCAATGCCAACGGGTGCGATCATACCAGCACTAATGCACCGGATCCCATCAGAACTCCGCAGTTAAGCGTGCTTGGGCGAGAGTAGTACTAGGATGGGTGACCTCCTGGGAAGTCCTCGTGTTGCACCCCTCTTTTTGAAATTAGGCACACGCGAGATCAAATTTTGTTTGGTTGGGTAGAATCCTGTAGACGCAAGGTAAACTTTCGTTTCGTTGACAAAAATTGTCGTTGGTAGGTTGTTAAAAGAATTGATTGCGCCAATGCCAACGGGTGCGATCATACCAGCACTAATGCACCGGATCCCATCAGAACTCCGCAGTTAAGCGTGCTTGGGCGAGAGTAGTACTAGGATGGGTGACCTCCTGGGAAGTCCTCGTGTTGCACCCCTCTTTTTGAAATTAGGCACACGCGAGATCAAATTTTGTTTGGTTGGGTAGAATCCTGTAGACGCAAGGTAAACTTTCGTTTCGTTGACAAAAATTGTCGTTGGTAGGTTGTTAAAAGAATTGATTGCGCCAATGCCAAAGGGTGCGATCATACCAGCACTAATGCACCGGATCCCATCAGAACTCCGTAGTTAAGCGTGCTTGGGCGAGAGTAGTACTAGGATGGGTGACCTCCTGGGAAGTCCTCGTGTTGCACCCCTCTTTTTGAAATTAGGCACACGCGAGATCAAATTTTGTTTGGTTGGGTAGAATCCTGTAGACGCAAGGTAAACTTTCGTTTCGTTGACAAAAATTGTCGTTGGTAGGTTGTAAAAAGAATTGATTGCGCCAATGCCAACGGGTGCGATCATACCAGCACTAATGCACCGGATCCCATCAGAACTCCGCAGTTAAGCGTGCTTGGGCGAGAGTAGTACTAGGATGGGTGACCTCCTGGGAAGTCCTCGTGTTGCACCCCTCTTTTTGAAATTAGGCACACGCGAGATCAAATTTTGTTTGGTTGGGTAGAATCCTGTAGACGCAAGGTAAACTTTCGTTTCGTTGACAAAAATTGTCGTTGGTAGGTTGTTAAAAGAATTGATTGCGCCAATGCCAACGGGTGCGATCATACCAGCACTAATGCACCGGATCCCATCAGAACTCCGCAGTTAAGCGTGCTTGGGCGAGAGTAGTACTAGGATGGGTGACCTCCTGGGAAGTCCTCGTGTTGCACCCCTCTTTTTGAAATTAGGCACACGCGAGATCAAATTTTGTTTGGTTCTCTTTTTGAAATTAGGCACACGCGAGATCAAATTTTGTTTGGTTGGGTAGAATCCTGTAGACGCAAGGTAAACTTTCGTTTCGTTGACAAAAATTGTCGTTGGTAGGTTGTTAAAAGAATTGATTGCGCCAATGCCAACGGGTGCGATCATACCAGCACTAATGCACCGGATCCCATCAGAACTCCGCAGTTAAGCGTGCTTGGGCGAGAGTAGTACTAGGATGGGTGACCTCCTGGGAAGTCCTCGTGTTGCACCCCTCTTTTTGAAATTAGGCACACGCGAGATCAAATTTTGTTTGGTTGGGTAGAATCCTGTAGACGCAAGGTAAACTTTCGTTTCGTTGACAAAAATTGTCGTTGGTAGGTTGTAAAAAGAATTGATTGCGCCAATGCCAACGGGTGCGATCATACCAGCACTAATGCACCGGATCCCATCAGAACTCCGCAGTTAAGCGTGCTTGGGCGAGAGTAGTACTAGGATGGGTGACCTCCTGGGAAGTCCTCGTGTTGCACCCCTCTTTTTGAAATTAGGCACACGCGAGATCAAATTTTGTTTGGTTGGGTAGAATCCTGTAGACGCAAGGTAAACTTTCGTTTCGTTGACAAAAATTGTCGTTGGTAGGTTGTTAAAAGAATTGATTGCGCCAATGCCAACGGGTGCGATCATACCAGCACTAATGCACCGGATCCCATCAGAACTCCGCAGTTAAGCGTGCTTGGGCGAGAGTAGTACTAGGATGGGTGACCTCCTGGGAAGTCCTCGTGTTGCACCCCTCTTTTTGAAATTAGGCACACGCGAGATCAAATTTTGTTTGGTTGTCTTTTTGAAATTAGGCACACGCGAGATCAAATTTTGTTTGGTTGGGTAGAATCCTGTAGACGCAAGGTAAACTTTCGTTTCGTTGACAAAAATTGTCGTTGGTAGGTTGTTAAAAGAATTGATTGCGCCAATGCCAACGGGTGCGATCATACCAGCACTAATGCACCGGATCCCATCAGAACTCCGCAGTTAAGCGTGCTTGGGCGAGAGTAGTACTAGGATGGGTGACCTCCTGGGAAGTCCTCGTGTTGCACCCCTCTTTTTGAAATTAGGCACACGCGAGATCAAATTTTGTTTGGTTGGGTAGAATCCTGTAGACACAAGGTAAACTTTCGTTTCGTTGACAAAAATTGTCGTTGGTAGGTTGTTAAAAGAATTGATTGCGCCAATGCCAACGGGTGCGATCATACCAGCACTAATGCACCGGATCCCATCAGAACTCCGCAGTTAAGCGTGCTTGGGCGAGAGTAGTACTAGGATGGGTGACCTCCTGGGAAGTCCTCGTGTTGCACCCCTCTTTTTGAAATTAGGCACACGCGAGATCAAATTTTGTTTGGTTCTCTTTTTGAAATTAGGCACACGCGAGATCAAATTTTGTTTGGTTGGGTAAAATCCTGTAGACGCAAGGTAAACTTTCGTTTCGTTGACAAAAATTGTCGTTGGTAGGTTGTTAAAAGAATTGATTGCGCCAATGCCAACGGGTGCGATCATACCAGCACTAATGCACCGGATCCCATCAGAACTCCGCAGTTAAGCGTGCTTGGGCGAGAGTAGTACTAGGATGGGTGACCTCTTGGGAAGTCCTCGTGTTGCACCCCTCTTTTTGAAATTAGGCACACGCGAGATCAAATTTTGTTTGGTTGGGTAGAATCCTGTAGACGCAAGGTAAACTTTCGTTTCGTTGACAAAAATTGTCGTTGGTAGGTTGTTAAAAGAATTGATTGCGCCAATGCCAACGGGTGCGATCATACCAGCACTAATGCACCGGATCCCATCAGAACTCCGCAGTTAAGCGTGCTTGGGCGAGAGTAGTACTAGGATGGGTGACCTCCTGGGAAGTCCTCGTGTTGCACCCCTCTTTTTGAAATTAGGCACACGCGAGATCAAATTTTGTTTGGTTGGGTAGAATCCTGTAGACGCAAGGTAAACTTTCGTTTCGTTGACAAAAATTGTCGTTGGTAGGTTGTTAAAAGAATTGATTGCGCCAATGCCAACGTGTGCGATCATACCAGCACTAATGCACCGGATCCCATCAGAACTCCGCAGTTAAGCGTGCTTGGGCGAGAGTAGTACTAGGATGGGTGACCTCCTGGGAAGTCCTCGTGTTGCACCCCTCTTTTTGAAATTAGGCACACGCGAGATCAAATTTTGTTTGGTTGAGTAGAATCCTGTAGACGCAAGGTAAACTTTCGTTTCGTTGACAAAAATTGTCGTTGGTAGGTTGTTAAAAGAATTGATTGCGCCAATGCCAACGGGTGCGATCATACCAGCACTAATGCACCGGATCCCATCAGAACTCCGCAGTTAAGCGTGCTTGGGCGAGAGTAGTACTCGGATGGGTGACCTCCTGGGAAGTCCTCGTGTTGCACCCATCTTTTTGAAATTAGGCACACGCGAGATCAAATTTTGTTTGGTTGGGTAGAATCCTGTAGACGCAAGGTAAACTTTCGTTTCGTTGACAAAAATTGTCGTTGGTAGGTTGTTAAAAGAATTGATTGCGCCAATGCCAACGGGTGCGATCATACCAGCACTAATGCACCGGATCCCATCAGAACTCCGCAGTTAAGCGTGCTTGGGCGAGAGTAGTACTAGGATGGGTGACCTCCTGGGAAGTCCTTGTGTTGCACCCCTCTTTTTGAAATTAGGCACACGCGAGATCAAATTTTGTTTGGTTCTCTTTTTGAAATTAGGCACACGCGAGATCAAATTTTGTTTGGTTGGGTAGAATCCTGTAGACGCAAGGTAAACTTTCGTTTCGTTGACAAAAATTGTCGTTGGTAGGTTGTAAAAAGAATTGATTGCGCCAATGCCAACGGGTGCGATCATACCAGCACTAATGCACCGGATCCCATCAGAACTCCGCAGTTAAGCGTGCTTGGGCGAGAGTAGTACTAGGATGGGTGACCTCCTG
Source organism: Dicorynia guianensis (assembly GCA_037013595.1). Taxonomy (NCBI): domain Eukaryota; kingdom Viridiplantae; phylum Streptophyta; class Magnoliopsida; order Fabales; family Fabaceae; genus Dicorynia; species Dicorynia guianensis. The sequence continues at coordinate 680,914 of JASUAB010000008.1, forward strand.
GGAAGTCCTAGTGTTGCACCCCTCTTTTTGAAATTAGGCACACGCGAGATCAAATTTTGTTTGGTTGGGTAGAATCCTGTAGACGCAAGGTAAACTTTCGTTTCGTTGACAAAAATTGTCGTTGGTAGGTTGTTAAAAGAATTGATTGCGCCAATGCCAACGGGTGCGATCATACCAGCACTAATGCACCGGATCCCATCAGAACTCCGCAGTTAAGCGTGCTTGGGCGAGAGTAGTACTAGGATGGGTGACCTCCTGGGAAGTCCTCGTGTTGCACCCCTCTTTTTGAAATTAGGCACACGCGAGATCAAATTTTGTTTGGTTGGGTAGAATCCTGTAGACGCAAGGTAAACTTTCGTTTCGTTGACAAAAATTGTCGTTGGTAGGATGTTAAAAGAATTGATTGCGCCAATGCCAACGGGTGCGATCATACCAGCACTAATGCACCGGATCCCATCAGAACTCCGCAGTTAAGCGTGCTTGGGCGAGAGTAGTACTAGGATGGGTGACCTCCTGGGAAGTCCTCGTGTTGCACCCCTCTTTTTGAAATTAGGCACACGCGAGATCAAATTTTGTTTGGTTCTCTTTTTGAAATTAGGCACACGCGAGATCAAATTTTGTTTGGTTGGGTAGAATCCTGTAGACGCAAGGTAAACTTTCGTTTCGTTGACAAAAATTGTCGTTGGTAGGTTGTAAAAAGAATTGATTGCGCCAATGCCAACGGGTGCGATCATACCAGCACTAATGCACCGGATCCCATCAGAACTCCGCAGTTAAGCGTGCTTGGGCGAGAGTAGTACTAGGATGGGTGACCTCCTGGGAAGTCCTCGTGTTGCACCCCTCTTTTTGAAATGAGGCACACGCGAGATCAAATTTTGTTTGGTTGGGTAGAATCCTGTAGACGCAAGGTAAACTTTCGTTTCGTTGACAAAAATTGTCGTTGGTAGGTTGTTAAAAGAATTGATTGCGCCAATGCCAACGTGTGCGATCATACCAGCACTAATGCACCGGATCCCATCAGAACTCCGCAGTTAAGCGTGCTTGGGCGAGAGTAGTACTAGGATGGGTGACCTCCTGGGAAGTCCTCGTGTTGCACCCCTCTTTTTGAAATTAGGCACACGCGAGATCAAATTTTGTTTGGTTCTCTTTTTGAAATTAGGCACACGCGAGATCAAATTTTGTTTGGTTGGGTAGAATCCTGTAGACGCAAGGTAAACTTTCGTTTCGTTGACAAAAATTGTCGTTGGTAGGTTGTAAAAAGAATTGATTGCGCCAATGCCAACGGGTGCGATCATACCAGCACTAATGCACCGGATCCCATCAGAACTCCGCAGTTCAGCGTGCTTGGGCGAGAGTAGTACTAGGATGGGTGACCTCCTGGGAAGTCCTCGTGTTGCACCCCTCTTTTTGAAATTAGGCACACGCGAGATCAAATTTTGTTTGGTTGGGTAGAATCCTGTAGACGCAAGGTAAACTTTCGTTTCGTTGACAAAAATTGTCGTTGGTAGGTTGTTAAAAGAATTGATTGCGCCAATGCCAACGGGTGCGATCATACCAGCACTAATGCACCGGATCCCATCAGAACTCCGCAGTTAAGCGTGCTTGGGCGAGAGTAGTACTAGGATGGGTGACCTCCTGGGAAGTCCTCGTGTTGCACCCCTCTTTTTGAAATTAGGCACACGCGAGATCAAATTTTGTTTGGTTCTCTTTTTGAAATTAGGCACACGCGAGATCAAATTTTGTTTGGTTGGGTAGAATCCTGTAGACGCAAGGTAAACTTTCGTTTCGTTGACAAAAATTTTCGTTGGTAGGTTGTTAAAAGAATTGATTGCGCCAATGCCAACGGGTGCGATCATACCAGCACTAATGCACCGGATCCCATCAGAACTCCGCAGTTAAGCGTGCTTGGGCGAGAGTAGTACTAGGATGGGTGACCTCCTGGGAAGTCCTCGTGTTGCACCCCTCTTTTTGAAATGAGGCACACGCGAGATCAAATTTTGTTTGGTTGGGTAGAATCCTGTAGACGCAAGGTAAACTTTCGTTTCGTTGACAAAAATTGTCGTTGGTAGGTTGTTAAAAGAATTGATTGCGCCAATGCCAACGGGTGCGATCATACCAGCACTAATGCACCGGATCCCATCAGAACTCCGCAGTTAAGCGTGCTTGGGCGAGAGTAGTACTAGGATGGGTGACCTCCTGGGAAGTCCTCGTGTTGCACCCCTCTTTTTGAAATTAGGCACACGCGAGATCAAATTTTGTTTGGTTGGGTAGAATCCTGTAGACGCAAGGTAAACTTTCGTTTCGTTGACAAAAATTGTCGTTGGTAGGTTGTTAAAAGAATTGATTGCGCCAATGCCAACGTGTGCGATCATACCAGCACTAATGCACCGGATCCCATCAGAACTCCGCAGTTAAGCGTGCTTGGGCGAGAGTAGTACTAGGATGGGTGACCTCCTGGGAAGTCCTCGTGTTGCACCCCTCTTTTTGAAATTAGGCACACGCGAGATCAAATTTTGTTTGGTTGGGTAGAATCCTGTAGACGCAAGGTAAACTTTCGTTTCGTTGACAAAAATTGTCGTTGGTAGGTTGTTAAAAGAATTGATTGCGCCAATGCCAACGGGTGCGATCATACCAGTACTAATGCACCGGATCCCATCAGAACTCTGCAGTTAAGCGTGCTTGGGCGAGAGTAGTACTAGGATGGGTGACCTCCTGGGAAGTCCTCGTGTTGCACCCCTCTTTTTGAAATTAGGCACACGCGAGATCAAATTTTGTTTGGTTCTCTTTTTGAAATTAGGCACACGCGAGATCAAATTTTGTTTGGTTGGGTAGAATCCTGTAGACGCAAGGTAAACTTTCGTTTCGTTGACAAAAATTGTCGTTGGTAGGTTGTAAAAAGAATTGATTGCGCCAATGCCAACGGGTGCGATCATACCAGCACTAATGCCCCGGATCCCATCAGAACTCCGCAGATAAGCGTGCTTGGGCGAGAGTAGTACTAGGATGGGTGACCTCCTGGGAAGTCCTCGTGTTGCACCCCTCTTTTTGAAATTAGGCACACGCGAGATCAAATTTTGTTTGGTTCTCTTTTTGAAATTAGGCACACGCGAGATCAAATTTTGTTTGGTTGGGTAGAATCCTGTAGACGCAAGGTAAACTTTCGTTTCGTTGACAAAAATTGTCGTTGGTAGGTTGTTAAAAGAATTGATTGCGCCAATGCCAACGGGTGCGATCATACCAGCACTAATGCACCGGATCCCATCAGAACTCCGCAGTTAAGCGTGCTTGGGCGAGAGTAGTACTAGGATGGGTGACCTCCTGGGAAGTCCTCGTGTTGCACCCCTCTTTTTGAAATTAGGCACACGCGAGATCAAATTTTGTTTGGTTCTCTTTTTGAAATTAGGTACACGCGAGATCAAATTTTGTTTGGTTGGGTAGAATCCTGTAGACGCAAGGTAAACTTTCGTTTCGTTGACAAAAATTGTCGTTGGTAGGTTGTTAAAAGAATTGATTGCGCCAATGCCAACGGGTGCGATCATACCAGCACTAATGCACCGGATCCCATCAGAACTCCGCAGTTAAGCGTGCTTGGGCGAGAGTAGTACTAGGATGGGTGACCTCCTGGGAAGTCCTTGTGTTGCACCCCTCTTTTTGAAATTAGGCACACGCGAGATCAAATTTTGTTTGGTTGGGTAGAATCCTGTAGACGCAAGGTAAACTTTCGTTTCGTTGACAAAAATTGTCGTTGGTAGGTTGTTAAAAGAATTGATTGCGCCAATGCCAACGGGTGCGATCATACCAGCACTAATGCACCGGATCCCATCAGAACTCCGCAGTTAAGCGTGCTTGGGCGAGAGTAGTACTAGGATGGGTGACCTCCTGGGAAGTCCTCGTGTTGCACCCCTCTTTTTGAAATTAGGCACATGCGAGATCAAATTTTGTTTGGTTGGGTAGAATCCTGTAGACGCAAGGTAAACTTTCGTTTCGTTGACAAAAATTGTCGTTGGTAGGTTGTTAAAAGAATTGATTGCGCCAATGCCAACGGGTGCGATCATACCAGCACTAATGCACCGGATCCCATCAGAACTCCGCAGTTAACCGTGCTTGGGCGAGAGTAGTACTAGGATGGGTGACCTCCTGGGAAGTCCTCGTGTTGCACCCCTCTTTTTGAAATTAGGCACACGCGAGATCAAATTTTGTTTGGTTGGGTAGAATCCTGTAGACGCAAGGTAAACTTTCATTTTGTTGACAAAAATTGTCGTTGGTAGGTTGTTAAAAGAATTGATTGCGCCAATGCCAACGGGTGCGATCATACCAGCACTAATGCACCGGATCCCATCAGAACTCCGCAGTTAAGCGTGCTTGGGCGAGAGTAGTACTAGGATGGGTGACCTCCTGGGAAGTCCTCGTGTTGCACCCCTCTTTTTGAAATTAGGCACACGCGAGATCAAATTTTGTTTGGTTCTCTTTTTGAAATTAGGCACACGCGAGATCAAATTTTGTTTGGTTGGGTAGAATCCTGTAGACGCAAGGTAAACTTTCGTTTCGTTGACAAAAATTGTCGTTGGTAGGTTGTAAAAAGAATTGATTGCGCCAATGCCAACGGGTGCGATGATACCAGCACTAATGCCCCGGATCCCATCAGAACTCCGCAGTTAAGCGTGCTTGGGCGAGAGTAGTACTAGGATGGGTGACCTCCTGGGAAGTCCTCGTGTTGCACCCCTCTTTTTGAAATTAGGCACACGCGAGATCAAATTTTGTTTGGTTCTCTTTTTGAAATTAGGCACACGCGAGATCAAATTTTGTTTGGTTGGGTAGAATCCTGTAGACGCAAGGTAAACTTTCGTTTCGTTGACAAAAATTGTCGTTGGTAGGTTGTTAAAAGAATTGATTGCGCCAATGCCAACGGGTGCGATCATACCAGCACTAATGCACCGGATCCCATCAGAACTCCGCAGTTAAGCGTGCTTGGGCGAGAGTAGTACTAGGATGGGTGACCTCCTGGGAAGTCCTCGTGTTGCACCCCTCTTTTTGAAATTAGGCACACGCGAGATCAAATTTTGTTTGGTTGGGTAGAATCCTGTAGACGCAAGGTAAACTTTCGTTTCGTTGACAAAAATTGTCGTTGGTAGGTTGTTAAAAGAATTGATTGCGCCAATGCCAACGGGTGCGATCATACCAGCACTAATGCACCGGATCCCATCAGAACTCCGCAGTTAAGCGTGCTTGGGCGAGAGTAGTACTAGGATGGGTGACCTCCTGGGAAGTCCTCGTGTTGCACCCCTCTTTTTGAAATTAGGCACACGCGAGATCAAATTTTGTTTGGTTGGGTAGAATCCTGTAGACGCAAGGTAAACTTTCGTTTCGTTGACAAAAATTGTCGTTGGTAGGTTGTTAAAAGAATTGATTGCGCCAATGCCAACGGGTGCGATCATACCAGCACTAATGCACCGGATCCCATCAGAACTCCGCAGTTAAGCGTGCTTGGGCGAGAGTAGTACTAGGATGGGTGACCTCCTGGGAAGTCCTCGTGTTGCACCCCTCTTTTTGAAATTAGGCACACGCGAGATCAAATTTTGTTTGGTTCTCTTTTTGAAATTAGGCACACGCGAGATCAAATTTTGTTTGGTTGGGTAGAATCCTGTAGACGCAAGGTAAACTTTCGTTTCGTTGACAAAAATTGTCGTTGGTAGGTTGTAAAAAGAATTGATTGCGCCAATGCCAACGGGTGCGATCATACCAGCACTAATGCACCGGATCCCATCAGAACTCCGCAGTTAAGCGTGCTTGGGCGAGAGTAGTACTAGGATGGGTGACCTCCTGGGAAGTCCTCGTGTTGCACCCCTCTTTTTGAAATTAGGCACACGCGAGATCAAATTTTGTTTGGTTGGGTAGAATCCTGTAGACGCAAGGTAAACTTTCGTTTCGTTGACAAAAATTGTCGTTGGTAGGTTGTTAAAGGAATTGATTGCGCCAATGCCAACGGGTGCGATCATACCAGCACTAATGCACCGGATCCCATCAGAACTCCGCAGTTAAGCGTGCTTGGGCGAGAGTAGTACTAGGATGGGTGACCTCCTGGGAAGTCCTCGTGTTGCACCCCTCTTTTTGAAATTAGGCACACGCGAGATCAAATTTTGTTTGGTTGGGTAGAATCCTGTAGACGCAAGGTAAACTTTCGTTTCGTTGACAAAAATTGTCGTTGGTAGGTTGTTAAAAGAATTGATTGCGCCAATGCCAACGGGTGCGATCATACCAGCACTAATGCACCGGATCCCATCAGAACTCCGCAGTTAAGCGTGCTTGGGCGAGAGTAGTACTAGGATGGGTGACCTCCTGGGAAGTCCTCGTGTTGCACCCCTCTTTTTGAAATTAGGCACACGCGAGATCAAATTTTGTTTGGTTGGGTAGAATCCTGTAGACGCAAGGTAAACTTTCGTTTCGTTGACAAAAATTGTCGTTGGTAGGTTGTTAAAAGAATTGATTGCGCCAATGCCAACGGGTGCGATCATACCAGCACTAATGCACCGGATCCCATCAGAACTCCGCAGTTAACCGTGCTTGGGCGAGAGTAGTACTAGGATGGGTGACTTCCTGGGAAGTCCTCGTGTTGCACCCCTCTTTTTGAAATTAGGCACACGCGAGATCAAATTTTGTTTGGTTCTCTTTTTGAAATTAGGCACACGCGAGATCAAATTTTGTTTGGTTGGGTAGAATCCTGTAGACGCAAGGTAAACTTTCGTTTCGTTGACAAAAATTGTCGTTGGTAGGTTGTTAAAAGAATTGATTGCGCCAATGCCAACGGGTGCGATCATAGCAGCACTAATGCACCGGATCCCATCAGAACTCCGCAGTTAAGCGTGCTTGGGCGAGAGTAGTACTAGGATGGGTGACCTCCTGGGAAGTCCTCGTGTTGCACCCCTCTTTTTGAAATTAGGCACACGCGAGATCAAATTTTGTTTGGTTGGGTAGAATCCTGTAGACGCAAGGTAAACTTTCGTTTCGTTGACAAAAATTGTCGTTGGTAGGTTGTTAAAAGAATTGATTGCGCCAATGCCAACGGGTGCGATCATACCAGCACTAATGCACCGGATCCCATCAGAACTCCGCAGTTAACCGTGCTTGGGCGAGAGTAGTACTAGGATGGGTGACCTCCTGGGAAGTCCTCGTGTTGCACCCCTCTTTTTGAAATTAGGCACACGCGAGATCAAATTTTGTTTGGTTGGGTAGAATCCTGTAGACGCAAGGTAAACTTTCGTTTCGTTGACAAAAATTGTCGTTGGTAGGTTGTTAAAAGAATTGATTGCGCCAATGCCAACGGGTGCGATCATACCAGCACTAATGCACCGGATCCCATCAGAACTCCGCAGTTAACCGTGCTTGGGCGAGAGTAGTACTAGGATGGGTGACCTCCTGGGAAGTCCTCGTGTTGCACCCCTCTTTTTGAAATTAGGCACACGCGAGATCAAATTTTGTTTGGTTGGGTAGAATCCTGTAGACGCAAGGTAAACTTTCGTTTCGTTGACAAAAATTGTCGTTGGTAGGTTGTTAAAAGAATTGATTGCGCCATTGCCAACGAGTGCGATCATACCAGCACTAATGCACCGGATCCCATCAGAACTCCGCAGTTAAGCGTGCTTGGGCGAGAGTAGTACTAGGATGGGTGACCTCCTGGGAAGTCCTCGTGTTGCACCCCTCTTTTTGAAATTAGGCACACGCGAGATCAAATTTTGTTTGGTTGGGTAGAATCCTGTAGACGCAAGGTAAACTTTCGTTTCGTTGACAAAAATTGTCGTTGGTAGGTTGTTAAAAGAATTGATTGCGCCAATGCCAACGGGAGCGATCATACCAGCACTAATGCACCGGATCCCATCAGAACTCCGCAGTTAAGCGTGCTTGGGCGAGAGTAGTACTAGGATGGGTGACCTCCTGGGAAGTCCTCGTGTTGCACCCCTCTTTTTGAAATTAGGCACACGCGAGATCAAATTTTGTTTGGTTGGGTAGAATCCTGTAGACGCAAGGTAAACTTTCGTTTCGTTGACAAAAATTGTCGTTGGTAGGTTTTTAAAAGAATTGATTGCGCCAATGCCAACGGGTGCGATCATACCAGCACTAATGCACCGGATCCCATCAGAACTCCGCAGTTAAGCGTGCTTGGGCGAGAGTAGTACTAGGATGGGTGACCTCCTGGGAAGTCCTCGTGTTGCACCCCTCTTTTTGAAATTAGGCACACGCGAGATCAAATTTTGTTTGGTTGGGTAGAATCCTGTAGACGCAAGGTAAACTTTCGTTTCGTTGACAAAAATTGTCGTTGGTAGGTTGTTAAAAGAATTGATTGCGCCAATGCCAACGGGTGCGATCATACCAGCACTAATGCACCGGATCCCATCAGAACTCCGCAGTTAACCGTGCTTGGGCGAGAGTAGTACTAGGATGGGTGACCTCCTGGGAAGTCCTCGTGTTGCACCCCTCTTTTTGAAATTAGGCACACGCGAGATCAAATTTTGTTTGGTTGGGTAGAATCCTGTAGACGCAAGGTAAACTTTCGTTTCGTTGACAAAAATTGTCGTTGGTAGGTTGTTAAAAGAATTGATTGCGCCAATGCCAACGTGTGCGATCATACCAGCACTAATGCACCGGATCCCATCAGAACTCCGCAGTTAAGCGTGCTTGGGCGAGAGTAGTACTAGGATGGGTGACCTCCTGGGAAGTCCTCGTGTTGCACCCCTCTTTTTGAAATTAGGCACACGCGAGATCAAATTTTGTTTGGTTGGGTAGAATCCTGTAGACGCAAGGTAAACTTTCGTTTCGTTGACAAAAATTGTCGTTGGTAGGTTGTTAAAAGAATTGATTACGCCAATGCCAACGGGTGCGATCATACCAGCACTAATGCACCGGATCCCATCAGAACTCCGCAGTTAAGCGTGCTTGGGCGAGAGTAGTACTCGGATGGGTGACCTCCTGGGAAGTCCTCGTGTTGCACCCCTCTTTTTGAAATTAGGCACACGCGAGATCAAATTTTGTTTGGTTCTCTTTTTGAAATTAGGCACACGCGAGATGAAATTTTGTTTGGTTGGGTAGAATCCTGTAGACGCAAGGTAAACTTTCGTTTCGTTGACAAAAATTGTCGTTGGTAGGTTGTTAAAAGAATTGATTGCGCCAATGCCAACGGGTGCGATCATACCAGCACTAATGCACCGGATCCCATCAGAACTCCGCAGTTAAGCGTGCTTGGGCGAGAGTAGTACTAGGATGGGTGACCTCCTGGGAAGTCCTCGTGTTGCACCCCTCTTTTTGAAATTAGGCACACGCGAGATCAAATTTTGTTTGGTTGGGTAGAATCCTGTAGACGCAAGGTAAACTTTCGTTTCGTTGACAAAAATTGTCGTTGGTAGGTTGTTAAAAGAATTGATTGCGCCAATGCCAACGGGTGCGATCATACCAGCACTAATGCACCGGATCCCATCAGAACTCCGCAGTTAAGCGTGCTTGGGCGAGAGTAGTACTAGGATGGGTGACCTCCTGGGAAGTCCTCGTGTTGCACCCCTCTTTTTGAAATTAGGCACACGCGAGATCAAATTTTGTTTGGTTCTCTTTTTGAAATTAGGCACACGCGAGATCAAATTTTGTTTGGTTGGGTAGAATCCTGTAGACGCAAGGTAAACTTTCGTTTCGTTGACAAAAATTGTCGTTGGTAGGTTGTAAAAAGAATTGATTGCGCCAATGCCAACGGGTGCGATCATACCAGCACTAATGCACCGGATCCCATCAGAACTCCGCAGTTAAGCGTGCTTGGGCGAGAGTAGTACTAGGATGGGTGACCTCCTGGGAAGTCCTCGTGTTGCACCCCTCTTTTTGAAATTAGGCACACCCGAGATCAAATTTTGTTTGGTTGGGTAGAATCCTGTAGACGCAAGGTAAACTTTCGTTTCGTTGACAAAAATTGTCGTTGGTAGGTTGTTAAAAGAATTGATTGCGCCAATGCCAACGGGTGCGATCATACCAGCACTAATGCACCGGATCCCATCAGAACTCCGCAGTTAAGCGTGCTTGGGCGAGAGTAGTACTAGGATGGGTGACCTCCTGGGAAGTCCTCGTGTTGCACCCCTCTTTTTGAAATTAGGCACACGCGAGATCAAATTTTGTTTGGTTGGGTAGAATCCTGTAGACGCAAGGTAAACTTTCGTTTCGTTGACAAAAATTGTCGTTGGTAGGTTGTTAAAAGAATTGATTGCGCCAATGCCAACGGGTGCGATCATACCAGCACTAATGCACCGGATCCCATCAGAACTCCGCAGTTAAGTGTGCTTGGGCGAGAGTAGTACTAGGATGGGTGACCTCCTGGGAAGTCCTCGTGTTGCACCCCTCTTTTTGAAATTAGGCACACGCGAGATCAAATTTTGTTTGGTTGGGTAGAATCCTGTAGACGCAAGGTAAACTTTCGTTTCGCTGACAAAAATTGTCGTTGGTAGGTTGTTAAAAGAATTGATTGCGCCAATGCCAACGGGTGCGATCATACCAGCACTAATGCACCGGATCCCATCAGAACTCCGCAGTTAAGCGTGCTTGGGCGAGAGTAGTACTAGGATGGGTGACCTCCTGGGAAGTCCTCGTGTTGCACCCCTCTTTTTGAAATGAGGCACACGCGAGATCAAATTTTGTTTGGTTGGGTAGAATCCTGTAGACGCAAGGTAAACTTTCGTTTCGTTGACAAAAATTGTCGTTGGTAGGTTGTTAAAAGAATTGATTGCGCCAATGCCAACGGGTGCGATCATACCAGCACTAATGCACCGGATCCCATCAGAACTCCGCAGTTAAGCGTGCTTGGGCGAGAGTAGTACTAGGATGGGTGACCTCCTGGGAAGTCCTCGTGTTGCACCCCTCTTTTTGAAATTAGGCACACGCGAGATCAAATTTTGTTTGGTTGGGTAGAATCCTGTAGACGCAAGGTAAACTTTCGTTTCGTTGACAAAAATTGTCGTTGGTAGGTTGTTAAAAGAATTGATTGCGCCAATGCCATCGGGTGCGATCATACCAGCACTAATGCACCGGATCCCATCAGAACTCCGCAGTTAAGCGTGCTTGGGCGAGAGTAGTACTAGGATGGGTGACCTCCTGGGAAGTCCTCGTGTTGCACCCCTCTTTTTGAAATTAGGCACACGCGAGATCAAATTTTGTTTGGTTGGGTAGAATCCTGTAGACGCAAGGTAAACTTTCGTTTCGTTGACAAAAATTGTCGTTGGTAGGTTGTTAAAAGAATTGATTGCGCCAATGCCAACGGGTGCGATCATACCAGCACTAATGCACCGGATCCCATCAGAACTCCGCAGTTAAGCGTGCTTGGGCGAGAGTAGTACTAGGATGGGTGACCTCCTGGGAAGTCCTCGTGTTGCACCCCTCTTTTTGAAATGAGGCACACGCGAGATCAAATTTTGTTTGGTTGGGTAGAATCCTGTAGACGCAAGGTAAACTTTCGTTTCGTTGACAAAAATTGTCGTTGGTAGGTTGTTAAAAGAATTGATTGCGCCAATGCCAACGGGTGCGATCATACCAGCACTAATGCACCGGATCCCATCAGAACTCCGCAGTTAAGCGTGCTTGGGCGAGAGTAGTACTAGGATGGGTGACCTCCTGGGAAGTCCTCGTGTTGCACCCCTCTTTTTGAAATTAGGCACACGCGAGATCAAATTTTGTTTGGTTCTCTTTTTTAAATTAGGCACACGCGAGATCAAATTTTGTTTGGTTGGGTAGAATCCTGTAGACGCAAGGTAAACTTTCGTTTCGTTGACAAAAATTGTCGTTGGTAGGTTGTTAAAAGAATTGATTGCGCCAATGCCAACGGGTGCGATCATACCAGCACTAATGCACCGGATCCCATCAGAACTCCGCAGTTAAGCGTGCTTGGGCGAGAGTAGTACTAGGATGGGTGACCTCCTGGGAAGTCCTCGTGTTGCACCCCTCTTTTTGAAATTAGGCACACGCGAGATCAAATTTTGTTTGGTTGGGTAGAATCCTGTAGACGCAAGGTAAACTTTCGTTTCGTTGACAAAAATTGTCGTTGGTAGGTTGTTAAAAGAATTGATTGCGCCAATGCCAACGGGTGCGATCATACCAGCACTAATGCACCGGATCCCATCAGAACTCCGCAGTTAAGCGTGCTTGGGCGAGAGTAGTACTAGGATGGGTGACCTCCTGGGAAGTCCTCGTGTTGCACCCCTCTTTTTGAAATTAGGCACACGCGAGATCAAATTTTGTTTGGTTGGGTAGAATCCTGTAGACGCAAGGTAAACTTTCGTTTCGTTGACAAAAATTGTCGTTGGTAGGTTGTTAAAAGAATTGATTGCGCCAATGCCAACGGGTGCGATCATACCAGCACTAATGCACCGGATCCCATCAGAACTCCGCAGTTAAGTGTGCTTGGGCGAGAGTAGTACTAGGATGGGTGACCTCTTGGGAAGTCCTCGTGTTGCACCCCTCTTTTTGAAATTAGGCACACGCGAGATCAAATTTTGTTTGGTTGGGTAGAATCCTGTAGACGCAAGGTAAACTTTCGTTTCGCTGACAAAAATTGTCGTTGGTAGGTTGTTAAAAGAATTGATTGCGCCAATGCCAACGGGTGCGATCATACCAGCACTAATGCACCGGATCCCATCAGAACTCCGCAGTTAAGCGTGCTTGGGCGAGAGTAGTACTAGGATGGGTGACCTCCTGGGAAGTCCTCGTGTTGCACCCCTCTTTTTGAAATGAGGCACACGCGAGATCAAATTTTGTTTGGTTGGGTAGAATCCTGTAGACGCAAGGTAAACTTTCGTTTCGTTGACAAAAATTGTCGTTGGTAGGTTGTTAAAAGAATTGATTGCGCCAATGCCAACGGGTGCGATCATACCAGCACTAATGCACCGGATCCCATCAGAACTCCGCAGTTAAGCGAGCTTGGGCGAGAGTAGTACTAGGATGGGTGACCTCCTGGGAAGTCCTCGTGTTGCACCCCTCTTTTTGAAATTAGGCACACGCGAGATCAAATTTTGTTTGGTTGGGTAGAATCCTGTAGACGCAAGGTAAACTTTCGTTTCGTTGACAAAAATTGTCGTTGGTAGGTTGTTAAAAGAATTGATTGCGCCAATGCCATCGGGTGCGATCATACCAGCACTAATGCACCGGATCCCATCAGAACTCCGCAGTTAAGCGTGCTTGGGCGAGAGTAGTACTAGGATGGGTGACCTCCTGGGAAGTCCTCGTGTTGCACCCCTCTTTTTGAAATTAGGCACACGCGAGATCAAATTTTGTTTGGTTGGGTAGAATCCTGTAGACGCAAGGTAAACTTTCGTTTCGTTGACAAAAATTGTCGTTGGTAGGTTGTTAAAAGAATTGATTGCGCCAATGCCAACGGGTGCGATCATACCAGCACTAATGCACCGGATCCCATCAGAACTCCGCAGTTAAGCGTGCTTGGGCGAGAGTAGTACTAGGATGGGTGACCTCCTGGGAAGTCCTCGTGTTGCACCCCTCTTTTTGAAATGAGGCACACGCGAGATCAAATTTTGTTTGGTTGGGTAGAATCCTGTAGACGCAAGGTAAACTTTCGTTTCGTTGACAAAAATTGTCGTTGGTAGGTTGTTAAAAGAATTGATTGCGCCAATGCCAACGGGTGCGATCATACCAGCACTAATGCACCGGATCCCATCAGAACTCCGCAGTTAAGCGTGCTTGGGCGAGAGTAGTACTAGGATGGGTGACCTCCTGGGAAGTCCTCGTGTTGCACCCCTCTTTTTGAAATTAGGCACACGCGAGATCAAATTTTGTTTGGTTCTCTTTTTTAAATTAGGCACACGCGAGATCAAATTTTGTTTGGTTGGGTAGAATCCTGTAGACGCAAGGTAAACTTTCGTTTCGTTGACAAAAATTGTCGTTGGTAGGTTGTTAAAAGAATTGATTGCGCCAATGCCAACGGGTGCGATCATACCAGCACTAATGCACCGGATCCCATCAGAACTCCGCAGTTAAGCGTGCTTGGGCGAGAGTAGTACTAGGATGGGTGACCTCCTGGGAAGTCCTCGTGTTGCACCCCTCTTTTTGAAATTAGGCACACGCGAGATCAAATTTTGTTTGGTTCTCTTTTTGAAATTAGGCACACGCGAGATCAAATTTTGTTTGGTTGGGTAGAATCCTGTAGACGCAAGGTAAACTTTCGTTTCGTTGACAAAAATTATCGTTGGTAGGTTGTAAAAAGAATTGATTGCGCCAATGCCAACGGGTGCGATCATACCAGCACTAATGCACCGGATCCCATCAGAACTCCGCAGTTAAGCGTGCTTGGGCGAGAGTAGTACTAGGATGGGTGACCTCCTGGGAAGTCCTCGTGTTGCACCCCTCTTTTTGAAATTAGGCACACCCGAGATCAAATTTTGTTTGGTTGGGTAGAATCCTGTAGACGCAAGGTAAACTTTCGTTTCGTTGACAAAAATTGTCGTTGGTAGGTTGTTAAAAGAATTGATTGCGCCAATGCCAACGGGTGCGATCATACCAGCACTAATGCACCGGATCCCATCAGAACTCCGCAGTTAAGCGTGCTTGGGCGAGAGTAGTACTAGGATGGGTGACCTCCTGGGAAGTCCTCGTGTTGCACCCCTCTTTTTGAAATTAGGCACACGCGAGATCAAATTTTGTTTGGTTGGGTAGAATCCTGTAGACGCAAGGTAAACTTTCGTTTCGTTGACAAAAATTGTCGTTGGTAGGTTGTTAAAAGAATTGATTGCGCCAATGCCAACGGGTGCGATCATACCAGCACTAATGCACCGGATCCCATCAGAACTCCGCAGTTAAGTGTGCTTGGGCGAGAGTAGTACTAGGATGGGTGACCTCCTGGGAAGTCCTCGTGTTGCACCCCTCTTTTTGAAATTAGGCACACGCGAGATCAAATTTTGTTTGGTTGGGTAGAATCCTGTAGACGCAAGGTAAACTTTCGTTTCGCTGACAAAAATTGTCGTTGGTAGGTTGTTAAAAGAATTGATTGCGCCAATGCCAACGGGTGCGATCATACCAGCACTAATGCACCGGATCCCATCAGAACTCCGCAGTTAAGCGTGCTTGGGCGAGAGTAGTACTAGGATGGGTGACCTCCTGGGAAGTCCTCGTGTTGCACCCCTCTTTTTGAAATGAGGCACACGCGAGATCAAATTTTGTTTGGTTGGGTAGAATCCTGTAGACGCAAGGTAAACTTTCGTTTCGTTGACAAAAATTGTCGTTGGTAGGTTGTTAAAAGAATTGATTGCGCCAATGCCAACGGGTGCGATCATACCAGCACTAATGCACCGGATCCCATCAGAACTCCGCAGTTAAGCGTGCTTGGGCGAGAGTAGTACTAGGATGGGTGACCTCCTGGGAAGTCCTCGTGTTGCACCCCTCTTTTTGAAATTAGGCACACGCGAGATCAAATTTTGTTTGGTTGGGTAGAATCCTGTAGACGCAAGGTAAACTTTCGTTTTGTTGACAAAAATTGTCGTTGGTAGGTTGTTAAAAGAATTGATTGCGCCAATGCCATCGGGTGCGATCATACCAGCACTAATGCACCGGATCCCATCAGAACTCCGCAGTTAAGCGTGCTTGGGCGAGAGTAGTACTAGGATGGGTGACCTCCTGGGAAGTCCTCGTGTTGCACCCCTCTTTTTGAAATTAGGCACACGCGAGATCAAATTTTGTTTGGTTGGGTAGAATCCTGTAGACGCAAGGTAAACTTTCGTTTCGTTGACAAAAATTGTCGTTGGTAGGTTGTTAAAAGAATTGATTGCGCCAATGCCAACGGGTGCGATCATACCAGCACTAATGCACCGGATCCCATCAGAACTCCGCAGTTAAGCGTGCTTGGGCGAGAGTAGTACTAGGATGGGTGACCTCCTGGGAAGTCCTCGTGTTGCACCCCTCTTTTTGAAATGAGGCACACGCGAGATCAAATTTTGTTTGGTTGGGTAGAATCCTGTAGACGCAAGGTAAACTTTCGTTTCGTTGACAAAAATTGTCGTTGGTAGGTTGTTAAAAGAATTGATTGCGCCAATGCCAACGGGTGCGATCATACCAGCACTAATGCACCGGATCCCATCAGAACTCCGCAGTTAAGCGTGCTTGTGCGAGAGTAGTACTAGGATGGGTGACCTCCTGGGAAGTCCTCGTGTTGCACCCCTCTTTTTGAAATTAGGCACACGCGAGATCAAATTTTGTTTGGTTCTCTTTTTTAAATTAGGCACACGCGAGATCAAATTTTGTTTGGTTGGGTAGAATCCTGTAGACGCAAGGTAAACTTTCGTTTCGTTGACAAAAATTGTCGTTGGTAGGTTGTTAAAAGAATTGATTGCGCCAATGCCAACGGGTGCGATCATACCAGCACTAATGCACCGGATCCCATCAGAACTCCGCAGTTAAGCGTGCTTGGGCGAGAGTAGTACTAGGATGGGTGACCTCCTGGGAAGTCCTCGTGTTGCACCCCTCTTTTTGAAATTAGGCACACGCGAGATCAAATTTTGTTTGGTTGGGTAGAATCCTGTAGACGCAAGGTAAACTTTCGTTTCGTTGACAAAAATTGTCGTTGGTAGGTTGTTAAAAGAATTGATTGCGCCAATGCCAACGGGTGCGATCATACCAGCACTAATGCACCGGATCCCATCAGAACTCCGCAGTTAAGCGTGCTTGGGCGAGAGTAGTACTAGGATGGGTGACCTCCTGGGAAGTCCTCGTGTTGCACCCCTCTTTTTGAAATTAGGCACACGCGAGATCAAATTTTGTTTGGTTGGGTAGAATCCTGTAGACGCAAGGTAAACTTTCGTTTCGTTGACAAAAATTGTCGTTGGTAGGTTGTTAAAAGAATTGATTGCGCCAATGCCAACGGGTGCGATCATACCAGCACTAATGCACCGGATCCCATCAGAACTCCGCAGTTAAGTGTGCTTGGGCGAGAGTAGTACTAGGATGGGTGACCTCCTGGGAAGTCCTCGTGTTGCACCCCTCTTTTTGAAATTAGGCACACGCGAGATCAAATTTTGTTTGGTTGGGTAGAATCCTGTAGACGCAAGGTAAACTTTCGTTTCGCTGACAAAAATTGTCGTTGGTAGGTTGTTAAAAGAATTGATTGCGCCAATGCCAACGGGTGCGATCATACCAGCACTAATGCACCGGATCCCATCAGAACTCCGCAGTTAAGCGTGCTTGGGCGAGAGTAGTACTAGGATGGGTGACCTCCTGGGAAGTCCTCGTGTTGCACCCCTCTTTTTGAAATGAGGCACACGCGAGATCAAATTTTGTTTGGTTGGGTAGAATCCTGTAGACGCAAGGTAAACTTTCGTTTCGTTGACAAAAATTGTCGTTGGTAGGTTGTTAAAAGAATTGATTGCGCCAATGCCAACGGGTGCGATCATACCAGCACTAATGCACCGGATCCCATCAGAACTCCGCAGTTAAGCGAGCTTGGGCGAGAGTAGTACTAGGATGGGTGACCTCCTGGGAAGTCCTCGTGTTGCACCCCTCTTTTTGAAATTAGGCACACGCGAGATCAAATTTTGTTTGGTTGGGTAGAATCCTGTAGACGCAAGGTAAACTTTCGTTTCGTTGACAAAAATTGTCGTTGGTAGGTTGTTAAAAGAATTGATTGCGCCAATGCCATCGGGTGCGATCATACCAGCACTAATGCACCGGATCCCATCAGAACTCCGCAGTTAAGCGTGCTTGGGCGAGAGTAGTACTAGGATGGGTGACCTCCTGGGAAGTCCTCGTGTTGCACCCCTCTTTTTGAAATTAGGCACACGCGAGATCAAATTTTGTTTGGTTGGGTAGAATCCTGTAGACGCAAGGTAAACTTTCGTTTCGTTGACAAAAATTGTCGTTGGTAGGTTGTTAAAAGAATTGATTGCGCCAATGCCAACGGGTGCGATCATACCAGCACTAATGCACCGGATCCCATCAGAACTCCGCAGTTAAGCGTGCTTGGGCGAGAGTAGTACTAGGATGGGTGACCTCCTGGGAAGTCCTCGTGTTGCACCCCTCTTTTTGAAATGAGGCACACGCGAGATCAAATTTTGTTTGGTTGGGTAGAATCCTGTAGACGCAAGGTAAACTTTCGTTTCGTTGACAAAAATTGTCGTTGGTAGGTTGTTAAAAGAATTGATTGCGCCAATGCCAACGGGTGCGATCATACCAGCACTAATGCACCGGATCCCATCAGAACTCCGCAGTTAAGCGTGCTTGGGCGAGAGTAGTACTAGGATGGGTGACCTCCTGGGAAGTCCTCGTGTTGCACCCCTCTTTTTGAAATTAGGCACACGCGAGATCAAATTTTGTTTGGTTCTCTTTTTTAAATTAGGCACACGCGAGATCAAATTTTGTTTGGTTGGGTAGAATCCTGTAGACGCAAGGTAAACTTTCGTTTCGTTGACAAAAATTGTCGTTGGTAGGTTGTTAAAAGAATTGATTGCGCCAATGCCAACGGGTGCGATCATACCAGCACTAATGCACCGGATCCCATCAGAACTCCGCAGTTAAGCGTGCTTGGGCGAGAGTAGTACTAGGATGGGTGACCTCCTGGGAAGTCCTCGTGTTGCACCCCTCTTTTTGAAATTAGGCACACGCGAGATCAAATTTTGTTTGGTTGGGTAGAATCCTGTAGACGCAAGGTAAACTTTCGTTTCGTTGACAAAAATTGTCGTTGGTAGGTTGTTAAAAGAATTGATTGCGCCAATGCCAACGGGTGCGATCATACCAGCACTAATGCACCGGATCCCATCAGAACTCCGCAGTTAAGCGTGCTTGGGCGAGAGTAGTACTAGGATGGGTGACCTCCTGGGAAGTCCTCGTGTTGCACCCCTCTTTTTGAAATTAGGCACACGCGAGATCAAATTTTGTTTGGTTGGGTAGAATCCTGTAGACGCAAGGTAAACTTTCGTTTCGTTGACAAAAATTGTCGTTGGTAGGTTGTTAAAAGAATTGATTGTGCCAATGCCAACGGGTGCGATCATACCAGCACTAATGCACCGGATCCCATCAGAACTCCGCAGTTAAGCGTGCTTGGGCGAGAGTAGTACTAGGATGGGTGACCTCCTGGGAAGTCCTCGTGTTGCACCCCTCTTTTTGAAATGAGGCACACGCGAGATCAAATTTTGTTTGGTTGGGTAGAATCCTGTAGACGCAAGGTAAACTTTCGTTTCGTTGACAAAAATTGTCGTTGGTAGGTTGTTAAAAGAATTGATTGCGCCAATGCCAACGGGTGCGATCATACCAGCACTAATGCACCGGATCCCATCAGAACTCCGCAGTTAAGCGTGCTTGGGCGAGAGTAGTACTAGGATGGGTGACCTCCTGGGAAGTCCTCGTGTTGCACCCCTCTTTTTGAAATTAGGCACACGCGAGATCAAATTTTGTTTGGTTCTCTTTTTTAAATTAGGCACACGCGAGATCAAATTTTGTTTGGTTGGGTAGAATCCTGTAGACGCAAGGTAAACTTTCGTTTCGTTGACAAAAATTGTCGTTGGTAGGTTGTTAAAAGAATTGATTGCGCCAATGCCAACAGGTGCGATCATACCAGCACTAATGCACCGGATCCCATCAGAACTCCACAGTTAAGCGTGCTTGGGCGAGAGTAGTACTAGGATGGGTGACCTCCTGGGAAGTCCTCGTGTTGCACCCCTCTTTTTGAAATTAGGCACACGCGAGATCAAATTTTGTTTGGTTGGGTAGAATCCTGTAGACGCAAGGTAAACTTTCGTTTCGTTGACAAAAATTGTCGTTGGTAGGTTGTTAAAAGAATTGATTGCGCCAATGCCAACGGGCGCGATCATACCAGCACTAATGCACCGGATCCCATCAGAACTCCGCAGTGAAGCGTGCTTGGGCGAGAGTAGTACTAGGATGGGTGACCTCCTGGGAAGTCCTCGTGTTGCACCCCTCTTTTTGAAATTAGGCACACGCGAGATCAAATTTTGTTTGGTTCTCTTTTTGAAATTAGGCACACGCGAGATCAAATTTTGTTTGGTTGGGTAGAATCCTGTAGACGCAAGGTAAACTTTCGTTTCGTTGACAAAAATTGTCGTTGGTAGGTTGTAAAAAGAATTGATTGCGCCAATGCCAACGGGTGCGATCATACCAGCACTATTGCACCGGATCCCATCAGAACTCCGCAGTTAAGCGTGCTTGGGCGAGAGTAGTACTAGGATGGGTGACCTCCTAGGAAGTCCTCGTGTTGCACCCCTCTTTTTGAAATTAGGCACACGCGAGATCAAATTTTGTTTGGTTGGGTAGAATCCTGTAGACGCAAGGTAAACTTTCGTTTCGTTGACAAAAATTGTCGTTGGTAGGTTGTTAAAAAAATTGATTGCGCCAATGCCAACGGGTGCGATCATACCAGCACTAATGCACCGGATCCCATCAGAACTCCGCAGTTAAGCGTGCTTGGGCGAGAGTAGTACTAGGATGGGTGACCTCCTGGGAAGTCCTCGTGTTGCACCCCTCTTTTTGAAATTAGGCACACGCGAGATCAAATTTTGTTTGGTTGGGTAGAATCCTGTAGACGCAAGGTAAACTTTCGTTTCGTTGACAAAAATTGTCGTTGGTAGGTTGTTAAAAGAATTGATTGCGCCAATGCCAACGGGTGCGATCATACCAGCACTAATGCACCGGATCCCATCAGAACTCCGCAGTTAAGCGTGCTTGGGTGAGAGTAGTACTAGGATGGGTGACCTCCTGGGAAGTCCTCGTGTTGCACCCCTCTTTTTGAAATTAGGCACACGCGAGATCAAATTTTGTTTGGTTCTCTTTTTGAAATTAGGCACACGCGAGATCAAATTTTGTTTGGTTGGGTAGAATCCTGTAGACGCAAGGTAAACTTTCGTTTCGTTGACAAAAATTGTCGTTGGTAGGTTGTAAAAAGAATTGATTGCGCCAATGCCAACGGGTGCGATTATACCAGCACTATTGCACCGGATCCCATCAGAACTCCGCAGTTAAGCGTGCTTGGGCGAGAGTAGTACTAGGATGGGTGACCTCCTAGGAAGTCCTCGTGTTGCACCCCTCTTTTTGAAATTAGGCACACGCGAGATCAAATTTTGTTTGGTTGGGTAGAATCCTGTAGACGCAAGGTAAACTTTCGTTTCGTTGACAAAAATTGTCGTTGGTAGGTTGTTAAAAGAATTGATTGCGCCAATGCCAACGGGTGCGATCATACCAGCACTAATGCACCGGATCCCATCAGAACTCCGCAGTTAAGCGTGCTTGGGCGAGAGTAGTACTAGGATGGGTGACCTCCTGGGAAGTCCTCGTGTTGCACCCCTCTTTTTGAAATTAGGCACACGCGAGATCAAATTTTGTTTGGTTGGGTAGAATCCTGTAGACGCAAGGTAAACTTTCGTTTCGTTGACAAAAATTGTCGTTGGTAGGTTGTTAAAAGAATTGATTGCGCCAATGCCAACGGGTGCGATCATACCAGCACTAATGCACCGGATCCCATCAGAACTCCGCAGTTAAGCGTGCTTGGGCGAGAGTAGTACTAGGATGGGTGACCTCCTGGGAAGTCCTCGTATTGCACCCCTCTTTTTGAAATGAGGCACACGCGAGATCAAATTTTGTTTGGTTGGGTAGAATCCTGTAGACGCAAGGTAAACTTTCGTTTCGTTGACAAAAATTGTCGTTGGTAGGTTGTTAAAAGAATTGATTGCGCCAATGCCAACGGGTGCGATCATACCAGCACTAATGCACCGGATCCCATCAGAACTCCGCAGTTAAGCGTGCTTGGGCGAGAGTAGTACTAGGATGGGTGACCTCCTGGGAAGTCCTCGTGTTGCACCCCTCTTTTTGAAATTAGGCACACGCGAGATCAAATTTTGTTTGGTTCTCTTTTTGAAATTAGGCACACGCGAGATCAAATTTTGTTTGGTTGGGTAGAATCCTGTAGACGCAAGGTAAACTTTCGTTTCGTTGACAAAAATTGTCGTTGATAGGTTGTAAAAAGAATTGATTGCGCCAATGCCAACGGATGCGATCATACCAGCACTAATGCACCGGATCCCATCAGAACTCCGCAGTTAAGCGTGCTTGGGCGAGAGTAGTACTAGGATGGGTGACCTCCTGGGAAGTCCTCGTGTTGCACCCCTCTTTTTGAAATTAGGCACACGCGAGATCAAATTTTGTTTGGTTGGGTAGAATCCTGTAGACGCAAGGTAAACTTTCGTTTCGTTGACAAAAATTGTCGTTGGTAGGTTGTTAAAAGAATTGATTGCGCCAATGCCAACGGGTGCGATCATACCAGCACTAATGCACCGGATCCCATCAGAACTCCGCAGGTAAGCGTGCATGGGCGAGAGTAGTACTAGGATGGGTGACCTCCTGGGAAGTCCTCGTGTTGCACCCCTCTTTTTGAAATTAGGCACACGCGAGATCAAATTTTGTTTGGTTCTCTTTTTGAAATTAGGCACACGCGAGATCAAATTTTGTTTGGTTGGGTAGAATCCTGTAGACGCAAGGTAAACTTTCGTTTCGTTGACAAAAATTGTCGTTGGTAGGTTGTTAAAAGAATTGATTGCGCCAATGCCAACGGGTGCGATCATACCAGCAGTAATGCACCGGATCCCATCAGAACTCCGCAGTTAAGCGTGCTTGGGCGAGAGTAGTACTAGGATGGGTGACCTCCTGGGAAGTCCTCGTGTTGCACCCCTCTTTTTGAAATGAGGCACACGCGAGATCAAATTTTGTTTGGTTGGGTAGAATCCTGTAGACGCAAGGTAAACTTTCGTTTCGTTGACAAAAATTGTCGTTGGTAGGTTGTTAAAAGAATTGATTGCGCCAATGCCAACGGGTGCGATCATACCAGCACTAATGCACCGGATCCCATCAGAACTCCGCAGTTAAGCGTGCTTGGGCGAGAGTAGTACTAGGATGGGTGACCTCCTGGGAAGTCCTCGTGTTGCACCCCTCTTTTTGAAATTAGGCACACGCGA
This sequence comes from Dicorynia guianensis, assembly GCA_037013595.1. Taxonomy (NCBI): domain Eukaryota; kingdom Viridiplantae; phylum Streptophyta; class Magnoliopsida; order Fabales; family Fabaceae; genus Dicorynia; species Dicorynia guianensis. Next base: position 703,881 of record JASUAB010000008.1, read on the forward strand.
GATCAAATTTTGTTTGGTTCTCTTTTTTAAATTAGGCACACGCGAGATCAAATTTTGTTTGGTTGGGTAGAATCCTGTAGACGCAAGGTAAACTTTCGTTTCGTTGACAAAAATTGTCGTTGGTAGGTTGTTAAAAGAATTGATTGCGCCAATGCCAACGGGTGCGATCATACCAGCAGTAATGCACCGGATCCCATCAGAACTCCGCAGTTAAGCGTGCTTGGGCGAGAGTAGTACTAGGATGGGTGACCTCCTGGGAAGTCCTCGTGTTGCACCCCTCTTTTTGAAATGAGGCACACGCGAGATCAAATTTTGTTTGGTTGGGTAGAATCCTGTAGACGCAAGGTAAACTTTCGTTTCGTTGACAAAAATTGTCGTTGGTAGGTTGTTAAAAGAATTGATTGCGCCAATGCCAACGGGTGCGATCATACCAGCACTAATGCACCGGATCCCATCAGAACTCCGCAGTTAAGCGTGCTTGGGAGAGAGTAGTACTAGGATGGGTGACCTCCTGGGAAGTCCTCGTGTTGCACCCCTCTTTTTGAAATTAGGCACACGCGAGATCAAATTTTGTTTGGTTGGGTAGAATCCTGTAGACGCAAGGTAAACTTTCGTTTCGTTGACAAAAATTGTCGTTGGTAGGTTGTTAAAAGAATTGATTGCGCCAATGCCAACGGGTGCGATCATACCAGCACTAATGCACCGGATCCCATCAGAACTCCGCAGTTAAGCGTGCTTGGGCGAGAGTAGTACTAGGATGGGTGACCTCCTGGGAAGTCCTCGTGTTGCACCCCTCTTTTTGAAATGAGGCACACGCGAGATCAAATTTTGTTTGGTTGGGTAGAATCCTGTAGACGCAAGGTAAACTTTCGTTTCGTTGACAAAAATTGTCGTTGGTAGGTTGTTAAAAGAATTGATTGCGCCAATGCCAACGGGTGCGATCATACCAGCACTAATGCACCGGATCCCATCAGAACTCCGCAGTTAAGCGTGCTTGGGCGAGAGTAGTACTAGGATGGGTGACCTCCTGGGAAGTCCTCGTGTTGCACCCCTCTTTTTGAAATTAGGCACACGCGAGATCAAATTTTGTTTGGTTCTCTTTTTGAAATTAGGCACACGCGAGATCAAATTTTGTTTGGTTGGGTAGAATCCTGTAGACGCAAGGTAAACTTTCGTTTCATTGACAAAAATTGTCGTTGGTAGGTTGTTAAAAGAATTGATTGCGCCAATGCCAACGGGTGCGATCATACCAGCACTAATGCACCGGATCCCATTAGAACTCCGCAGTTAAGCGTGCTTGGGCGAGAGTAGTACTAGGATGGGTGACCTCCTGGGAAGTCCTCGTGTTGCACCCCTCTTTTTGAAATGAGGCACACGCGAGATCAAATTTTGTTTGGTTGGGTAGAATCCTGTAGACGCAAGGTAAACTTTCGTTTCGTTGACAAAAATTGTCGTTGGTAGGTTGTTAAAAGAATTGATTGCGCCAATGCCAACGGGTGCGATCATACCAGCACTAATGCACCGGATCCCATCAGAACTCCGCAGTTAAGCGTGCTTGGGCGAGAGTAGTACTAGGATGGGTGACCTCCTGGGAAGTCCTCGTGTTGCACCCCTCTTTTTGAAATGAGGCACACGCGAGATCAAATTTTGTTTGGTTGGGTAGAATCCTGTAGACGCAAGGTAAACTTTCGTTTCGTTGACAAAAATTGTCGTTGGTAGGTTGTTAAAAGAATTGATTGCGCCAATGCCAACGGGTGCAATCATACCAGCACTAATGCACCGGATCCCATCAGAACTCCGCAGTTAAGCGTGCTTGGGCGAGAGTAGTACTAGGATGGGTGACCTCCTGGGAAGTCCTCGTGTTGCACCCCTCTTTTTGAAATTAGGCACACGCGAGATCAAATTTTGTTTGGTTGGGTAGAATCCTGTAGACGCAAGGTAAACTTTCGTTTCATTGACAAAAATTGTCGTTGGTAGGTTGTTAAAAGAATTGATTGCGCCAATGCCAACGGGTGCGATCATACCAGCACTAATGCACCGGATCCCATCAGAACTCCGCAGTTAAGCGTGCTTGGGCGAGAGTAGTACTAGGATGGGTGACCTCCTGGGAAGTCCTCGTGTTGCACCCCTCTTTTTGAAATGAGGCACACGCGAGATCAAATTTTGTTTGGTTGGGTGGAATCCTGTAGACGCAAGGTAAACTTTCGTTTCGTTGACAAAAATTGTCGTTGGTAGGTTGTTAAAAGAATTGATTGCGCCAATGCCAACGGGTGCGATCATACCAGCACTAATGCACCGGATCCCATCAGAACTCCGCAGTTAAGCGTGCTTGGGCGAGAGTAGTACTAGGATGGGTGACCTCCTGGGAAGTCCTCGTGTTGCACCCCTCTTTTTGAAATTAGGCACACGCGAGATCAAATTTTGTTTGGTTGGGTAGAATCCTGTAGACGCAAGGTAAACTTTCGTTTCGTTGACAAAAATTGTCGTTGGTAGGTTGTTAAAAGAATTGATTGCGCCAATGCCAACGGGTGCGATCATACCAGCACTAATGCACCGGATCCCATCAGAACTCCGCAGGTAAGCGTGCATGGGCGAGAGTAGTACTAGGATGGGTGACCTCCTGGGAAGTCCTCGTGTTGCACCCCTCTTTTTGAAATTAGGCACACGCGAGATCAAATTTTGTTTGGTTCTCTTTTTGAAATTAGGCACACGCGAGATCAAATTTTGTTTGGTTGGGTAGAATCCTGTAGACGCAAGGTAAACTTTCGTTTCGTTGACAAAAATTGTCGTTGGTAGGTTGTTAAAAGAATTGATTGCGCCAATGCCAACGGGTGCGATCATACCAGCAGTAATGCACCGGATCCCATCAGAACTCCGCAGTTAAGCGTGCTTGGGCGAGAGTAGTACTAGGATGGGTGACCTCCTGGGAAGTCCTCGTGTTGCACCCCTCTTTTTGAAATGAGGCACACGCGAGATCAAATTTTGTTTGGTTGGGTAGAATCCTGTAGACGCAAGGTAAACTTTCGTTTCGTTGACAAAAATTGTCGTTGGTAGGTTGTTAAAAGAATTGATTGCGCCAATGCCAACGGGTGCGATCATACCAGCACTAATGCACCGGATCCCATCAGAACTCCGCAGTTAAGCGTGCTTGGGCGAGAGTAGTACTAGGATGGGTGACCTCCTGGGAAGTCCTCGTGTTGCACCCCTCTTTTTGAAATTAGGCACACGCGAGATCAAATTTTGTTTGGTTCTCTTTTTTAAATTAGGCACACGCGAGATCAAATTTTGTTTGGTTGGGTAGAATCCTGTAGACGCAAGGTAAACTTTCGTTTCGTTGACAAAAATTGTCGTTGGTAGGTTGTTAAAAGAATTGATTGCGCCAATGCCAACGGGTGCGATCATACCAGCACTAATGCACCGGATCCCATCAGAACTCCGCAGTTAAGCGTGCTTGGGCGAGAGTAGTACTAGGATGGGTGACCTCCTGGGAAGTCCTCGTGTTGCACCCCTCTTTTTGAAATTAGGCACACGCGAGATCAAATTTTGTTTGGTTGGGTAGAATCCTGTAGACGCAAGGTAAACTTTCGTTTCGTTGACAAAAATTGTCGTTGGTAGGTTGTTAAAAGAATTGATTGCGCCAATGCCAACGGGTGCGATCATACCAGCACTAATGCACCGGATCCCATCAGAACTCCGCAGTTAAGCGTGCTTGGGCGAGAGTAGTACTAGGATGGGTGACCTCCTGGGAAGTCCTCGTGTTGCACCCCTCTTTTTGAAATGAGGCACACGCGAGATCAAATTTTGTTTGGTTGGGTAGAATCCTGTAGACGCAAGGTAAACTTTCGTTTCGTTGACAAAAATTGTCGTTGGTAGGTTGTTAAAAGAATTGATTGCGCCAATGCCAACGGGTGCGATCATACCAGCACTAATGCACCGGATCCCATCAGAACTCCGCAGTTAAGCGTGCTTGGGAGAGAGTAGTACTAGGATGGGTGACCTCCTGGGAAGTCCTCGTGTTGCACCCCTCTTTTTGAAATTAGGCACACGCGAGATCAAATTTTGTTTGGTTGGGTAGAATCCTGTAGACGCAAGGTAAACTTTCGTTTCGTTGACAAAAATTGTCGTTGGTAGGTTGTTAAAAGAATTGATTGCGCCAATGCCAACGGGTGCGATCATACCAGCACTAATGCACCGGATCCCATCAGAACTCCGCAGTTAAGCGTGCTTGGGCGAGAGTAGTACTAGGATGGGTGACCTCCTGGGAAGTCCTCGTGTTGCACCCCTCTTTTTGAAATGAGGCACACGCGAGATCAAATTTTGTTTGGTTGGGTAGAATCCTGTAGACGCAAGGTAAACTTTCGTTTCGTTGACAAAAATTGTCGTTGGTAGGTTGTTAAAAGAATTGATTGCGCCAATGCCAACGGGTGCGATCATACCAGCACTAATGCACCGGATCCCATCAGAACTCCGCAGTTAAGCGTGCTTGGGCGAGAGTAGTACTAGGATGGGTGACCTCCTGGGAAGTCCTCGTGTTGCACCCCTCTTTTTGAAATTAGGCACACGCGAGATCAAATTTTGTTTGGTTCTCTTTTTGAAATTAGGCACACGCGAGATCAAATTTTGTTTGGTTGGGTAGAATCCTGTAGACGCAAGGTAAACTTTCGTTTCATTGACAAAAATTGTCGTTGGTAGGTTGTTAAAAGAATTGATTGCGCCAATGCCAACGGGTGCGATCATACCAGCACTAATGCACCGGATCCCATCAGAACTCCGCAGTTAAGCGTGCTTGGGCGAGAGTAGTACTAGGATGGGTGACCTCCTGGGAAGTCCTCGTGTTGCACCCCTCTTTTTGAAATGAGGCACACGCGAGATCAAATTTTGTTTGGTTGGGTAGAATCCTGTAGACGCAAGGTAAACTTTCGTTTCGTTGACAAAAATTGTCGTTGGTAGGTTGTTAAAAGAATTGATTGCGCCAATGCCAACGGGTGCGATCATACCAGCACTAATGCACCGGATCCCATCAGAACTCCGCAGTTAAGCGTGCTTGGGCGAGAGTAGTACTAGGATGGGTGACCTCCTGGGAAGTCCTCGTGTTGCACCCCTCTTTTTGAAATGAGGCACACGCGAGATCAAATTTTGTTTGGTTGGGTAGAATCCTGTAGACGCAAGGTAAACTTTCGTTTCGTTGACAAAAATTGTCGTTGGTAGGTTGTTAAAAGAATTGATTGCGCCAATGCCAACGGGTGCAATCATACCAGCACTAATGCACCGGATCCCATCAGAACTCCGCAGTTAAGCGTGCTTGGGCGAGAGTAGTACTAGGATGGGTGACCTCCTGGGAAGTCCTCGTGTTGCACCCCTCTTTTTGAAATTAGGCACACGCGAGATCAAATTTTGTTTGGTTGGGTAGAATCCTGTAGACGCAAGGTAAACTTTCGTTTCATTGACAAAAATTGTCGTTGGTAGGTTGTTAAAAGAATTGATTGCGCCAATGCCAACGGGTGCGATCATACCAGCACTAATGCACCGGATCCCATCAGAACTCCGCAGTTAAGCGTGCTTGGGCGAGAGTAGTACTAGGATGGGTGACCTCCTGGGAAGTCCTCGTGTTGCACCCCTCTTTTTGAAATGAGGCACACGCGAGATCAAATTTTGTTTGGTTGGGTGGAATCCTGTAGACGCAAGGTAAACTTTCGTTTCGTTGACAAAAATTGTCGTTGGTAGGTTGTTAAAAGAATTGATTGCGCCAATGCCAACGGGTGCGATCATACCAGCACTAATGCACCGGATCCCATCAGAACTCCGCAGTTAAGCGTGCTTGGGCGAGAGTAGTACTAGGATGGGTGACCTCCTGGGAAGTCCTCGTGTTGCACCCCTCTTTTTGAAATTAGGCACACGCGAGATCAAATTTTGTTTGGTTGGGTAGAATCCTGTAGACGCAAGGTAAACTTTCGTTTCGTTGACAAAAATTGTCGTTGGTAGGTTGTTAAAAGAATTGATTGCGCCAATGCCATCGGGTGCGATCATACCAGCACTAATGCACCGGATCCCATCAGAACTCCGCAGTTAAGCGTGCTTGGGCGAGAGTAGTACTAGGATGGGTGACCTCCTGGGAAGTCCTCGTGTTGCACCCCTCTTTTTGAAATTAGGCACACGCGAGATCAAATTTTGTTTGGTTGGGTAGAATCCTGTAGACGCAAGGTAAACTTTCGTTTCGTTGACAAAAATTGTCGTTGGTAGGTTGTTAAAAGAATTGATTGCGCCAATGCCAACGGGTGCGATCATACCAGCACTAATGCACCGGATCCCATCAGAACTCCGCAGTTAAGCGTGCTTGGGCGAGAGTAGTACTAGGATGGGTGACCTCCTGGGAAGTCCTCGTGTTGCACCCCTCTTTTTGAAATGAGGCACACGCGAGATCAAATTTTGTTTGGTTGGGTAGAATCCTGTAGACGCAAGGTAAACTTTCGTTTCGTTGACAAAAATTGTCGTTGGTAGGTTGTTAAAAGAATTGATTGCGCCAATGCCAACGGGTGCGATCATACCAGCACTAATGCACCGGATCCCATCAGAACTCCACAGTTAAGCGTGCTTGGGCGAGAGTAGTACTAGGATGGGTGACCTCCTGGGAAGTCCTCGTGTTGCACCCCTCTTTTTGAAATTAGGCACACGCGAGATCAAATTTTGTTTGGTTCTCTTTTTTAAATTAGGCACACGCGAGATCAAATTTTGTTTGGTTGGGTAGAATCCTGTAGACGCAAGGTAAACCTTCGTTTCGTTGACAAAAATTGTCGTTGGTAGGTTGTTAAAAGAATTGATTGCGCCAATGCCAACGGGTGCGATCATACCAGCACTAATGCACCGGATCCCATCAGAACTCCGCAGTTAAGCGTGCTTGGGCGAGAGTAGTACTAGGATGGGTGACCTCCTGGGAAGTCCTCGTGTTGCACCCCTCTTTTTGAAATTAGGCACACGCGAGATCAAATTTTGTTTGGTTGGGTAGAATCCTGTAGACGCAAGGTAAACTTTCGTTTCGTTGACAAAAATTGTCGTTGGTAGGTTGTTAAAAGAATTGATTGCGCCAATGCCAACGGGTGCGATCATACCAGCACTAATGCACCGGATCCCATCAGAACTCCGCAGCTAAGCGTGCTTGGGCGAGAGTAGTACTAGGATGGGTGACCTCCTAGGAAGTCCTCGTGTTGCACCCCTCTTTTTGAAATTAGGCACACGCGAGATCAAATTTTGTTTGGTTGGGTAGAATCCTGTAGACGCAAGGTAAACTTTCGTTTCGTTGACAAAAATTGTCGTTGGTAGGTTGTTAAAAGAATTGATTGCGCCAATGCCAACGGGTGCGATCATACCAGCACTAATGCACAGGATCCCATCAGAACTCCGCAGTTAAGCGTGCTTGGGCGAGAGTAGTACTAGGATGGGTGACCTCCTGGGAAGTCCTCGTGTTGCACCCCTCTTTTTGAAATTAGGCACACGCGAGATCAAATTTTGTTTGGTTCTCTTTTTGAAATTAGGCACACGCGAGATCAAATTTTGTTTGGTTGGGTAGAATCCTGTAGACGCAAGGTAAACTTTCGTTTCGTTGACAAAAATTGTCGTTGGTAGGTTGTAAAAAGAATTGATTGCGCCAATGCCAACGGGTGCGATCATACCAGCACTAATGCACCGGATCCCATCAGAACTCCGCAGTTAAGCGTGCTTGGGCGAGAGTAGTACTAGGATGGGTGACCTCCTGGGAAGTCCTCGTGTTGCACCCCTCTTTTTGAAATGAGGCACACGCGAGATCAAATTTTGTTTGGTTGGGTAGAATCCTGTAGACGCAAGGTAAACTTTCGTTTCGTTGACAAAAATTGTCGTTGGTAGGTTGTTAAAAGAATTGATTGCGCCAATGCCAACGGGTGCAATCATACCAGCACTAATGCACCGGATCCCATCAGAACTCCGCAGTTAAGCGTGCTTGGGCGAGAGTAGTACTAGGATGGGTGACCTCCTGGGAAGTCCTCGTGTTGCACCCCTCTTTTTGAAATTAGGCACACGCGAGATCAAATTTTGTTTGGTTGGGTAGAATCCTGTAGACGCAAGGTAAACTTTCGTTTCATTGACAAAAATTGTCGTTGGTAGGTTGTTAAAAGAATTGATTGCGCCAATGCCAACGGGTGCGATCATACCAGCACTAATGCACCGGATCCCATCAGAACTCCGCAGTTAAGCGTGTTTGGGCGAGAGTAGTACTAGGATGGGTGACCTCCTGGGAAGTCCTCGTGTTGCACCCCTCTTTTTGAAATGAGGCACACGCGAGATCAAATTTTGTTTGGTTCTCTTTTTGAAATTAGGCACACGCGAGATCAAATTTTGTTTGGTTGGGTAGAATCCTGTAGACGCAAGGTAAACTTTCGTTTCGTTGACAAAAATTGTCGTTGGTAGGTTGTAAAAAGAATTGATTGCGCCAATGCCAACGGATGCGATCATACCAGCACTAATGCACCGGATCCCATCAGAACTCCGCAGTTAAGCGTGCTTGGGCGAGAGTAGTACTAGGATGGGTGACCTCCTGGGAAGTCCTCGTGTTGCACCCCTCTTTTTGAAATTAGGCACACGCGAGATCAAATTTTGTTTGGTTGGCTAGAATCCTGTAGACGCAAGGTAAACTTTCGTTTCGTTGACAAAAATTGTCGTTGGTAGGTTGTTAAAAGAATTGATTGCGCCAATGCCAACGGGTGCGATCATACCAGCACTAATGCACCGGATCCCATCAGAACTCCGCAGGTAAGCGTGCTTGGGCGAGAGTAGTACTAGGATGGGTGACCTCCTGGGAAGTCCTCGTGTTGCACCCCTCTTTTTGAAATTAGGCACACGCGAGATCAAATTTTGTTTGGTTCTCTTTTTGAAATTAGGCACACGCGAGATCAAATTTTGTTTGGTTGGGTAGAATCCTGTAGACGCAAGGTAAACTTTCGTTTCGTTGACAAAAATTGTCGTTGGTAGGTTGTTAAAAGAATTGATTGCGCCAATGCCAACGGGTGCGATCATACCAGCACTAATGCACCGGATCCCATCAGAACTCCGCAGTTAAGCGCGCTTGGGCGAGAGTAGTACTAGGATGGGTGACCTCCTGGGAAGTCCTCGTGTTGCACCCCTCTTTTTGAAATTAGGCACACGCGAGATCAAATTTTGTTTGGTTGGGTAGAATCCTGTAGACGCAAGGTAAACTTTCGTTTCGTTGACAAAAATTGTCGTTGGTAGGTTGTTAAAAGAATTGATTGCGCCAATGCCAACGGGTGCGATCATACCAGCACTAATGCACCGGATCCCATCAGAACTCCGCAGTTAAGCGTGCTTGGGCGAGAGTAGTACTAGGATGGGTGACCTCCTGGGAAGTCCTCGTGTTGCACCCCTCTTTTTGAAATTAGGCACACGCGAGATCAAATTTTGTTTGGTACTCTTTTTGAAATTAGGCACACGCGAGATCAAATTTTGTTTGGTTGGGTAGAATCCTGTAGACGCAAGGTAAACTTTCGTTTCGTTGACAAAAATTGTCGTTGGTAGGTTGTAAAAAGAATTGATTGCGCCAATGCCAACGGATGCGATCATACCAGCACTAATGCACCGGATCCCATCAGAACTCCGCAGTTAAGCGTGCTTGGGCGAGAGTAGTACTAGGATGGGTGACCTCCTGGGAAGTCCTCGTGTTGCACCCCTCTTTTTGAAATTAGGCACACGCGAGATCAAATTTTGTTTGGTTGGGTAGAATCCTGTAGACGCAAGGTAAACTTTCGTTTCGTTGACAAAAATTGTCGTTGGTAGGTTGTTAAAAGAATTGATTGCGCCAATGCCAACGGGTGCGATCATACCAGCACTAATGCACCGGATCCCATCAGAACTCCGCAGGTAAGCGTGCTTGGGCGAGAGTAGTACTAGGATGGGTGACCTCCTGGGAAGTCCTCGTGTTGCACCCCTCTTTTTGAAATTAGGCACACGCGAGATCAAATTTTGTTTGGTTCTCTTTTTGAAATTAGGCACACGCGAGATCAAATTTTGTTTGGTTGGGTAGAATCCTGTAGACGCAAGGTAAACTTTCGTTTCGTTGACAAAAATTGTCGTTGGTAGGTTGTTAAAAGAATTGATTGCGCCAATGCCAACGGGTGCGATCATACCAGCACTAATGCACCGGATCCCATCAGAACTCCGCAGATAAGCGTGCTTGGGCGAGAGTAGTACTAGGATGGGTGACCTCCTGGGAAGTCCTCGTGTTGCACCCCTCTTTTTGAAATTAGGCACACGCGAGATCAAATTTTGTTTGGTTGGGTAGAATCCTGTAGACGCAAGGTAAACTTTCGTTTCGTTGACAAAAATTGTCGTTGGTAGGTTGTTAAAAGAATTGATTGCGCCAATGCCAACGGGTGCGATCATACCAGCACTAATGCACCGGATCCCATCAGAACTCCGCAGTTAAGCGTGCTTGGGCGAGAGTAGTACTAGGATGGGTGACCTCCTGGGAAGTCCTCGTGTTGCACCCCTCTTTTTGAAATTAGGCACACGCGAGATCAAATTTTGTTTGGTTCTCTTTTTGAAATTAGGCACACGCGAGATCAAATTTTGTTTGGTTGGGTAGAATCCTGTAGACGCAAGGTAAACTTTCGTTTCGTTGACAAAAATTGTCGTTGGTAGGTTGTTAAAAGAATTGATTGCGCCAATGCCAACGGGTGCGATCATACCAGCACTAATGCACCGGATCCCATCAGAACTCCGCAGATAAGCGTGCTTTGGCGAGAGTAGTACTAGGATGGGTGTCCTCCTGGGAAGTCCTCGTGTTGCACCCCTCTTTTTGAAATTAGGCACACGCGAGATCAAATTTTGTTTGGTTGGGTAGAATCCTGTAGACGCAAGGTAAACTTTCGTTTCGTTGACAAAAATTGTCGTTGGTAGGTTGTTAAAAGAATTGATTGCGCCAATGCCAACGGGTGCGATCATACCAGCACTAATGCACCGGATCCCATCAGAGCTCCGCAGTTAAGCGTGCTTGGGCGAGAGTAGTTCTAGGATGGGTGACCTCCTGGGAAGTCCTCGTGTTGCACCCCTCTTTTTGAAATTAGGCACACGCGAGATCAAATTTTGTTTGGTTCTCTTTTTGAAATTAGGCACACGCGAGATCAAATTTTGTTTGGTTGGGTAGAATCCTGTAGACGCAAGGTAAACTTTCGTTTCGTTGACAAAAATTGTCGTTGGTAGGTTGTTAAAAGAATTGATTGCGCCAATGCCAACGGGTGCGATCATACCAGCACTAATGCACCGGATCCCATCAGAACTCCGCAGTTAAGCGTGCTTGGGCGAGAGTAGTACTAGGATGGGTGACCTCCTGGGAAGTCCGCGTGTTGCACCCCTCTTTTTGAAATTAGGCACACGCGAGATCAAATTTTGTTTGGTTCTCTTTTTGAAATTAGGCACACGCGAGATCAAATTTTGTTTGGTTGGGTAGAATCCTGTAGACGCAAGGTAAACTTTCGTTTCGTTGACAAAAATTGTCGTTGGTAGGTTGTTAAAAGAATTGATTGCGCCAATGCCAACGGGTGCGATCGTACCAGCACTAATGCACCGGATCCCATCAGAACTCCGCAGTTAAGCGTGCTTGGGCGAGAGTAGTACTAGGATGGGTGACCACCTGGGAAGTCCTCGTGTTGCACCCCTCTTTTTGAAATTAGGCACACGCGAGATCAAATTTTGTTTGGTTGGGTAGAATCCTGTAGACGCAAGGTAAACTTTCGTTTCGTTGACAAAAATTGTCGTTGGTAGGTTGTTAAAAGAATTGATTGCGCCAATGCCAACGAGTGCGATCATACCAGCACTAATGCACCGGATCCCATCAGAACTCCGCAGTTAAGCGTGCTTGGGCAAGAGTAGTACTAGGATGGGTGACCTCCTGGGAAGTCCTCGTGTTGCACCCCTCTTTTTGAAATTAGGCACACGCGAGATCAAATTTTGTTTGGTTGGGTAGAATCCTGTAGACGCAAGGTAAACTTTCGTTTCGTTGACAAAAATTGTCGTTGGTAGGTTGTTAAAAGAATTGATTGCGCCAATGCCAACGGGTGCGATCATACCAGCACTAATGCACCGGATCCCATCAGAACTTCGCAGTTAAGCGTGCTTGGGCGAGAGTAGTACTAGGATGGGTGACCTCCTGGGAAGTCCTCGTGTTGCACCCCTCTTATTGAAATTAGGCACACGCGAGATCAAATTTTGTTTGGTTGGGTAGAATCCTGTAGACGCAAGGTAAACTTTCGTTTCGTTGACAAAAATTGTCGTTGGTAGGTTGTTAAAAGAATTGATTGCGCCAATGCCAACGGGTGCGATCATACCAGCACTAATGCACCGGATCCCATCAGAACTCCGCAGTTAAGCGTGCTTGGGCGAGAGTAGTACTAGGATGGGTGACCTCCTGGGAAGTCCTCGTGTTGCACCCCTCTTTTTGAAATTAGGCACACGCGAGATCAAATTTTGTTTGGTTCTCTTTTTGAAATTAGGGACACGCGAGATCAAATTTTGTTTGGTTGGGTAGAATCCTGTAGACGCAAGGTAAACTTTCGTTTCGTTGACAAAAATTGTCGTTGGTAGGTTGTTAAAAGAATTGATTGCGCCAATGCCAACGGGTGCGATCATACCAGCACTAATGCACCGGATCCCATCAGAACTCCGCAGTTAAGCGTGCTTGGGCGAGAGTAGTACTAGGATGGGTGACCTCCTGGGAAGTCCTTGTGTTGCACCCCTCTTTTTGAAATTAGGCACACGCGAGATCAAATTTTGTTTGGTTCTCTTTTTGAAATTAGGCACACGCGAGATCAAATTTTGTTTGGTTGGGTAGAATCCTGTAGACGCAAGGTAAACTTTCGTTTCGTTGACAAAAATTGTCGTTGGTAGGTTGTTAAAAGAATTGATTGCGCCAATGCCAACGGGTGCGATCATACCAGCACTAATGCACCGGATCCCATCAGAACTCCGTAGTTAAGCGTGCTTGGGCGAGAGTAGTACTAGGATGGGTGACCTCCTGGGAAGTCCTCGTGTTGCACCCCTCTTTTTGAAATTAGGCACACGCGAGATCAAATTTTGTTTGGTTGGGTAGAATCCTGTAGACGCAAGGTAAACTTTCGTTTCGTTGACAAAAATTGTCGTTGGTAGGTTGTTAAAAGAATTGATTGCGCCAATGCCAACGGGTGCGATCATACCAGCACTAATGCACCGGATCCCATCAGAACTCCGCAGTTAAGCGTGCTTGGGCGAGAGTAGTACTAGGATGGGTGACCTCCTGGGAAGTCCTCGTGTTGCACCCCTCTTTTTGAAATTAGGCACACGCGAGATCAAATTTTGTTTGGTTGGGTAAATCCTGTAGACGCAAGGTAAACTTTCGTTTCGTTGACAAAAATTGTCGTTGGTAGGTTGTTAAAAGAATTGATTGCGCCAATGCCAACGGGTGCGATCATACCAGCACTAATGCACCGGATCCCATCAGAACTCCACAGTTAAGCGTGCTTGGGCGAGAGTAGTACTAGGATGGGTGACCTCCTGGGAAGTCCTCGTGTTGCACCCCTCTTTTTGAAATTAGGCACACGCGAGATCAAATTTTGTTTGGTTGGGTAGAATCCTGTAGACGCAAGGTAAACTTTCGTTTCGTTGACAAAAATTGTCGTTGGTAGGTTGTTAAAAGAATTGATTGCGCCAATGCCAACGGGTGCGATCATACCAGCACTAATGCACCGGATCCCATCAGAACTCCGCAGTTAAGCGTGCTTGGGCGAGAGTAGTACTAGGATGGGTGACCTCCTGGGAAGACCTCGTGTTGCACCCCTCTTTTTGAAATTAGGCACACGCGAGATCAAATTTTGTTTGGTTCTCTTTTTGAAATTAGGCACACGCGAGATCAAATTTTGTTTGGTTGGGTAGAATCCTGTAGACGCAAGGTAAACTTTCGTTTCGTTGACAAAAATTGTCGTTGGTAGGTTGTTAAAAGAATTGATTGCGCCAATGCCAACGGGTGCGATCATACCAGCACTAATGCACCGGATCCCATCAGAACTCCGCAGTTAAGCGTGCTTGGGCGAGAGTAGTACTAGGATGGGTGACCTCCTGGGAAGTCCTCGTGTTGCACCCCTCTTTTTGAAATTAGGCACACGCGAGATCAAATTTTGTTTGGTTGGGTAGAATCCTGTAGACGCAAGGTAAACTTTCGTTTCGTTGACAAAAATTGTCGTTGGTAGGTTGTTAAAAGAATTGATTGCGCCAATGCCAACGGGTGCGATCATACCAGCACTAATGCACCGGATCCCATCAGAACTCCGCAGTTAAGCGTGCTTGGGCGAGAGTAGTACTAGGATGGGTGACCTCCTGGGAAGTCCTCGTGTTGCACCCCTCTTTTTGAAATTAGGCACACGCGAGATCAAATTTTGTTTGGTTGGGTAAATCCTGTAGACGCAAGGTAAACTTTCGTTTTGTTGACAAAAATTGTCGTTGGTAGGTTGTTAAAAGAATTGATTGCGCCAATGCCAACGGGTGCGATCATACCAGCACTAATGCACCGGATCCCATCAGAACTCCACAGTTAAGCGTGCTTGGGCGAGAGTAGTACTAGGATGGGTGACCTCCTGGGAAGTCCTCGTGTTGCACCCCTCTTTTTGAAATTAGGCACACGCGAGATCAAATTTTGTTTGGTTGGGTAGAATCCTGTAGACGCAAGGTAAACTTTCGTTTCGTTGACAAAAATTGTCGTTGGTAGGTTGTTAAAAGAATTGATTGCGCCAATGCCAACGGGTGCGATCATACCAGCACTAATGCACCGGATCCCATCAGAACTCCGTAGTTAAGCGTGCTTGGGCGAGAGTAGTACTAGGATGGGTGACCTCCTGGGAAGTCCTCGTGTTGCACCCCTCTTTTTGAAATTAGGCACACGCGTGATCAAATTTTGTTTGGTTGGGTAGAATCCTGTAGACGCAAGGTAAACTTTCGTTTCGTTGACAAAAATTGTCGTTGGTAGGTTGTTAAAAGAATTGATTGCGCCAATGCCAACGGGTGCGATCATACCAGCACTAATGCACCGGATCCCATCAGAACTCCGCAGTTAAGCGTGCTTGGGCGAGAGTAGTACTAGGATGGGTGACCTCCTGGGAAGTCCTCGTGTTGCACCCCTCTTTTTGAAATTAGGCACACGCGAGATCAAATTTTGTTTGGTTCTCTTTTTGAAATTAGGCACACGCGAGATCAAATTTTGTTTGGTTCTCTTTTTGAAATTAGGCACACGCGAGATCAAATTTTGTTTGGTTGGGTAGAATCCTGTAGACGCAAGGTAAACTTTCGTTTCGTTGACAAAAATTGTCGTTGGTAGGTTGTTAAAAGAATTGATTGCGCCAATGCCAACGGGTGCGATCATACCAGCACTAATGCACCGGATCCCATCAGAACTCCGCAGTTAAGCGTGCTTGGGAGAGAGTAGTACTAGGATGGGTGACCTCCTGGGAAGTCCTCGTGTTGCACCCCTCTTTTTGAAATTAGGCACACGCGAGATCAAATTTTGTTTGGTTGGGTAGAATCCTGTAGACGCAAGGTAAACTTTCGTTTCGTTGACAAAAATTGTCGTTGGTAGGTTGTTAAAAGAATTGATTGCGCCAATGCCAACGGGTGCGATCATACCAGCACTAATGCACCGGATCCCATCAGAACTCCGCAGTTAAGCGTGCTTGGGCGAGAGTAGTACTAGGATGGGTGACCTCCTGGGAAGTCCTCGTGTTGCACCCCTCTTTTTGAAATTAGGCACACGCGAGATCAAATTTTGTTTGGTTCTCTTTTTGAAATTAGGCACACGCGAGATCAAATTTTGTTTGGTTGGGTAGAATCCTGTAGACGCAAGGTAAACTTTCGTTTCGTTGACAAAAATTGTCGTTGGTAGGTTGTTAAAAGAATTGATTGCGCCAATGCCAACGGGTGCGATCATACCAGCACTAATGCACCGGATCCCATCAGAACTCCGCAGTTAAGCGTGCTTGGGCGAGAGTAGTACGAGGATGGGTGACCTCCTGGGAAGTCCTCGTGTTGCACCCCTCTTTTTGAAATTAGGCACACGCGTGATCAAATTTTGTTTGGTTGGGTAGAATCCTGTAGACGCAAGGTAAACTTTCGTTTCGTTGACAAAAATTGTCGTTGGTAGGTTGTTAAAAGAATTGATTGCGCCAATGCCAACGGGTGCGATCATACCAGCACTAATGCACCGGATCCCATCAGAACTCCGCAGTTAAGCGTGCTTGGGCGAGAGTAGTACTAGGATGGGTGACCTCCTGGGAAGTCCTCGTGTTGCACCCCTCTTTTTGAAATTAGGCACACGCGAGATCAAATTTTGTTTGGTTCTCTTTTTGAAATTAGGCACACGCGAGATCAAATTTTGTTTGGTTCTCTTTTTGAAATTAGGCACACGCGAGATCAAATTTTGTTTGGTTGGGTAGAATCCTGTAGACGCAAGGTAAACTTTCGTTTCGTTGACAAAAATTGTCGTTGGTAGGTTGTTAAAAGAATTGATTGCGCCAATGCCAACGGGTGCGATCATACCAGCACTAATGCACCGGATCCCATCAGAACTCCGCAGTTAAGCGTGCTTGGGCGAGAGTAGTACTAGGATGGGTGACCTCCTGGGAAGTCCTCGTGTTGCACCCCTCTTTTTGAAATTAGGCACACGCGAGATCAAATTTTGTTTGGTTGGGTAGAATCCTGTAGACGCAAGGTAAACTTTCGTTTCGTTGACAAAAATTGTCGTTGGTAGGTTGTTAAAAGAATTGATTGCGCCAATGACAACGGGTCCGATCATACCAGCACTAATGCACCGGATCCCATCAGAACTCCGCAGTTAGGCGTGCTTGGGCGAGAGTAGTACTAGGATGGGTGACCTCCTGGGAAGTCCTCGTGTTGCACCCCTCTTTTTGAAATTAGGCACACGCGAGATCAAATTTTGTTTGGTTCTCTTTTTGAAATTAGGCACACGCGAGATCAAATTTTGTTTGGTTGGGTAGAATCCTGTAGACGCAAGGTAAACTTTCGTTTCGTTGACAAAAATTGTCGTTGGTAGGTTGTTAAAAGAATTGATTGCGCCAATGCCAACGGGTGCGATCATACCAGCACTAATGCACCGGATCCCATCAGAACTCCGCAGTTAAGCGGGCTTGGGCGAGAGTAGTACTAGGATGGGTGACCTCCTGGGAAGTCCTCGTGTTGCACCCCTCTTTTTGAAATTAGGCACACGCGAGATCAAATTTTGTTTGGTTGGGTAGAATCCTGTAGACGCAAGGTAAACTTTCGTTTCGTTGACAAAAATTGTCGTTGGTAGGTTGTTAAAAGAATTGATTGCGCCAATGCCAACGGGTGCGATCATACCAGCACTAATGCACCGGATCCTATCAGAACTCCGCAGTTAAGCGTGCTTGGGCGAGAGTAGTACTAGGATGGGTGACCTCCTGGGAAGTCCTCGTGTTGCACCCCTCTTTTTGAAATTAGGCACACGCGAGATCAAATTTTGTTTGGTTTTCTTTTTGAAATTAGGCACACGCGAGATCAAATTTTGTTTGGTTGGGTAGAATCCTGTAGACGCAAGGTAAACTTTCGTTTCGTTGACAAAAATTGTCGTTGGTAGGTTATTAAAAGAATTGATTGCGCCAATGCCAACGGGTGCGATCATACCAGCACTAATGCACCGGATCCCATCAGAACTCCGCAGTTAAGCGTGCTTGGGCGAGAGTAGTACTAGGATGGGTGACCTCCTGGGAAGTCCTCGTGTTGCACCCCTCTTTTTGAAATTAGGCACACGCGAGATCAAATTTTGTTTGGTTGGGTAGAATCCTGTAGACGCAAGGTAAACTTTCGTTTCGTTGACAAAAATTGTCGTTGGTAGGTTGTTAAAAGAATTGATTGCGCCAATGCCAACGGGTGCGATCATACCAGCACTAATGCACCGGATCCCATCAGAACTCCGCAGTCAAGCGTGCTTGGGCGAGAGTAGTACTAGGATGGGTGACCTCCTGGGAAGTCCTCGTGTTGCACCCCTCTTTTTGAAATTAGGCACACGCGAGATCAAATTTTGTTTGGTTCTCTTTTTGAAATTAGGCACACGCGAGATCAAATTTTGTTTGGTTGGGTAGAATCCTGTAGACGCAAGGTAAACTTTCGTTTCGTTGACAAAAATTGTCGTTGGTAGGTTGTTAAAAGAATTGATTGCGCCAATGCCAACGGTTGCGATCATACCAGCACTAATGCACCGGATCCCATCAGAACTCCGCAGTTAAGCGTGCTTGGGCGAGAGTAGTATTAGGATGGGTGACCTCCTGGGAAGTCCTCGTGTTGCACCCCTCTTTTTGAAATTAGGCACACGCGAGATCAAATTTTGTTTGGTTGGGTAGAATCCTGTAGACGCAAGGTAAACTTTCGTTTCGTTGACAAAAATTGTCGTTGGTAGGTTGTTAAAAGAATTGATTGCGCCAATGCCAACGGGTGCGATCATACCAGCACTAATGCACCGGATCCCATCAGAACTCCGCAGTTAAGCGTGCTTGGGCGAGAGTAGTACTAGGATGGGTGACCTCCTGGGAAGTCCTCGTGTTGCACCCTTCTTTTTGAAATTAGGCACACGCGAGATCAAATTTTGTTTGGTTGGGTAGAATCCTGTAGACGCAAGGAAAACTTTCGTTTCGTTGACAAAAATTGACGTTGGTAGCTTGTTAAAAGAATTGATTGCGCCAATGCCAACGGGTGCGATCATACCAGCACTAATGCACCGGATCCCATCAGAACTCCGCAGTTAAGCGTGCTTGGGCGAGAGTAGTACTAGGATGGGTGACCTCCTGGGAAGTCCTCGTGTTGCTCCCCTCTTTTTGAAATTAGGCACACGCGAGATCAAATTTTGTTTGGTTCTCTTTTTGAAATTAGGCACACGCGAGATCAAATTTTGTTTGTTTGGGTAGAATCCTGTAGACGCAAGGTAAACTTTCGTTTCGTTGACAAAAATTGTCGTTGGTAGGTTGTTAAAAGAATTGATTGCGCCAATGCCAACGGGTGCGATCATACCAGCACTAATGCACCGGATCCCATCAGAACTCCGCAGTTAAGCGTGCTTGGGCGAGAGTAGTACTAGGATGGGTGACCTCCTGGGAAGTCCTCGTGTTGCACCCCTCTTTTTGAAATTAGGCACACGCGAGATCAAATTTTGTTTGGTTGGATAGAATCCTGTATACGCAAGGTAAACTTTCGTTTCGTTGACAAAAATTGTCGTTGGTAGGTTGTTAAAAGAATTGATTGCGCCAATGCCAACGGGTGCGACCATACCAGCACTAATGCACCGGATCCCATCAGAACTCCGCAGTTAAGCGTGCTTGGGCGAGAGTAGCACTAGGATGGGTGACCTCCTGGGAAGTCCTCGTGTTGCACCCCTCTTTTTGAAATTAGGCACACGCGAGATCAAATTTTGTTTGGTTCTCTTTTTGAAATTAGGCACACGCGAGATCAAATTTTGTTTGGTTGGGTAGAATCCTGTAGACGCAAGGTAAACTTTCGTTTCGTTGACAAAAATTGTCGTTGGTAGGTTGTAAAAAGAATTGATTGCGCCAATGCCAACGGGTGCGATCATACCAGCACTAATGCACCGGATCCCATCAGAACTCCGCAGTTAAGCGTGCTTGGGCGAGAGTAGTACTAGGATGGGTGACCTCCTGGGAAGTCCTCGTGTTGCACCCCTCTTTTTGAAATTAGGCACACGCGAGATCAAATTTTGTTTGGTTGGGTAGAATCCTGTAGACGCAAGGTAAACTTTCGTTTCGTTGACAAAAATTGTCGTTGGTAGGTTGTTAAAAGAATTGATGGCGCCAATGCCAACGGGTGCGATCATACCAGCACTAATGCACCGGATCCCATCAGAACTCCGCAGTTAAGCGTGCTTGGGCGAGAGTAGTACTAGGATGGTTGACCTCCTGGGAAGTCCTCGTGTTGCACCCCTCTTTTTGAAATTAGGCACACGCGAGATCAAATTTTGTTTGGTTCTCTTTTTGAAATTAGGCACACGCGAGATCAAATTTTGTTTGGTTGGGTAGAATCCTGTAGACGCAAGGTAAACTTTCGTTTCATTGACAAAAATTGTCGTTGGTAGGTTGTAAAAAGAATTGATTGCGCCAATGCCAACGGGTGCGATCATACCAGCACTAATGCACCGGATCCCATCAGAACTCCGCAGTTAAGCGTGCTTGGGCGAGAGTAGTACTAGGATGGGTGACCTCCTAGGAAGTCCTCGTGTTGCACCCCTCTTTTTGAAATTAGGCACACGCGAGATCAAATTTTGTTTGGTTGGGTAGAATCCTGTAGACGCAAGGTAAACTTTCGTTTCGTTGACAAAAATTGTCGTTGGTAGGTTGTAAAAAGAATTGATTGCGCCAATGCCAACGGGTGCGATCATACCAGCACTAATGCACCGGATCCCATCAGAACTCCGCAGTTAAGCGTGCTTGGGCGAGAGTAGTACTAGGATGGGTGACCTCCTGGGAAGTCCTCGTGTTGCACCCCTCTTTTTGAAATTAGGCACACGCGAGATCAAATTTTGTTTGGTTGGGTAGAATCCTGTAGACGCAAGGTAAACTTTCGTTTCGTTGACAAAAATTGTCGTTGGTAGGTTGTTAAAAGAATTGATGGCGCCAATGCCAACGGGTGCGATCATACCAGCACTAATGCACCGGATCCCATCAGAACTCCGCAGTTAAGCGTGCTTGGGCGAGAGTAGTACTAGGATGGTTGACCTCCTGGGAAGTCCTCGTGTTGCACCCCTCTTTTTGAAATTAGGCACACGCGAGATCAAATTTTGTTTGGTTCTCTTTTTGAAATTAGGCACACGCGAGATCAAATTTTGTTTGGTTGGGTAGAATCCTGTAGACGCAAGGTAAACTTTCGTTTCATTGACAAAAATTGTCGTTGGTAGGTTGTAAAAAGAATTGATTGCGCCAATGCCAACGGGTGCGATCATACCAGCACTAATGCACCGGATCCCATCAGAACTCCGCAGTTAAGCGTGCTTGGGCGAGAGTAGTACTAGGATGGGTGACCTCCTAGGAAGTCCTCGTGTTGCACCCCTCTTTTTGAAATTAGGCACACGCGAGATCAAATTTTGTTTGGTTCTCTTTTTGAAATTAGGCACACGCGAGATCAAATTTTGTTTGGTTGGGTAGAATCCTGTAGACGCAAGGTAAACTTTCGTTTCATTGACAAAAATTGTCGTTGGTAGGTTGTAAAAAGAATTGATTGCGCCAATGCCAACGGGTGCGATCATACCAGCACTAATGCACCGGATCCCATCAGAACTCCGCAGTTAAGCGTGCTTGGGCGAGAGTAGTACTAGGATGGGTGACCTCCTAGGAAGTCCTCGTGTTGCACCCCTCTTTTTGAAATTAGGCACACGCGAGATCAAATTTTGTTTGGTTGGGTAGAATCCTGTAGACGCAAGGTAAACTTTCGTTTCGTTGACAAAAATTGTCGTTGGTAGGTTGTTAAAAGAATTGATTGCGCCAATGCCAACGGGTGCGATCATACCAGCACTAATGCACCGGATCCCATCAGAACTCCGCAGTTAAGCGTGCTTGGGCGAGAGTAGTACTAGGATGGGTGACCTCCTGGGAAGTCCTCGTGTTGCACCCCTCTTTTTGAAATTAGGCACACGCGAGATCAAATTTTGTTTGGTTCTCTTTTTGAAATTAGGCACACGCGAGATCAAATTTTGTTTGGTTGGGTAGAATCCTGTAGACGCAAGGTAAACTTTCGTTTCGTTGACAAAAATTGTCGTTGGTAGGTTGTTAAAAGAATTGATTGCGCCAATGCCAACGGGTGCGATCATACCAGCACTAATGCACCAGATCCCATCAGAACTCCGCAGTTAAGCGTGCTTGGGCGAGAGTAGTACTAGGATGGGTGACCTCCTGGGAAGTCCTCGTGTTGCACCCATCTTTTTGAAATTAGGCACACGCGAGATCAAATTTTGTTTGGTTGGGTAGAATCCTGTAGACGCAAGGTAAACTTTCGTTTCGTTGACAAAAATTGTCGTTGGTAGGTTGTTAAAAGAATTGATTGCGCCAATGCCAACGGGTGCGATCATACCAGCACTAATGCACCGGATCCCATCAGAACTCCGCAGCTAAGCGTGCTTGGGCGAGAGTAGTACTAGGATGGGTGACCTCCTGGGAAGTCCTCGTGTTGCACCCCTCTTTTTGAAATTAGGCACACGCGAGATCAAATTTTGTTTGGTTCTCTTTTTGAAATTAGGCACACGCGAGATCAAGATTTGTTTGGTTGGGTAGAATCCTGTAGACGCAAGGTAAACTTTCGTTTCGTTGACAAAAATTGTCGTTGGTAGGTTGTAAAAAGAATTGATTGCGCCAATGCCAACGGGTGCGATCATACCAGCACTAATGCACCGGATCCCATCAGAACTCCGCAGTTAAGCGTGCTTGGGCGAGAGTAGTACTAGGATGGGTGACCTCCTGGGAAGTCCTCGTGTTGCACCCTTCTTTTTGAAATTAGGCACACGCGAGATCAAATTTTGTTTGGTTGGGTAGAATCCTGTAGACGCAAGGTAAACTTTCGTTTCGTTGACAAAAATTGTCGTTGGTAGGTTGTTAAAAGAATTGATTGCGCCAATGCCAACGGGTGCGATCATACCAGCACTAATGCACCGGATCCCATCAGAACTCCGCAGTTAAGCGTGCTTGGGCGAGAGTAGTACTAGGATGGGTGACCTCCTGGGAAGTCCTCGTGTTGCACCCCTCTTTTTGAAATTAGGCACACGCGAGATCAAATTTTGTTTGGTTCTCTTTTTGAAATTAGGCACACGCGAGATCAAATTTTGTTTGGTTGGGTAGAATCCTGTAGACGCAAGGTAAACTTTCGTTTCGTTGACAAAAATTGTCGTTGGTAGGTTGTAAAAAGAATTGATTGCGCCAATGCCAACGGGTGCGATCATACTAGCACTAATGCACCGGATCCCATCAGAACTCCGCAGTTAAGCGTGCTTGGGCGAGAGTAGTACTAGGATGGGTGACCTCCTGGGAAGTCCTCGTGTTGCACCCCTCTTTTTGAAATTAGGCACACGCGAGATCAAATTTTGTTTGGTTGGGTAGAATCCTGTAGACGCAAGGTAAACTTTCGTTTCGTTGACAAAAATTGTCGTTGGTAGGTTGTTAAAAGAATTGATTGCGCCAATGCCAACGGGTGCGATCATACCAGCACTAATGCACCGGATCCCATCAGAACTCCGCAGCTAAGCGTGCTTGGGCGAGAGTAGTACTAGGATGGGTGACCTCCTGGGAAGTCCTCGTGTTGCACCCCTCTTTTTGAAATTAGGCACACGCGAGATCAAATTTTGTTTGGTTCTCTTTTTGAAATTAGGCACACGCGAGATCAAATTTTGTTTGGTTGGGTAGAATCCTGTAGACGCAAGGTAAACTTTCGTTTCGTTGACAAAAATTGTCGTTGGTAGGTTGTAAAAAGAATTGATTGCGCCAATGCCAACGGGTGCGATCATACCAGCACTAATGCACCGGATCCCATCAGAACTCCGCAGTTAAGCGTGCTTGGGCGAGAGTAGTACTAGGATGGGTGACCTCCTGGGAAGTCCTCGTGTTGCACCCCTCTTTTTGAAATTAGGCACACGCGAGATCAAATTTTGTTTGGTTGGGTAGAATCCTGTAGACGCAAGGTAAACTTTCGTTTCGTTGACAAAAATTGTCGTTGGTAGGTTGTTAAAAGAATTGATTGCGCCAATGCCAACGGGTGCGATCATACCAGCACTAATGCACCGGATCCCATCAGAACTCCGCAGTTAAGCGTGCTTGGGCGAGAGTAGTACTAGGATGGGTGACCTCCTGGGAAGTCCTCGTGTTGCACCCCTCTTTTTGAAATTAGGCACACGCGAGATCAAATTTTGTTTCGTTCTCTTTTTGAAATTAGGCACACGCGAGATCAAATTTTGTTTGGTTGGGTAGAATCCTGTAGACGCAAGGTAAACTTTCGTTTCGTTGACAAAAATTGTCGTTGGTAGGTTGTTAAAAGAATTGATTGCGCCAATGCCAACGGGTGCGATCATACCAGCACTAATGCACCGGATCCCATCAGAACTCCGCAGTTAAGCGTGCTTGGGCGAGAGTAGTACTAGGATGGGTGACCTCCTGGGAAGTCCTCGTGTTGCACCCCTCTTTTTGAAATTAGGCACACGCGAGATCAAATTTTGTTTGGTTGGGTAGAATCCTGTAGACGCAAGGTAAACTTTCGTTTCGTTGACAAAAATTGTCGTTGGTAGGTTGTTAAAAGAATTGATTGCGCCAATGCCAACGGGTGCGATCATACCAGCACTAATGCACCGGATCCCATCAGAACTCCGCAGTTAAGCGTGCTTGGGCGAGAGTAGTACTAGGATGGGTGACCTCCTGGGAAGTCCTCGTGTTGCACCCCTCTTTTTGAAATTAGGCACACGCGAGATCAAATTTTGTTTGGTTGGGTAGAATCCTGTAGACGCAAGGTAAACTTTCGTTTCGTTGACAAAAATTGTCGTTGGTAGGTTGTTAAAAGAATTGATTGCGCCAATGCCAACGGGTGCGATCATACCAGCACTAATGCACCGGATCCCATCAGAACTCCGCAGTTAAGCGTGCTTGGGCGAGAGTAGTACTAGGATGGGTGACCTCCTGGGAAGTCCTCGTGTTGCACCCCTCTTTTTGAAATTAGGCACACGCGAGATCAAATTTTGTTTGGTTGGGTAGAATCCTGTAGACGCAAGGTAAACTTTCGTTTCGTTGACAAAAATTGTCGTTGGTAGGTTGTTAAAAGAATTGATTGCGCCAATGCCAACGGGTGCGATCATACCAGCACTAATGCACCGGATCCCATCAGAACTCCGCAGTTAAGCGTGCTTGGGCGAGAGTAGTATTAGGATGGGTGACCTCCTGGGAAGTACTCGTGTTGCACCCCTCTTTTTGAAATTAGGCACACGCGAGATCAAATTTTGTTTGGTTGGGTAGAATCCTGTAGACGCAAGGTAAACTTTCGTTTCGTTGACAAAAATTGTCGTTGGTAGGTTGTTAAAAGAATTGATTGCGCCAATGCCAACGGGTGCGATCATACCAGCACTAATGCACCGGATCCCATCAGAACTCCGCAGTTAAGCGTGCTTGGGCGAGAGTAGTACTAGGATGGGTGACCTCCTGGGAAGTCCTCGTGTTGCACCCCTGTTTTTGAAATTAGGCACACGCGAGATCAAATTTTGTTTGGTTCTCTTTTTGAAATTAGGCACACGCGAGATCAAATTTTGTTTGGTTGGGTAGAATCCTGTAGACGCAAGGTAAACTTTCGTTTCGTTGACAAAAATTGTCGTTGGTAGGTTGTAAAAAGAATTGATTGCGCCAATGCCAACGGGTGCGATCATACCAGCACTAATGCACCGGATCCCATCAGAACTCCGCAGTTAAGCGTGCTTGGGCGAGAGTAGTACTAGGATGGGTGACCTCCTGGGAAGTCCTCGTGTTGCACCCCTCTTTTTGAAATTAGGCACACGCGAGATCAAATTTTGTTTGGTTGGGTAGAATCCTGTAGACGCAAGGTAAACTTTCGTTTCGTTGACAAAAATTGTCGTTGGTAGGTTGTTAAAAGAATTGATTGCGCCAATGCCAACGGGTGCGATCATACCAGCACTAATGCACCGGATCCCATCAGAACTCCGCAGTTAAGCGTGCTTGGGCGAGAGTAGTACTAGGATGGGTGACCTCCTGGGAAGTCCTCGTGTTGCACCCCTCTTTTTGAAATTAGGCACACGCGAGATCAAATTTTGTTTGGTTGGGTAGAATCCTGTAGACGCAAGGTAAACTTTCGTTTCGTTGACAAAAATTGTCGTTGGTAGGTTGTTAAAAGAATTGATTGCGCCAATGCCAACGGGTGCGATCATACCAGCACTAATGCACCGGATCCCATCAGAACTCCGCAGTTAAGCGTGCTTGGGCGAGAGTAGTACTAGGATGGGTGACCTCCTGGGAAGTCCTCGTGTTGCACCCCTCTTTTTGAAATTAGGCACACGCGAGATCAAATTTTGTTTGGTTCTCTTTTTGAAATTAGGCACACGCGAGATCAAATTTTGTTTGGTTGGGTAGAATCCTGTAGACGCAAGGTAAACTTTCGTTTCGTTGACAAAAATTGTCGTTGGTAGGTTGTAAAAAGAATTGATTGCGCCAATGCCAACGGGTGCGATCATACCAGCACTAATGCACCGGATCCCATCAGAACTCCGCAGTTAAGCGTGCTTGGGCGAGAGTAGTACTAGGATGGGTGACCTCCTGGGAAGTCCTCGTGTTGCACCCCTCTTTTTGAAATTAGGCACACGCGAGATCAAATTTTGTTTGGTTGGGTAGAATCCTGTAGACGCAAGGTAAACTTTCGTTTCGTTGACAAAAATTGTCGTTGGTAGGTTGTTAAAAGAATTGATTGCGCCAATGCCAACGGGTGCGATCATACCAGCACTAATGCACCGGATCCCTTCAGAACTCCGCAGTTAAGCGTGCTAGGGCGAGAGTAGTACTAGGATGGGTGACCTCCTGGGAAGTCCTCGTGTTGCACCCCTCTTTTTGAAATTAGGCACACGCGAGATCAAATTTTGTTTGGTTGGGTAGAATCCTGTAGACGCAAGGTAAACTTTCGTTTCGTTGACAAAAATTGTCGTTGGTAGGTTGTTAAAAGAATTGATTGCGCCAATGCCAACGGGTGCGATCATACCAGCACTAATGCACCGGATCCCATCAGAACTCCGCAGTTAAGCGTGCTTGGGCGAGAGTAGTACTAGGATGGGTGACCTCCTGGGAAGTCCTCGTGTTGCACCCCTCTTTTTGAAATTAGGCACACGCGAGATCAAATTTTGTTTGGTTGGGTAGAATCCTGTAGACGCAAGGTAAACTTTCGTTTCGTTGACAAAAATTGTCGTTGGTAGGTTGTTAAAAGAATTGATTGCGCCAATGCCAACGGGTGCGATCATACCAGCACTAATGCACCGGATCCCATCAGAACTCCGCAGCTAAGCGTGCTTGGGCGAGAGTAGTACTAGGATGGGTGACCTCCTGGGAAGTCCTCGTGTTGCACCCCTCTTTTTGAAATTAGGCACACGCGAGATCAAATTTTGTTTGGTTGGGTAGAATCCTGTAGATGCAAGGTAAACTTTCGTTTCGTTGACAAAAATTGTCGTTGGTAGGTTGTTAAAAGAATTGATTGCGGCAATGCCAACGGGTGCGATCATACCAGCACTAATGCACCGGATCCCATCAGAACTCCGCAGTTAAGCGTGCTTGGGCGAGAGTAGTACTAGGATGGGTGACCTCCTGGGAAGTCCTCGTGTTGCACCCCTCTTTTTGAAATTAGGCACACGCGAGATCAAATTTTGTTTGGTTGGGTAGAATCCTGTAGACGCAAGGTAAACTTTCGTTTCGTTGACAAAAATTGTCGTTGGTAGGTTGTTAAAAGAATTGATTGCGCCAATGCCAACGGGTGCGATCATACCAGCACTAATGCACCGGATCCCATCAGAACTCCGCAGTTAAGCGTGCTTGGGCGAGAGTAGTACTAGGATGGGTGACCTCCTGGGAAGTCCTCGTGTTGCACCCCTCTTTTTGAAATTAGGCACACGCGAGATCAAATTTTGTTTGGTTGGGTAGAATCCTGTAGACGCAAGGTAAACTTTCGTTTCGTTGACAAAAATTGTCGTTGGTAGGTTGTTAAAAGAATTGATTGCGCCAATGCCAACGGGTGCGATCATACCAGCACTAATGCACCGGATCCCATAAGAACTCCGCAGCTAAGCGTGCTTGGGCGAGAGTAGTACTAGGATGGGTGACCTCCTGGGAAGTCCTCGTGTTGCACCCCTCTTTTTGAAATTAGGCACACGCGAGATCAAATTTTGTTTGGTTGGGTAGAATCCTGTAGACGCAAGGTAAACTTTCGTTTCGTTGACAAAAATTGTCGTTGGTAGGTTGTTAAAAGAATTGATTGCGCCAATGCCAACGGGTGCGATCATACCAGCACTAATGCACCGGATCCCATCAGAACTCCGCAGTTAAGCGTGCTTGGGCGAGAGTAGTACTAGGATGGGTGACCTCCTGGGAAGTCCTCGTGTTGCACCCCTCTTTTTGAAATTAGGCACACGCGAGATCAAATTTTGTTTGGTTGGGTAGAATCCTGTAGACGCAAGGTAAACTTTCGTTTCGTTGACAAAAATTGTCGTTGGTAGGTTGTTAAAAGAATTGATTGCGCCAATGCCAACGGGTGCGATTATACCAGCACTAATGCACCGGATCCCATCAGAACTCCGCAGTTAAGCGTGCTTGGGCGAGAGTAGTACTAGGATGGGTGACCTCCTGGGAAGACCTCGTGTTGCACCCCTCTTTTTGAAATTAGGCACACGCGAGATCAAATTTTGTTTGGTTCTCTTTTTGAAATTAGGCACACGCGAGATCAAATTTTGTTTGGTTGGGTAGAATCCTGTAGACGCAAGGTAAACTTTCGTTTCGTTGACAAAAATTGTCGTTGGTAGGTTGTAAAAAGAATTGATTGCGCCAATGCCAACGGGTGCGATCATACCAGCACTAATGCACCGGATCCCATCAGAACTCCGCAGTTAAGCGTGCTTGGGCGAGAGTAGTACTAGGATGGGTGACCTCCTGGGAAGTCCTCGTGTTGCACCCCTCTTTTTGAAATTAGGCACACGCGAGATCAAATTTTGTTTGGTTGGGTAGAATCCTGTAGACGCAAGGTAAACTTTCGTTTCGTTGACAAAAATTGTCGTTGGTAGGTTGTTAAAAGAATTGATTGCGCCAATGCCAACGGGTGCGATCATACCAGCACTAATGCACCGGATCCCATCAGAACTCCGCAGTTAAGCGTGCTTGGGCGAGAGTAGTACTAGGATGGGTGACCTCCTGGGAAGACCTCGTGTTGCACCCTTCTTTTTGAAATTAGGCACACGCGAGATCAAATTTTGTTTGGTTCTCGTTTTGAAATTAGGCACACGCGAGATCAAATTTTGTTTGGTTGGGTAGAATCCTGTAGACGCAAGGTAAACTTTCGTTTCGTTGACAAAAATTGTCGTTGGTAGGTTGTAAAAAGAATTGATTGCGCCAATGCCAACGGGTGCGATCATACCAGCACTAATGCACCGGATCCCATCAGAACTCCGCAGTTAAGCGTGCTTGGGCGAGAGTAGTACTAGGATGGGTGACCTCCTGGGAAGTCCTCGTGTTGCACCCCTCTTTTTGAAATTAGGCACACGCGAGATCAAATTTTGTTTGGTTGGGTAGAATCCTGTAGACGCAAGGTAAACTTTCGTTTCGTTGACAAAAATTGTCGTTGGTAGGTTGTTAAAAGAATTGATTGCGCCAATGCCAACGGGTGCGATCATACCAGCACTAATGCACCGGATCCCATCAGAACTCCGCAGTTAAGCGTGCTTGGGCGAGAGTAGTACTAGGATGGGTGACCTCCTGGGAAGTCCTCGTGTTGCACCCCTCTTTTTGAAATTAGGCACACGCGAGATCAAATTTTGT
The DNA here is from genome assembly GCA_037013595.1 of Dicorynia guianensis. Lineage (NCBI taxonomy): Eukaryota > Viridiplantae > Streptophyta > Magnoliopsida > Fabales > Fabaceae > Dicorynia > Dicorynia guianensis. Next base: position 733,511 of record JASUAB010000008.1, read on the forward strand.
TTGGTTCTCTTTTTGAAATTAGGCACACGCGAGATCAAATTTTGTTTGGTTGGGTAGAATCCTGTAGACGCAAGGTAAACTTTCGTTTCGTAGACAAAAATTGTCGTTGGTAGGTTGTTAAAAGAATTGATTGCGCCAATGCCAACGGGTGCGATCATACCAGCACTAATGCACCGGATCCCATCAGAACTCCGCAGTTAAGCGTGCTTGGGGGAGAGTAGTACTAGGATGGGTGACCTCCTGGGAAGTCCTCGTGTTGCACCCCTCTTTTTGAAATTAGGCACACGCGAGATCAAATTTTGTTTGGTTCTCTTTTTGAAATTAGGCACACGCGAGATCAAATTTTGTTTGGTTGGGTAGAATCCTGTAGACGCAAGGTAAACTTTCGTTTCGTTGATAAAAATTGTCGTTGGTAGGTTGTTAAAAGAATTGATTGCGCCAATGCCAACGGGTGCGATCATACCAGCACTAATGCACCGGATCCCATCAGAACTCCGCAGTTAAGCGTGCTTGGGCGAGAGTAGTACTAGGATGGGTGACCTCCTGGGAAGTCCTCGTGTTGCACCCCTCTTTTTGAAATTAGGCACACGCGAGATCAAATTTTGTTTGGTTCTCTTTTTGAAATTAGGCACACGCGAGATCAAATTTTGTTTGGTTGGGTAGAATCCTGTAGACGCAAGGTAAACTTTCGTTTCGTAGACAAAAATTGTCGTTGGTAGGTTGTTAAAAGAATTGATTGCGCCAATGCCAACGGGTGCGATCATACCAGCACTAATGCACCGGATCCCATCAGAACTCCGCAGTTAAGCGTGCTTGGGGGAGAGTAGTACTAGGATGGGTGACCTCCTGGGAAGTCCTCGTGTTGCACCCCTCTTTTTGAAATTAGGCACACGCGAGATCAAATTTTGTTTGGTTCTCTTTTTGAAATTAGGCACACGCGAGATCAAATTTTGTTTGGTTGGGTAGAATCCTGTAGACGCAAGGTAAACTTTCGTTTCGTTGATAAAAATTGTCGTTGGTAGGTTGTTAAAAGAATTGATTGCGCCAATGCCAACGGGTGCGATCATACCAGCACTAATGCACCGGATCCCATCAGAACTCCGCAGTTAAGCGTGCTTGGGCGAGAGTAGTACTAGGATGGGTGACCTCCTGGGAAGTCCTCGTGTTGCACCCCTCTTTTTGAAATTAGGCACACGCGAGATCAAATTTTGTTTGGTTGGGTAGAATCCTGTAGACGCAAGGTAAACTTTCGTTTCGTTGACAAAAATTGTCGTTGGTAGGTTGTTAAAAGAATTGATTGCGCCAATGCCAACGGGTGCGATCATACCAGCACTAATGCACCGGATCCCATCAGAACTCCGCAGTTAAGCGTGCTTGGGCGAGAGTAGTACTAGGATGGGTGACCTCCTGGGAAGTCCTCGTGTTGCACCCCTCTTTTTGAAATTAGGCACACGCGAGATCAAATTTTGTTTGGTTGGGTAGAATCCTGT
>JASUAB010000008.1:740000-745000 GCA_037013595.1 Dicorynia guianensis
GCTAAGCGTGCTTGGGCGAGAGTAGTACTAGGATGGGTGACCTCCTGGGAAGTCCTCGTGTTGCACCCCTCTTTTTGAAATTAGGCACACGCGAGATCAAATTTTGTTTGGTTGGGTAGAATCCTGTAGACGCAAGGTAAACTTTCGTTTCGTTGACAAAAATTGTCGTTGGTAGGTTGTTAAAAGAATTGATTGCGCCAATGCCAACGGGTGCGATCATACCAGCACTAATGCACCGGATCCCATCAGAACTCCGCAGTTAAGCGTGCTTGGGCGAGAGTAGTACTAGGATGGGTGACCTCCTGGGAAGTCCTCGTGTTGCACCCCTCTTTTTGAAATTAGGCACACGCGAGATCAAATTTTGTTTGGTTGGGTAGAATCCTGTAGACGCAAGGTAAACTTTCGTTTCGTTGACAAAAATTGTCGTTGGTAGGTTGTTAAAAGAATTGATTGCGCCAATGCCAACGGGTGCGATCATACCAGCACTAATGCACCGGATCCCATCAGAACTCCGCAGTTAAGCGTGCTTGGGCGAGAGTAGTACTAGGATGGGTGACCTCCTGGGAAGACCTCGTGTTGCACCCCTCTTTTTGAAATTAGGCACACGCGAGATCAAATTTTGTTTGGTTCTCTTTTTGAAATTAGGCACACGCGAGATCAAATTTTGTTTGGTTGGGTAGAATCCTGTAGACGCAAGGTAAACTTTCGTTTCGTTGACAAAAATTGTCGTTGGTAGGTTGTAAAAAGAATTGATTGCGCCAATGCCAACGGGTGCGATCATACCAGCACTAATGCACCGGATCCCATCAGAACTCCGCAGTTAAGCGTGCTTGGGCGAGAGTAGTACTAGGATGGGTGACCTCCTGGGAAGTCCTCGTGTTGCACCCCTCTTTTTGAAATTAGGCACACGCGAGATCAAATTTTGTTTGGTTGGGTAGAATCCTGTAGACGCAAGGTAAACTTTCGTTTCGTTGACAAAAATTGTCGTTGGTAGGTTGTTAAAAGAATTGATTGCGCCAATGCCAACGGGTGCGATCATACCAGCACTAATGCACCGGATCCCATCAGAACTCCGCAGTTAAGCGTGCTTGGGCGAGAGTAGTACTAGGATGGGTGACCTCCTGGGAAGACCTCGTGTTGCACCCTTCTTTTTGAAATTAGGCACACGCGAGATCAAATTTTGTTTGGTTCTCGTTTTGAAATTAGGCACACGCGAGATCAAATTTTGTTTGGTTGGGTAGAATCCTGTAGACGCAAGGTAAACTTTCGTTTCGTTGACAAAAATTGTCGTTGGTAGGTTGTAAAAAGAATTGATTGCGCCAATGCCAACGGGTGCGATCATACCAGCACTAATGCACCGGATCCCATCAGAACTCCGCAGTTAAGCGTGCTTGGGCGAGAGTAGTACTAGGATGGGTGACCTCCTGGGAAGTCCTCGTGTTGCACCCCTCTTTTTGAAATTATGCACACGCGAGATCAAATTTTGTTTGGTTGGGTAGAATCCTGTAGACGCAAGGTAAACTTTCGTTTCGTTGACAAAAATTGTCGTTGGTAGGTTGTTAAAAGAATTGATTGCGCCAATGCCAACGGGTGCGATCATACCAGCACTAATGCACCGGATCCCATCAGAACTCCGCAGTTAAGCGTGCTTGGGCGAGAGTAGTACTAGGATGGGTGACCTCCTGGGAAGTCCTCGTGTTGCACCCCTCTTTTTGAAATTAGGCACACGCGAGATCAAATTTTGTTTGGTTCTCTTTTTGAAATTAGGCACACGCGAGATCAAATTTTGTTTGGTTGGGTAGAATCCTGTAGACGCAAGGTAAACTTTCGTTTCGTAGACAAAAATTGTCGTTGGTAGGTTGTTAAAAGAATTGATTGCGCCAATGCCAACGGGTGCGATCATACCAGCACTAATGCACCGGATCCCATCAGAACTCCGCAGTTAAGCGTGCTTGGGGGAGAGTAGTACTAGGATGGGTGACCTCCTGGGAAGTCCTCGTGTTGCACCCCTCTTTTTGAAATTAGGCACACGCGAGATCAAATTTTGTTTGGTTCTCTTTTTGAAATTAGGCACACGCGAGATCAAATTTTGTTTGGTTGGGTAGAATCCTGTAGACGCAAGGTAAACTTTCGTTTCGTTGATAAAAATTGTCGTTGGTAGGTTGTTAAAAGAATTGATTGCGCCAATGCCAACGGGTGCGATCATACCAGCACTAATGCACCGGATCCCATCAGAACTCCGCAGTTAAGCGTGCTTGGGCGAGAGTAGTACTAGGATGGGTGACCTCCTGGGAAGTCCTCGTGTTGCACCCCTCTTTTTGAAATTAGGCACACGCGAGATCAAATTTTGTTTGGTTGGGTAGAATCCTGTAGACGCAAGGTAAACTTTCGTTTCGTTGACAAAAATTGTCGTTGGTAGGTTGTTAAAAGAATTGATTGCGCCAATGCCAACGGGTGCGATCATACCAGCACTAATGCACCGGATCCCATCAGAACTCCGCAGTTAAGCGTGCTTGGGCGAGAGTAGTACTAGGATGGGTGACCTCCTGGGAAGTCCTCGTGTTGCACCCCTCTTTTTGAAATTAGGCACACGCGAGATCAAATTTTGTTTGGTTGGGTAGAATCCTGTAGACGCAAGGTAAACTTTCGTTTCGTTGACAAAAATTGTCGTTGGTAGGTTGTTAAAAGAATTGATTGCGCCAATGCCAACGGGTGCGATCATACCAGCAGTAATGCACCGGATCCCATCAGAACTCCGCAATTAAGCGTGCTTGGGCGAGAGTAGTACTAGGATGGGTGACCTCCTGGGAAGTCCTCGTGTTGCACCCCTCTTTTTGAAATTAGGCACACGCGAGATCAAATTTTGTTTGGTTGGGTAGAATCCTGTAGACGCAAGGTAAACTTTCGTTTCGTTGACAAAAATTGTCGTTGGTAGGTTGTTAAAAGAATTGATTGCGCCAATGCCAACGGGTGCGATCATACCAGCACTAATGCACCGGATCCCATCAGAACTCCGCAGTTAAGCGTGCTTGGGCGAGAGTAGTACTAGGATGGGTGACCTCCTGAGAAGTCCTCGTGTTGCACCCCTCTTTTTGAAATTAGGCACACGCGAGATCAAATTTTGTTTGGTTGGGTAGAATCCTGTAGACGCAAGGTAAACTTTCGTTTCGTTGACAAAAATTGTCGTTGGTAGGTTGTTAAAAGAATTGATTGCGCCAATGCCAACGGGTGTGATCATACCAGCACTAATGCACCGGATCCCATCAGAACTCCGCAGTTAAGCGTGCTTGGGCGAGAGTAGTACTAGGATGGGTGACCTCCTGGGAAGTCCTCGTGTTGCACCCCTCTTTTTGAAATTAGGCACACGCGAGATCAAATTTTGTTTGGTTGGGTAGAATCCTGTAGACGCAAGGTAAACTTTCGTTTCGTTGACAAAAATTGTCGTTGGTAGGTTGTTAAAAGAATTGATTGCGCCAATGCCAACGGGTGCGATCATACCAGCACTAATGCACCGGATCCCATCAGAACTCCGCAGTTAAGCGTGCTTGGGCGAGAGTAGTACTAGGATGGGTGACCTCCTGGGAAGTCCTCGTGTTGCACCCCTCTTTTTGAAATTAGGCACACGCGAGATCAAATTTTGTTTGGTTCTCTTTTTGAAATTAGGCACACGCGAGATCAAATTTTGTTTGGTTGGGTAGAATCCTGTAGACGCAAGGTAAACTTTCGTTTCGTTGACAAAAATTGTCGTTGGTAGGTTGTTAAAAGAATTGATTGCGCCAATGCCAACGGGTGCGATCATACCAGCACTAATGCACCGGATCCCATCAGAACTTCGCAGTTAAGCGTGCTTGGGCGAGAGTAGTACTAGGATGGGCGACCTCCTGGGAAGTCCTCGTGTTGCACCCCTCTTTTTGAAATTAGGCACACGCGAGATCAAATTTTGTTTGGTTGGGTAGAATCCTGTAGACGCAAGGTAAACTTTCGTTTCGTTGACAAAAATTGTCGTTGGTAGGTTGTTAAAAGAATTGATTGCGCCAATGCCAACGGGTGCGATCATACCAGCACTAATGCACCGGATCCCATCAAAACTCCGCAGTTAAGCGTGCTTGGGCGAGAGTAGTACTAGGATGGGTGACCTCCTGGGAAGTCCTCGTGTTGCACCCCTCTTTTTGAAATTAGGCACACGCGAGATCAAATTTTGTTTGGTTGGGTAGAATCCTGTAGACGCAAGGTAAACTTTCGTTTCGTTGACAAAAATTGTCGTTGGTAGGTTGTTAAAAGAATTGATTGCGCCAATGCCAACGGGTGCGATCATACCAGCACTAATGCACCGGATCCCATCAGAACTCCGCAGTTAAGCGTGCTTGGGCGAGAGTAGTACTAGGATGGGTGACCTCCTGGGAAGTCCTCGTGTTGCACCCCTATTTTTGAAATTAGGCACACGCGAGATCAAATTTTGTTTGGTTCTCTTTTTGAAATTAGGCACACGCGAGATCAAATTTTGTTTGGTTGGGTAGAATCCTGTAGACGCAAGGTAAACTTTCGTTTCGTTGACAAAAATTGTCGTTGGTAGGTTGTTAAAAGAATTGATTGCGCCAATGCCAACGGGTGCGATCATACCAGCACTAATGCACCGGATCCCATCAGAACTCCGCAGTTAAGCGTGCTTGGGCGAGAGTAGTACTAGGATGGGTGACCTCCTGGGAAGTCCTCGTGTTGCACCCCTCTTTTTGAAATTAGGCACACGCGAGATCAAATTTTGTTTGGTTGGGTAGAATCCTGTAGACGCAAGGTAAACTTTCGTTTCGTTGACAAAAATTGTCGTTGGTAGGTTGTTAAAAGAATTGATTGCGCCAATGCCAACGGGTGCGATCATACCAGCACTAATGCACCGGATCCCATCAGAACTCCGCAGTTAAGCGTGTTTGGGCGAGAGTAGTACTAGGATGGGTGACCTCCTGGGAAGTCCTCGTGTTGCACCCCTCTTTTTGAAATTAGGC